>CM031629.1:4385981-4418481 GCA_018398815.1 Conus ventricosus | reverse complement strand
TTACCCATGCTGAAAAATAACCTCAGCCAGTTGGTTGGCAGAAACATCTTTACACTATGTCATGCTTCTATATATATATATATGTGGTTGAGAATTATGAATAATTTGTGAGAAACATCACACTGATGGTACTGCATGAAAAGACCAGTCACGTGCTCGTGTGTGCCGGGAGGTAGCAGCAACAGGGAGATTGATACCAGTCCCATGGACCTTGACAAGATATTTATCATTGAACTGACGGTAATAGTGCATACATGTGTCAGCCATCAGAGTAATGGGAAGAGAGTTTTGACACATCTAAGTGATGTTTTGACACAGAAAGTAAATAATCCCTTTCGGGTCAGAAGAGTTCTTCCCCTTGTGGGTTGTTCAAACAACTTAAAGTCATCCAGCATGGGAGAAGATGGCTGATCTAGACTTGTGACATTGTAACAGTGCAGTATATCACATGCTGACTATCTTATTGACATAATGAGTGAAATCGCTGAATTTTGTTTATTAACGTAATTACAGCGAGATGGGGCTTGCACATGTATCACACTTTACGATGTTGGAGTGGGTTGTCAATTTAACAGCATGATGCCATTTCACTCTCTTGTTTAATATCAGTCGGTTGATTGGCCTGGTTGTTAGATTGCGCATGACATTATTAAATATGAATAGCATACATAGTATACATAGTATGTAAATTTTAACTTGTGCATGATAAGGGATAATAGTAAGACTAGACCTCAGCCTTAGAAATTAAATCCCTCTCTCACTCTGTATGTGTGTGTATGCCTCACATACAGGAACACAGACATTCATTCTAAGCACAATTCATTCTAAGCACAGACAAACACCGACATACACACAGACACTCGCAGCCTTGCCAGAATAGCGATTGTGTTGATGAAATCATCACCAGAAATAATGTTGTTTTTATCATCACCACAGTGATCATCATCTTCCTCAGCATCAGTGTGAATTGTCAGTCATCAACTGCAATCTGTTTTTTTAACCAGAGCTCGTGTAACGGTGACAGACCTGCCAGAGTTTATTCCCCTGTTGGAACACAACATAAAGGACAATGCTGCCAGTTTGACAGGAACAGTGCAGGCGGTGACCTTGACCTGGGGTGCTGCCATCGACAGCAGGATTCCTGCCATTCCAGACCTTGTTCTCCTGGCTGACTGCATTTACTATGATGAGGTGAGAATGGGAGCCCTGGATACCTGGCCGGGCAGGCAAGCGCTGTCATTTCTTGAAGTCTGTGACGCATGCAGAATCTACTAGTGGTACAAAAAATGCAGTGCAGTGTATGTTTATCTATCCCTCTACAGCAGAAAATGAAAGCTGCTGCATGCCATAGATTCAGAGTTAAAAGGAAAAAAAAGAAAAAGAAAAGAAAAGAGAAGAAATTGAAAAACTGATAAAAGTGAATAATCAGTACTGATATTTGTCCAATGGGAAAAGATCCATTGGATCTTTAGTATGCACACACATGCATGAAAGTACACACACTCTCTCTCTCTCTCTCTCTCTCTCTCTCTCACACACACACACACACACACACACACACACACACACACACACACACACACACAGAGGATGTCGACTCTAGTTTGAACTTCTTTCTATTCCAACAATGTTGGGAGTAAATGTGAGGAGGAAAAGAGGGGAGTGTAGGTAGGGATAAAACAAGGGTTGGTGAGGGGGGGGGGGGGGGGTTAAGAAACAAGGAAGAAACAGGAGAAGTGGACTCTTGGATAAAAGGAAATGAAGGAAGGTCCAAACGAACTAAGTTTTGTTTTGCAGTCTCTGGAACCGCTGGTCAAAACGATTCACACTTTGAGCGGAGAGAAGACAACAGTACTGTGCTGCTATGAGAAAAGAGACACGGAAACAAACCAGAATTGGAACGGCATTTTTTCCAGGTGAACAACTTTTTTTTTTCTTTTTGTCCGTTTCTCCTGACTCATCTTTAGAGCTCCCTCTGTGGCAGTTCTTCATCCATGCCACTCATTCCGTCTTCCGTGCACACTCCTTCTGCCTTCCATGCAACTCATCCCATCTTCCATGCACGCTCCTTCCGTCTTCCATGCACGCTCCTTCCGTCTTCCATGCACGCTCCTTCCATGCCACTCATTCAGTCTTCCATGCCACTCATTCGGTCTTCCATGCCACTCATTCGGTCTTCCATGCACACTCCTTCCATCTTCCATGCACACTCATTCCATCTTCCATGCCACTCATTCCATCTTCCATGCACACTCCTTCCGTCTTCCATGCACACTCCTTCCATCTTCCATGCCACTCATTCGGTCTTCCATGCCACTCATCCCGTCTTCCATGCACGCTCCTTCCATCTTCCGTGCACGCTCCTTCCGTCTTCCATGCACACTCCTTCCATCTTCCATGCACACTCCTTCCGTCTTCCATGCCACTCATTCGGTCTTCCACGCCACTCATTCCAACCACAACATGGCCGGCAGTCGCATCATGCCGCAGCCCCAACCCTGTCAATTCACAGGAAGGAATCAAGTCTCAGGTGGTCGTGATGCAACACACCAGCCCAACCCTGTCAATTCACAGGACGGAATCAAATCTCAGGTGGTCGTGATGCAACACACCAGAGGGCACTCTGCACTGCTGGATGGTGGCGCCCCTTCGGATCCGGTGTACGCAGGACACTGCCTGATAAGATCCGCCTTGCTGACGTCCATAATTGTTCTGTCATGGAACCAGCATGAACGAGCGGTTCCCTCAAGAGTGCCCCACGTCACCCTGTTCAGCATCTGCTCTGGTGGTTTTCCCCCCATGATGACCTGATATTGATCGCCTCCTGAGCAGTTGTGATGTTGAGACTGCGTGCGACAGGGTGAGTCTGGGTGTAGCTGTGTAAGGTACAGCCAGAATGAATGGCATTGCAGTGAGTTCACTTGGATGTCAAAGATGAGAACAACAACAAAAAACAACAACTCAAAACTTGTTTTCTGGTTAGAACAAATGGTCATCTTAACAGCGCTGCTTGTCAGGGAAGGGCAATAGGGTATGCACCTCGGTCGAAGTCCATTGGCCTAGAGTTGCCATAGACCCTGACTGTGGACAGTCTGAGGCCATGCTTCAGTGGGCGCTGTGCTGATGCTTGGTGGTGCCTCAGGGCTCCCAATGACGCACATATGTGCATCCATGACACACAATGAGCGAAAAAGACGCACTAACAAAACGTGTAGCGATTTTGGATTGATTTGGATTGATTTAATTTAGAGTCTCTTCACAACGATGGTGATATTAGACTTTAAAAAAAAAAAAAAGTGTATGTGTGTAAGTGCTTATATGTGTGCGTGCATGCATGTGCGCGCCCGTATGTGTGTGTGTGTGTGTGTGTGTGTGTGTGTGTGTGTGCGCGCGCGCGCACGGACACAAATGCATGAACATTTGCCTATTAACGACCAAACAATAATTTTAAACTGATAAATCAATTACAATAAATGAATGATAACAGAACTCGATATAGCCTTTGCTATATCAATCATTTTGGGGCTGTAAAGTATTTCTTGTAAAGCCCCTAAGGAATCAATATCTATCCTTTGAATATTATATAAAGATGTTAGAATTGGACATTCAAAAAGAATATGTTGAATAGATAATGGGAGACCACAAGCGCAATCTACATCCTTAGAAAATTTGGTTTTCCACGAGTTTAAACGCATCTTATAAATTATACTGGACAATGATCTTTGACATAATAACGTGTAGCGAGTCCTGCGGGATGCACTACAAAATCAGGCAAACCCCAAAACATGCCGCGGTCAGTGATCAAAGCTGAGCACACCACAAGCTTCGCGCGCGATTGCCTGCCGTCAAATTCAGGACAGCGTGTGCCCGCGAAAGTACAGTAAGCCGAGAAGCTGTGTAAACACTGATAGGCTTGCCTTGTGGCCCACGTCACTGAACGGTTACTCAGTCGACCGGCTGACTTATTCAGGCTGTGGCGCCCGCCGCCACTAATTAACCAATTCGATGACTCACAAGTTGTAACAATCGCGTGCACAAGCCTAGGCGAACGAAGCAGAAAGGAAGTTCACGGCTATCGCATCTCGCAAATAGAGAGAGAGAGAAGAGAGAGAGAGAGAGAGAGAGAGAGAGAGAGAGAGAGAGAGAGAGAGAGAGAGAGATTCATTTGCTCTGAAATGTTCAGATTATCAAGCCGATAATTAAAAAAGCAAGAAATACTACATTTTCTGTATTGGTTAATTTTGTTCATGGGACCCGGACTCGCTATACCTCCTCTGGGACCCTCTATAGCATCAGTGAAGGAGTCCCTGGGACCCCCTGTCTGTCAGTACAAATGGTAGCCCTGTGCCTAATCTCCTCTCCAAGTATGGTTGTGCGTGTTGGGTGTTTTTGGGTCTCCATGATGGAAGTACTGCTGACGTAGAGTGTAGGATTTGTTTTTTTTCGATCTTTTTGTGCTGTCTCATCTTTTGTGTCACTCCACCGGCATTACTTCTACAGTGCTTATTTTGGCTCTTCTTGCAAAGCCGCACCCGGGCTTATCATGCCACAGCCTCAGCACCGGCATTCCACATGTAGCCAGCAGTATCAAGTTGTCCTGCAATACACCACCGGAAGAGACACTGCTCCGCTGTCGAGCTAGTGCATGGATGTTTGGTGGTGTCTGTTTAGATCATGCATATATGCAGGACACCACCTGCTAGACCCCCTCCTGGTATTCCATAATCGCTTACTTTTGGATCCAGCATGAGCGAGCATTGCTGTGCGGAGTGCGCCACCAAGTCTATCTGATGACGGTCTCCTTGAACTTGCCAGTATCGATGATGTTGACCCGACCTTGACATAGAGGGTGGATCGGGTCTAAGGTCACCATGAGAGTGTGGCATGAAGGGCCACGGAATTTGAATTGTTTTGTTTTGTTATAACAGTCAGTTAGGAGGATGGTGATGAAGATGAAGCAGGGGCATCGGAAGATATTTTGCATTGGAAGGGGAAAGGGGAGGGGTCACCTGACCTGATGATGTGTTTGCTAAAACGTCTTTGCAGTCTTCTCACAAGCATAACCACCAAATTCTAATAAAAGCTGTGAGGGTGGGATGGGGGGGAGTCACTTATCACCCAAATGTAGGAAAACCGACACCAGTGTCATCACTTGAAATGTTTTTAATATATTTCTCTCCTTTATTTTTTTTTGTGTTTTTTTTTTGCTACTTTGGTGTCTCTTTGCACTCAAATATTGGGAGGGAAGGAGGGGGGGGGGGGAGAAAAAGGTATTGATTCTTTTTCCAAAAGTAAGCGATTGTTGTCCTTAGTAAGTGGCTTAGAAGATGTTGTCCTGCATATGCTTGATCAAGACAGGCTCTTCTGAACATCCACGGGGGTGGTGGGGGGTGGGGACTATGCCAGCTGGCCTCTCGGTTCCAATGCTGCTGTGGAGATGAAGCTTCACAGTTCCATCCTGGTCAGGGACTGCATGACAGGGCTGTACTCTGTTCTTCGTTTTGTACAGCATTAACCACGTCTAACTCTAAGACAGATTAACACCTGCAGTTTTGGCATGGACATTTGAGCAACACCCTCAGAGACACATCCGTTAAGTGTCTAACTCTTAAGACAGATTAACACCTGCAGTTTTGGCGTGGACATTTGAGCAACACCTTCAGAGACACATCCACTAAGTGTCTAACTCTAAGACAGATTAACACCTGCAGTTTTGGCATGGACATTTGAGGAGCACCTTCAGAGACACATCCGTCAAGTGTCTAACTCTAAGACAGATTAACACCTGCAGTTTTGGCACGGACATTTGAGCAACACCCTCAGAGACACATCCGTCAAGTGTCTGACTCTAAGACAGATTAACACGTGCAGTTTTGGCACGGACATTTGAGCAACACCCTCAGAGACACATCCATCAAGTGGATGAAACTCAACAGTGTGGCCCCCGTCTTCCCATTTGAGCCCAAAGCATACTCAGCTGTTGGCCGAAGCAGATAACATTAAAAAAAAAAAAAAAGGTCTCTAAAGTGAATGCCTGCATGTCAGTGACTCTAACCACAGCTCATACAGGCTGGTGATTTACAGAACCATCTGATATGCATGCTATATTTAGCGTCACAAGAGCACATGTTTGCAAGTCTGAACATTACTGATCTCGGAGGGGGAGAGTGTGTGTGTGTGTGTGTGTGTGTGTGTGTGTGTGTGTGTGTGTGTGTGTGTGTATGTGTGTGTGTGTGTGTGTGTGTGTGTGTGTGTGTGTGTCTGTGTGTGTGTGTGTGTGTGTGTCTGTGTGTGTGTGTGTGATATTCATAACAAAAATATGTGTAAGGCAAGGATTTGAAGTACAAAAAAAAACAAAAAAAACTCTGCTTCTGAACCTAGCACATGACAGGAATCTGCGCCCTGACAATAAGATCATAAATTAGTGATGTTTCAGTTTGATAATTCTTTTAGTTTTTCCTCTTTTTTTTTTTCAGTTAATGGAGGAGGTTTTCGACAAGGAGGAAATCCCAACAGAAAGGCAGGATCCACATTTCTCCAGTGACGACATTCATGTCATTCGCTTCCAGCTGAAGACCAAGCCATCATCATGAAGATGGACACTTCATGTGTTTAGGGTCTGTGTGTGTGTGTGTGTTTGTGTGTGTGTATGTGTGTGTGTTTGTGTGTGTGTGTGTGTGTGTGTGTGTGTGTGTGTGTGTGTGTGTGTGTGTGCAGGCATGAGTGCATACATATGTTTGTGTGTGTGTGTGTGTGCGTACGTGTGTGTCTGCATGCATGCATGAGTGCATACGTACATGTGTGTGTGTGTGTTAAGCTCACTCGCATGCATGAGCGTGTGTGTGTGTGCGCTTGTTCATGTGTGTGTGTGTGAAAATCTGAGTAGTATGGAAAGAAAGAAAGGAAGAGGAAAGAGAAGACTAGATTTGACAGAGTTAGCATTTCAAAGCAATGATTCCATTATCTTTCCTTGTTTTAAACACAAACAAGAATATACTATAAATATGTACACGTACGAAAAAGGTATGTTTGGGTGTTGAACATTCATCTGAGTGTGCGCAACCAACCTTTGTACATGAGTGTGTCGCTGATTGTGTATGCACGGCACTGAACAAAACATGTATCGACAATTCATTGCTTGGAACAAAGACAGCAAAGAAGGCTGTGTTTACAGCAAAACATCATTTATTTCTCTCCCAACACTTGTCTCACTCACAGTCTTCTGGTCTTTATTTGAAAAAAAAAAAAAAAAAATCCATCACAGATGAAATGTAGCTGGGAATGTATGCATACGTGAAGCACACCAATTAATCAGGAACCAATCATTCAAGTCTTATTACATTTCACATTTTTCGGTAAAGAGGAAAATGGAAGAGAGAGGAAGGTGAGGGATTTAAACAAACAAACAAAAATTGGTCACTCCTATCAGTCCTATCCCATGTGAAGCTTGAAACGCAGTCCCGGTGCTGCCTTGTAGCGGAATGTCCCTGTCCACTGTTGGGACACAGTGTCTGTGAACTGCCCCTCCCCTTCCAATCTGTTCCAGAAACACAAACATCACAATGAAGCTGCGAAGCGATGAAAAGCTGCTGCCTCAGGCTGGTGCAACATCATCAAGGGCAAGAAAAAAAAATCACCCCAGCAAGGACAAGTTTTGAGGATGGCAATTATCAAACTCAGAATGCCGCCTGAACTAAAAAAAAATTTTTTTTTTAATGCATCATTGCAGCACTATCAAAAGCAAAAGGCTCTTGTCCCCAATGAGTTCAATGTTTGAAACACTATCAATGAATGTTATCAAAGCTGAACAAGTTGTGCTTTTTGTGTGGAAGCAAACATGGCCACACCAAGAACTCTACACAAACGAGCTGGCTAGATCTACAAGAATTCCTCGCCTAAGAGAATGGATTGAAAAAGATAAAAGACAAACTGAAAATACTCAACACTTAAGGCTATGTAACAAATTTTGAAAGCAAAGACTGGCTCGAAAGTTGGCCATACTTAATAGTATAGACTGGCTCAAAAATTGACCATAGGGACATATTTTTCAGTTTTGCATCGATTCTCTCCGTTGAATGGCATTCCAGACTTTCTTCTGGAAGAGCGAAAGTGTTGCAGGCGCTTGCTTCAATGACGTCAAACAATGCAGTTCTGCAGAACGTTTGTAATTTCTTTTAATAATGTTGCAGTCTTAAGCTGAATCTCTATCTCCTCCTTCAAACATTGAAATGGAGATTGTTAGACATTGCATTCAGGTTTATCATCCACACCCATCTGCAGTAATATGTCAGACTGGGATAACTATCCAAAGAGGGTCTGATTCTGTTCATAGATCTGGATAAAGAGCCAGATCAAGCATCTGTGTTAGGCAAGATTGTTACCAGTTCTCCTATTGAACACGAACAATTTGAAGCTTCTGTCTACAAATTCGGACTATCCAAGTAGTAATATATTTCAATGGGATATTAAAACTCTTTAGTGATATAAATGTTGATTTGTCATAATTTCCATATCCTAATACAAGAATGTATATGGTGGGTAACTTTCAGGGTGTACCTACTGTTACTTCCCCTGGGAAAGATCTCCACTCCTCTGAGTGCTTTCTTTGTTGTTGTTGTTGTTGTTGTTGTTGTGTGTGTGTGTGTGTTTGTGTGTGTGTGTGTGTGTGAGTATGTGTGTGTGTGAGTGTGTGTGTGTGTGTGTGTGTGTGTGTGTGTGTGTGTGTGTGTGTGTGTGTTTGTGTGTGTGTGTGAGTGAGTGTGTGTTTGTGTGTGTGTTTGTGTTTGTTTGTGTGTGTGTGTTTGTTTGTGTGTGTGTGTGTGTGTGTGTTTAAAACTTTCCAGCCGAGCGCGGCTCCACGGCACAATTCCCTGCTGCCGCGCACAGCGCTCATTCCCTGCCGACGCACAGATTTGGCCACTTTTTAATTTATTTTTACGGTAGCTCTACAACAACTGACGGTCTTGTGTTAGGTGTCACAGGAACGAACAAACACTCAACTCCAATCAGCACCAGATCCACTTTGTAATACGATTTCAAGCGCTTCATTGCGCGAGAAATTGCTACCACCCCTTTGCCTGACCGACATTTTTTCTGTCACAGGAAATACGTGGCGCGCGCCACGTGGCGGTGCCGTCAGTTTCTTTGTTTCAAAGCTCCTGGGGTCAGCCAAGTTCACAATAGGCCACTGAAAGTATGGTCGACAACTCGTTCCAACATCCCCAAGACTAGTTACAGAGGTTATTTCCCTTGGACCATTTCATGGAAAGTGTAGGAATTTTTTATGTTCCCGTTGTCTGATTGTGGACGACACGGCAGAATGTACTGCTGTCTGTCCGTCATCCGGACTTGGACGACTCGCCTCAAGGGAGAGAAATCCTGTCGTCCACTTTTGTCACGACTCGGCTGGTAAAGGTTAATAAGCTGTCTTGCTAACAGACAGAAAAAGCAAGAAGACAGAAGCAAAGACAACACCTTCTGCCTGTGAGCCATATCTGTACACAGATCTTAAAAGTTTGCAGAAGCTTAGATGAATTAAAACTCACAACCAAATAAGGTAAAGAAGTAAATAGAGGAAAATGAAATAATGATATAAAACTCATAAAGCACATGCACAGGTATGCACACACACACACACAAATACATCAGGGGGAGAGAAATGTTGGTGTGTGTAATCATGTGTGTGTTACGTTTTAGTGGTTATGACCATTTATACTGTTTGCTTGTTTCTTAAAGTGCCCTGATCTGAACAGAATGCACATGAACATCTTTTATACTCTTTATTACCATTAAACATGTTTCGTTTGTTTTTTAATTTGAGATTGAGTTCTCATAATCTCATGTAAAAACTCAGTTGGAAAGCTAGAGTTAAAAAAACAAAAAAACAATTCAAATAAGGATTCGAACCTGTTCTCCACAAACTGGCCTTCGTAGTTGGAACCGTTGGGCCAGGTGTAACAGCCTCTTCCGTGGAACTGGTTGTCGACAAACCCCCCCTCGTAGCAAGCCCCGGACGGATGCAGGAGTTTGCCCATGCCGTTCATTTTGTCTCCTACCCAGTCCCCTTCGTACACGGTACCTTCTGCAGTCGTGTGTTTTCCCTTCCCACTGCGCTCGAGGGAACCCCCATCTGTGATGACGTACTCTCCCTCTGCAGGAAAAGATGGGATGACAGTGACAGGTAGAACCAATGGTTCGTTTGGAACTCACTCGACAATTATTGTGATGTAGATCATATGTGTGTGTGTTGGCTGTGTGTGTACATATATACATATATATAAAAACAAAACTATTAAATTCCAAGGATAAGTAACCGAGCACCATTCCAGCAACTTACAGAGCAGCTTGGTGTTGCAATGACTGCAAGAAATATTCAGTTATAAACAAAGCTTGCTCTTATGTCTTAGATTGAGGAAATAGGGGGAGATAAGCATACATATCTGCAGTGGCAGATAATTCTGCCTAACTAACAGTATGTGCTAGAGTGGGTGAATGGGGAATAATAAATGCTTCTCAAAATGAGCCTTCAGCAAGCTTATGGTCTCCAAGGGGGAGACAATCTCCAATGGGGAGGAAACTCACTAACATATAACTCCTGGTCAGATACCGGTATTTCGAAACCTGATTTTTTCTCCTCAGTGACCGCGGAAAGTGGTAACTTGACTCCTCTGCCTTTCCGGTTTTAAGAAGAATGCTATCCCAGAAAAAGGCTGACGTGCAATACCGTAGTATGTTTGTTGAGTTTTCAAAAGAAAACAACCAATGGTGCCACCTAAGAAGCAAAAGCACAATGCTATATATATATATATATATATATATATCTTATTTATCCAGTCCTGAAAAAAGCAAAAGATTGTTATTTTAAAAAAAAAATTCTGCAGTTTATGAAAGAAAAAAAAGTTAAACAATAAAATTAAAAAAAGATATGACCCACACAGATTGGAAATAACATTCAAAATCAACCTGCATGCCCAACCCTTCTGAATGTGTTTTGTATTCATACACATCTACAGACAGACAGATGATCATGTCTGTCTTAATGCATCTGCGCATATTGATAGAATAAGGGTGGCTGCACGTGAGAGGACTGCATACAGAGACTGACACACACACACACACACACACACACACACACACACACACACACACACACACACACACACACAGACGAGTCTGCTGCCAGGTGCACACATCAACAGTGTCATGGATACAGAGACAGACATACTTACATGTGTGCATGCACATACACAGTGCTAGTGGCCATTGCGTGTGTGCAGTGACAGCCATACATACCATACTTGTCTCCATTAGGGAACATGTAGACACCAGAGTGAATCATGGGCGTGCCATCCTCGCGTTTCTTCTCCTTCTTCTTCTCTGTGGCAAAACATCAGTGTATGAGTTTGACAAGATGGTGGAAGTTTGATAGAAACACATTTCTGAAACATTCAGATCATAAACACTGACAGACTGAAATTGTCTTATTGTATTATTACTGGGAAGGTATGTTGTATGGATATCTAAGAAACTGAGGACAAAATATTAAGTCATTAAAACTGAAGTGAATTTCAAAAGTAGCTTTAAAAAGCAAGACAATTGAATTTATTAAACATGCTCACACACACACACACACACACACATGCACACTTACACACACACACACACACACACACACACACACCAACCATACTTGCACAAAGAAGCATGAATGTGCATAAAGATCATTGTGGCACTAAGAAGAATAACCGAGCAGAATAATGCTAACAAACAATAGTACAGAAAATGAAGAGAGACCATTATATATTACACCAGGATATTATCACACCGTCCATGAAGAGGACACCGACCTTGCGCACTTAAACGTTCTCTGCACACTGCATCACATCTTTCTTTATCTCCACTTCTGACATAGATGGGAACCCTGGACAGCACAGGTGTCCCTAAGGTCAAATAGATTTTGATCTGATCTTAGAGTCGGTTCATGAATGAAAAAAAAAATTCTCTGCCAGGGGGAGCAATAGCACTGACTGAAAAAGTTATTTCTCATGTCATTCTTCTAATATGACATGGAAAGAAAAAAAAATGCTAATGTTTAAAGATGACAAAAAAGTTTTTTGTTTGTGTTTTTTTTTCTCTCTTAGAGTTCTCATTTTGTAACAACAACTTCAGAGTTCATGTTCAGTTGAAAATTTGTCATAATTTTGCCAGGAGGATCCAGTACCTGCTGTTTGATCCAGCCCCTGAGCACAGGCATGAACCAAAATTTAATGGCTGCATTCCCTATTCCCCCCATGTTTTGTTAAAATCAGGGTGGGTTTTTTCTTTTCTTTTTCTTTTTTCTTTTGCTGAATCAAAATGATCATAACATTGCTGAACAGATCCAGGGGTCAATCCACCATTTGATCCGGTGGATCTCGCACCAAAAATTTGTTCAGTTTGTCCTTGGGGGCCATGTTTCCTCTTTCCACCCAAGTTTGGTAAAAAAAAAAATTTTTTAAATTAGTTCCCTTGATTTTATCTACCCCTGCAGATGTTCAAACCAACCATCCAATGGACAGGAGGTGAAAACATAATCTCCTTGGTGGAAAACCCAATGATGGGTTATCAGAGACAAAGCTACATAAATAAAAGCCACCGTGAATGCACGATGATAGAAAACCAGCCTCTCTTACCCCGTAGACAAAACCACATGAATAAAAGGAATAAGGACAATAATGGAAAAACAGCCCCTCATGCCTTATAGATGATACCACATGAACAAAAGCCACAGTGACAACACAGCAATGGAAAAACCAGTCCCTCATGCCTCATACGCATAGACAGGAGAAAAAGAATAGCCACAATGAGAGCAAGACGGCTGGTGATCGGGCCCTCTTGCCTCAAAGACAAAATGACATGAACAAAATCCACAACGAAAGCACACAGACGCAAATTCAGCCGCTATTGCCGCATACACTTGACCACGTTAATACAAGTCACCATGGAAACATGACAGAAAATCAGCCCTTCTTGCCTCTATGCCATCATCTGAGGATTTACAAGAAATATAAGCCCCCCCCCCCCACCCCAAACACCTGTTGGATTGTGTTTGTGTTCAAGCTGTTCGCCCTCTTTTTGCTGTTTACTATTTGAAACATACGTCCTACAGCTTTTCCTTAGATTTAGGACATGACAAATATTTTTTCACTATTATTAATATTTTACACATAAAGGGTGAGAGTAGGGGAGGGAGGGGGCTGGTGGATGTCAGGCACTATAGCAGTTCTGCACATAACTGACCAGCAAGATAAAAAAAAAAAAAAAAGAAAAAAAAGAAAGAGAGTTCCTGTCTCAACTTAAAGCTGATGCTGCCTGGGGTCCAAACCTGTGATTTTCAGTTGAGGGGTCTCAAAGTGATCTTAACCACAGAGACTTCATACACAACACCTCATGATGAATGATGCCACTGGCCATCAAACAGTACAATGAGGAACAATTTGAGCTTCGTTAGGTTTGCACAATGTCCGCTCTCACAGTCTTTCTGTTGCATGGTGCATTTGTCTGTTTAACGTTTTTTTTTCTGCCGAAAGCAATAGCGCAATATTACAGGAGAGCTTGCAAAGAGCAAAATGTAGATCACTTTATGGCAAAATTACAAGCTGACCCCTCCACCAGCCCTCCATCCACCCCTTTATCTACAAAGTTTTGGAATACTTGAAAAAAAAAAAAAAAAAAGAAAGAAAAGAAAAGGAAACTGACCCACCCTCCTGCATTTACGAAGTTTGGGAGAATGAACGGCTGTCGCCCCCACTTCCATCTCCACCCACTTCCATCCGGTTATTTGAATTTCAGCCTTTTTTTTTTTTTTCTTTTTTCATTTTTTCTTCTTTTTTTTTTCTTCTTTTTGCTTTGCTTTGCTTAGTTTTCAAGACTGAGAGTTCACACAACCAAGACCATCCCCATTCACGCACACACACACACACACACGCATGCACGCACGCACGCATGCACGCACGCCCACACACACACACAAACACACACACATACACAAACACACACGCACATACATGAACTGAGGGGAAAGATGAAGGGACATCACCCAAAAGACAGCAGTTTTAAATTGAAAGATGAAGGAATGGGTACCGCAGGGTGAGAGAGGGAGTTTGTAGCATGAGAAGGGACGTTGAAAGAAAATGAAGGCTGGCCAGCCATTGTGGTGCAAAAGGGAATGATGGGGAGAAGATGAGGAGGGTAGCTGTCATCATGCAGAGTATTAGGGATGAAGAAGATCAGCAAGCCAAAACTATTCAGAGATTTGAAACATGGTACATATGATATCTAGCCGCACTCTTCCAACTTGTTCATAATGCATTTTGATGGGCACAAAATAAGATTTTTGAAAATCTATGGTCTGAAATTGTAGAGAGAAAAAAAGTATATGTATGTAATAGTCACTTTATCAAGAAACTGAAGTCATTTACATGAAGCTAAAAAGAACTTAATGGACTGACTAGAGAACAGCAATAATCATAACCACACTAGAAAGTATATACATTTGTACATACATAGACAGATATAATACAGACAGATAGAAAGTATATACATATGTATATGCATAGATTGATAAACATAATAAAGACAGATAGACAGCAATGCTCGCTAGACACCAGGCAAAAGTCAGCAAGCTATTATCAAGTTTTTCATTTGAATTTTAACAGAGTGTAATATTTACCTAGTTTTGAGTCCAAACAATAGAATTCATGAAACAAATCGCACTGAAGGCCTTCAAATGTGGCTAATGCATTCAAAAGGCTATCAAACTATTAACGTCTTCTCCCCTCCCCACAATCATCCTCTCCTGATCTCATGCCACAAGAGAAGGAGGACAGCAACAAAACGAGACCTGGCTGAAACAAGGGAGAGGAGAGAGGAGATGGTCTGGTCACATCAACTGTTAAACCTTTTGATAATAACTGTTATCATTATGTCTTTATCATTCTGGTTATCAGTATATATATTTTCTTCTTTTAAATTTTTAAAAATATAATTGATACAGCAAGAAGGGGTCAGGGTAAGTTTATATGAATGTAATGGATGGCAAAGTATGTAGGAAAAATGGATGTACATAGAACAGGCTACTGATGGAAATTTCAACGATTGGGAGCTGTAGAATATCTGTGACCTATGGACATGTGTTTGCTGTGAAATAGCAGCGGTTCACACTGAGGTACAGGAGCACAGGAAGAAACACTCATCACACAAAGCAAATCAAATGGAAAGAAGAAGAGGCAGAAACACTGGGAGAGACGGAAAGACATGAACTTGAAATGCAAACTTTAGTTGTTCGCCAGAAGCATGAAAAGCTGCGAAAGATTTTTTTTTTTAAATCTCAAGCATAAGGAAACAAAAATGAAAACAACACAAAAACGTTTTTTAAAAATGTCAACAATGCAGGAGCCAGTACAGATAAATCTGTCAGGAGTATACATCATTTTCCTATACAACACTTGCACCTGATTGAAAAATATTTCATATGTACTCTGAATGTCTTTTTGTCCCCCTCTTTATGGTTTGTCAATGAAGAGAGTCAGTAATGCATTCAGCTTGATACCAGCTTTGATCAGTTTGTTTATGTCCAGTTTACCATTTGTTGGCTCAAGACTAGGTACTATTCTAGTCATTTACTTCCAAAGACTTTGTGTGTGTGTGTGTGTGTGTGTGTGTGTGTGTGTGTGTGTGTGTGTGTGTGTGTGTGTATGTGATCGTGTGTGTGTGTGCGTGTGCGTGATGTTGTTGTTTTCATTGGTTCAATATTAGCTGCTAAACACTGTTGGTGGTGTTCTAGTGCTATTTTGTTCTTCTAGCTGCTACCATGGTCGTTGCATTAATTCCTGCTGGAGTTCTTTCTTACTGGAACAGTCAAGAACTTCTTATGATAGACTCCATCTTGGTCCTGTTGCTATTTCTGTTATAGACCTTTTCTTTTTTTATATCTAGTTTGACACATTCATCTGGCTGTTCCATACCATGACACATTCCAGTTTATCTGTACCGCATCCATGCTGTATATACTTACTGCTCCTGTTGATTTCACCATCAGAAAAAAAAAGCAAACAAATCAGGATTATCGTTTGTAAGACATTCATGTCAGACCTCTCTCTCCACTCTGCCACACACCTTGCATCCTACATCTTTTCAGGCATTGGCTGCACATGCAACTATTAAGTGCGTGAACACTATAATTTAATTTTGTCCCTTTTTCTTTCTTATCTCCCTCACTGATGGTGTTGCCAACATGCATCACACACACATACATGCACAAGTTAACGTCAATTCAGCTGGCTCTACACTGCAGATTCTGCCAGTGAAAGATAATCTTGTTACGCTTTTGACTAGCTTGCGCTTAAAAGATAAAAAAAAGTCTTGTATTATGTGTCACTTCTGTGACATCACCCCTTCACTGCTCATACCTCCAGCTCCTCAATCACAGCAATACCCTGACTTGTCCTGCCGCAGTCCTGGCACTAGCAATGCCCAGGAAACAGTCAATGTCAAGTCATCATGAGGCAATGCACCAGAGGAGACACAGTATTGCTGCCAAGTGACTGTGGTGGTGTTCAGTGATACATCTTCTGATACAACAAACACAGAACACCACCTTCTGTGCCCCCTGCAAGCAACAATAATTGCTTAGTTGCAGAACAATCACGAACGAGAGTCCCCCTCCAGAGAGTTGCACTGCGTCCATCCAACGACACGTTCAATGAACCGGTGACCATGACATGAACTCACAAAAGGCTCAGACACTGGTCCACAGAATTGGAAATGTTTTCTTTCATGCTGATCAATATGAATGTGGATGATGAAGATGATGCTATAGTGCTCCACTGTGGTCAAAGAATGCACGACAAGGCCGCATTCGATGCTTATTTTCATAACATATCCTGACTTCAACCAGGTCTAAGAAATGTAATATTGGTCAGGAAATTTGAGTAACACTCTCAGAGATGCATCCACTAAGCAGATGAAGCGTGACTGTATCGTTCCAGTCTTTCCAGCTGATCCTTCCTGAACTCAGTTTTGTGTAGGAGCTGGTCAGGGTAAAAAAAAAAAAAAAAAATTCCACAAATGAATTAATGGCCCTGGTGGGAACACCAACATCCTCCTTCCTCCCCCAACTCTCAAGTCAGGAATTCACCAACTACCACCTATCTCTCCTTCTCAATTCCCAGCTCACAGCTAGAATCCCACTGGTCACATAATGCCACAGAGTCATGAACAATATGGTGAACATTCAACCAATGACTGAAGAAACAGTGGGCCAATAACATTATAGTACGGGTTCGCAAATTTAGACACACAATCAAAACGTTTGAAGCTAAATTTCTCTATCTTCCACTCTGTCTCTCTTGTTTATAACTAACTGACGATAACCCACCTCCTGGCATCGTTGCTGGTTCTTGCTCGGTCTATAAAATTCGTCAATCTCTACTTGAACCGACAGTTTTTTCCTATCAAATCCGCAAACTTGTCGCCATTGGTAAACAACTCTATGGCGACAAGAAGAGCTGGGGATATTATTTTCTGAATATAAACACATTTGAAAAGAAATTTGTGTTCTAATTAAATATTTGAACGGAAGATACAAGATCAAACGAAACTGCATAGTCATTCAAAATATGAGTTGAATTAAGTATTACGAAAATGATAGTAGTCAACTTTGCAGAAGATTTCGAAAGCGAGGCTGTTGCACTGACCTTGCCGGCTGGAAGTGGCCTCGAGAAAAGGTAAACGGAACGATGCATCGCTCGGCTGTCCTCGGCGCGTTGTGTTCTGCAACAGTCTCTAAAAAATAGAGCTGGCTCTCAGTCATTGCGGTGCCTATGTACCAGAGTCATCAATCAAAGCAAAAGAAGGTGAGTGGCACGAACATCTCAGGAACCGATCTTGCAAGTAATGCATGTCCTCCTTCGGTAGTAGTCAGAGATGATAATACAGTAGAGTTCGTCTGCAATTTGTGGTACGTTCACGGGTCAAAAGTTTTCTGTATTGGGGTATATATAAATCAGGCTACTCTTTTGTTTCGCTACTGTTTTCTCCGGTTCGTAACCAAATAGAAGTGGTGGAAGTGATGGCTAGCATGAGGCGCAAGAGCAAGGAAGATCCGGTGGAAATTGTTTGCCTGAAATATCGCCATCACCATGACATGTCTCGTTTGCATGCACTCTGTACAGCAGGGCAGGTGGGTGACCTCCCCTTACCTTGACCGCTGGACAACAAAGGTGTTGAACTAGTGTTGCAAAATTGTATGTTTTTTAATATACTTAAGATAGATATGCAAATTACAAACTTTTGATAAAGTAGGTCTGGGAGACAACATATGATATTATGCTTCACATATGGGAAGTGCATGGTGTGCACATCGAGGGTGTTTAGCTTGACCAGATGAACACTCAACATTTTCTTCCGCGGGTTATAATGCAGTTGACTCATCCAATATCTTTATATGAATATTTTTATAGAAATGAGACATTTTCATATGTGAAATGTATAAATTACATAGTGACGCACGGATGCTGTACATACAGGTGAGCATGGCTGACTGTAGAGCACCACACTTGAAAAGTTTTTCACTAACAATCAGATAAATAAGTAGATCAACTCTGGCAGTGTGATGCATAGGCTTATAGGATAGAGGACAAATTTCCCTACTTGTAGTTGGTTTATGAGCAATGTCATGCTGATTATGCCAGTGACAGGCTAGTATTAGAGCCAACAGTTATAGGAAATGGTCGTATTTTTAGTTACTACGACAGGACAGTCGCAGACAGTAGACAGTAACCATGACACTGACAACCTTTAGTATTGCTACTAAGTGTCGGTGGGACTGGAACTTTGACCAAAGTGACACGCTCAGTCTTGGAATTAGCAATTTTCACCTGCAGCCAGTGGAACCCCCAGAAGCCAGTGGCTGGACTGACCTGGTACTGTAAAATGTATGTGCATGACTGTGCTTCAGTTTATAAATGAAAACTCCAAACTATAGGGTAAACACTTTGTTAGTGTCATAGGACTGTATGATTTAAGCACTGAAAACATACTGCTGCGTTACTGAAATGACTCAAAATGAAATTAAACACACAAAACAAGATGTAAAGTAACACAAATTTAATAGACTGTATGAAACAGAACAGAAGAGTTTGTATGATGTAAGACAAAGTCAAGATTATCAATGTATGATTGTGATTTATTATTTGGGTGACATAACTTCATCGATCATGTTTCTCAACAGTCTTTGTTGATGGAAAAAGCAGTAATCGCCATCAGGCAGTGATGTAAGTAGAATGTTCAGTTGCGCACGATCTCTAGATCTAGATGTGCACAGGTGGGTGTGGTAAACACACAAAAAAAGCAGTTTGCTGCAGGACTGGGATGTTAAAATTGTAAATGTAAGAAATAGGCACCTACCTGTTTTCACTTGTAATACATACCTCATAATGAAAAGTCTTTGCAACAGGTGGCTACATAATGTGACCATTCTCTCCTGTCATGTGAAAACCATTGAGGCTTTGTCAGTGAATAGCTTATGTGAAGTGCAAGGTATGGACAAGTTGGAGACTTAATCCATGTTTGCTAGTTCTAATTTTACTGTGAAAAAAATGATCTCAGTATTGATGTTGGACACCAGTCATTTAGAACTGGATCGAGGCACATGATTTTTCTTTGAAATTAAGAATGATTGATTCAGTTGCAATGACAGCAAATTGGTCATATGACTCGCAGTTTTTCATGAATATTAAGAGCTTTGTTACATTCCCATTTCATTCTCACTCTCTCCTGTGTGAGTGACCCACATTCAGACATTGACAGTATCATAACAGACGTATCAGGTTGTCAAGATATTATTTCTACATAATTTGTCCAGTGTGTTTGCTTCATCAGGTTAATCTGTTGATGTATTATGTATCAGCTTACAATGGAATCAAAATTTTTAATCAGTATTCTAAACAAATATTGTACTTTGCCGATCAGTTTAAATGAAAGGATGATAAGTGTTGAAAGTTGCTGAGGAGAGCATAGACCTCCAACAATGTTGACAGGATCCTGTGTCTGCAGTTTGACCTGGATCTGTGCCACAATTTAATGGTTTATCCTTAGGCTGTATATCCTCTTCCTACCAAGCTTTGTTTGTTTGTTTTCCCCTGTGTATGTAAGCTGATACTCTTGCGGAATTTCCTTGTAGAGCGAGGCAAGGATTAATACCATCTACCCAACAAAGGAAGTGGAGTTTTGCGTGTATGACCGTTTTTTTAATCCCGCCATTAAGGCTGCAATACTCCAACTTCGGGGAAGGTGCATGCAATGTGTAACGTGTCATCCATACCACCGGCCAAACTGGCCTTCTCTTCCGAAAGTAGGTGATAGGATTTTTATGAGTGTGCAAGATGTTATGTGTGTGTTCACACAAGGAATCTCGGTTTTATACTTTTAGTCTCATTCAGAGGACTGTATGGGAAATGAAGTCAACCAATGTTAACTCTGAGGGAAAAATTCCACTGTACTGAAACAGCCCGGTGGAGATTCGAACCCGCAACCCCAGTATCACCAAGATTGTGAGTTTGGCTCTCTACTGCCAAGCTTTGTTGAAACTGGTTTCAGAGTTAGGGTGACTGCAGGTGAACATTGAAACATGAGAGCAAAAAAAAAAAGAATTCTGGGCCACCAAACAAGGGAATAGACAAGTTACAAAACAGGCACGATGCATTTCGGCATACTGTCTTCTTCAGGCAAGACAGATAACAGTCAAAACAATGAAAACAAATGACAAATAAACAGCCACTTTTCTCTTCGTTCTGTGTGCAAAGTTTGGTCGTGGGTGTGAAACTTAAAATTACAGAATGGAACTGAAGAGAAAAGGAAGCAGGCCGAAGGTCAAAAGATACAGATAAAAAGGATGATAATAATAGTGTTGTAATCATAATAATAAGATAAGATAAGATAATGTTGGTTAAGCCCAGCCGACCGCAAAGGGCCACATCAGGGCTGTCACCACCAACTCAAGTCATTAAAAAAAAGCAAAAAAACTTTCACACATCTCTTTAAATGACATCTTCTAAAAACGCACCAGAAGCTATGTTAAAAATCTTCTTTCCATAAAATCTTAAATCAGATGAAAAATGTTAATCTCCCTCAAAAACTCAAAGATCACATCAGGCGGGGACATCCCTGAACAGGATTTTCATGGACTCTGCTGTAAAATGTTTGTGTCTCACATCGTGCAAGTCCAACACTCTGAAAGAATATGTTTCATTGTGAGTGGCACATGACATGGAATGCACCACGGAGCTTCCTCATTCTTTAAAAGTAATTATAATAGTAATGTTAAAATAATGATAAATGGTTATGGTAGTAGTAGTTGTTGTACTAATAACAATGATAATAAGTTTATGATAATGATATAAGAGAAAGACATAGAGGAAGATGGAGAAGAATATTTACAATAAAAGCTATGGTAGCATTAATAATGATGATGATGATAATAATAACAACAATAGTGATGATGATGATTATGAGAATAATAATGATAATGGTAATAATAATGATGATAAAGATGATGATGATGATATGTGAGAGATAGTAAAGTAAAATATAAGAAATACACAAATAGTTAGAATAATTAGTATGACAATAACAATGATAACAATAACAGTAATAATGACAATAAAGATGATAATGATTATAATGATGCTGAAAATGGGAAAGATCGGAAGATGAAGTTCAAGAAATATATGATAAGTACATAGAAACTTAGAAAATACAACAACAAAAAATAAAGTTCATGATAAAGTATGACTAGTGAAAATGATAATGATGATGATGGTAATAGTAATATGATAATCATGATAATGATAACAACAACAAAGTAATGATAGTAATAAGTTTTACTGCTACTATTACTACCACTCCTCCTACTACTATCACTACTACCACTATTACTACCCTTACAACTGCCAATACTATTACTACTGAAAATTATGAAATTGATTTTATTGTGATTATAGTTATAGTAACATAATAATGAATAAATGGAAAGGAATGAAACTGATGAGTGAAAAAACTAACAGCATTAGTAAAACAGAAAAAAAGAGAGGCCCCCCCCCCCCCCCCCCCCCCCCCCCCTTAAAAAAAAAAAAACCTGAAAAGAAAAGTTAAAAGAAAGAGGTATAACTATTGGAAGGAAAATCAGATTTAGAACAGGAAAATGAACAGATACATAAGTGATGAATAGACTGAAGGCAGTAGAGGAAGGACAGGAGAAAGAATATAATTTGCAACATGTACTTTAGGTAAATGATGAGCAGTGTGGACTATCAGTAGTGTGTCTGCAGATAGAGGTGGACAGATACATGCTATTTTTAGTAGTTGATGCCAGGTGGGCAGAGGGTCCTAGCGTGACAAGAAGATGGGATTCCCGCATGGCACGCTCAAAGTTGTCACTCTGTGATAACCTGGGGCGTCAGGACTTTGATGTGAAGGATGTTTTGCTGGGGGTGGTGAAGGGCAGAGTGATTGCTTTGCGCCAGTGACAGCGGATGTTGGCCAGGTGTTCAGAAATATGCACATATATTAAGTGCGCAGGATGTCTCGCCTACATAGATCTTATCGCACAGTTCGCAGTGGATAGCCTGCAAAGTGTTGTAGCTCTTGACAGGAGAATGTACATTTAACTTTGAATGAGACCGAGTAGGGTGGTGTCTGGCTTGTAGTTGGGGTCAGTGGATGGCAGATGTGTTGTGGTTTTGTTCAGTTTAAGGTTTTTGTCATGCCTGAAAGTAACTGCAGGTTTGGTCTCGGAGGCAGGTTTGTGATCTTGTAATATGTGCCAGGTAAACTTTATGACCCTGCAGATGGGAAGTGTGTGTGTGTGTGTGTGGGGGTGGGGGGGGGGTGGGGGGGGGGGCAGGTGTTGGGTCTGTCTGTTTTGGAGGGTAGACTTCTAAGGCAGATGGTTTGGACACAGCTGTAGTGCAGATGTGAGCATCGTTAGTTATGGTACTTAGGTATCCACGGTTGGTGAAAATCTCAATTATTTTGACCGCTTGCTGTGTGAAATCTTTGTTGAAACAAAGTCTGTACAAGCAGAGCAATTTGAAGTATGGAATGCTGTGTTTTGTGGATGGGTGGTTGGAAGATGTGCCGTCCGGGCGTGAATGTGAATTGGCAATGAAGTGAGGTTTTGAGCATTCCACCTTTGAGGGTGAGGGAGATGTCCAGGAAGTTGACTGACTGGGAAATGCTGTTTGTATACTGGATGGATGGGTGAAGGGTCTGAACAAAGTTGAGAAAGTTTAAATGGTCTTCTACTGGCATGAATTTGGCTTCCAATTCCTCATCGATCTACCTTTTGTAGTGCTTTGGAATTGGGCCTGTGTAAGAACGTGGTGGCAGTGTTCCAGGTGTCCCATTAAAAGGTAGGCTAATAGAATGGTCCCATCATGGTTCCTGTGGTAACGCCACTGATTTGTGAGAAAGTCTGGCTGTTGAATTCAAAGGGTGTTCAGGGTGAGTGCTAATCCTGCAAGTCTTACCAGTGTAGTTGTGGGTGGGTGTGTTTGGTTTGGTGGCAGTTTGTCAAGAAAGAAAGAAAGCAAGAACCTTCAGTCCATCAGCGTGAGGAATGGAAATGTCAAGAGAGACAACATCTAGTGTTAAGAGGAGGTTGAGTTGGGAAGTGGGGTCCAGGTTCTGTGAGTTGATCATGTGAAGTACGTGAGTTGTGTCTAGTTTGAGGTGTGTCGGGAGGCTTTGCACTGTGGGCTGGAAGAGGGGGTCAGTGTAGCCTGAGGTGTGTTCTGTGAGTTGATCATGTGAGGTACTCGAGTTGTGTCTAGTTTGAGGTGTGTCAGGAAGGAGGCTTTGCACTGTGGGCTGGAAGAGGAGGTCAGTGTAGCCTGAGGTGTGTTCTGTGAGTTGATCATGTGAGGTACTCGAGTTGTGTCTAGTTTGAGGTGTGTCAGGAAGGAGGCTTTGCACGGTGGGCTGGAAGAGGAGGTCAGTGTACCCTGAGGTGTCTTCTGTAGGACAGCTACAAGCAAAGGTGACTGACATGTGTTTCACGTTTGTGAATTTTATGTTGCTGCTGAGGGATCCTCTTGAGTCATTGAACAAGGCCTATGCTCTCCTAGTCTTCAAGTTGAACATGGAACAACAGCTATAAGTTATTGTTGCCCTTTCACTTGTAGAGTCAGTGAGAGAAACTTTGGGGTGTAATGAAAAAACAAAAAAGTCAAATTTTGCTGATCGATGTTTCGTTTCATTTGATGCAGGTTGCAGGCAGTCGAGTCATCACCAGCCAATCATTTTCGGGCACCTTTGCAATATGGCTCACAACCTCGACGATTCTACAGTTCAGGTCTGTGGAATTGTTGTGTTGTTGAAAAATGTGGCGAAATGATATGATATGCAATTGCTTGCATGTTGTGTAATTGTACAGTTAGACACTACATATGCTTAAATGTCATTGGTGATAAACGTTGTGTTAGATCTGTCATTCAATGACTGACTTGACTTTATCAATGAATTTAAGTGATGACTTTTTAATCTGTTGACTTCCTCAGTACATATGTCATACATGGCTGTTTTCTTATGGTCATATGCTACACTTGTATACTTTAGAGACCATGGCAGCTCTGAACTGTTAATGAGCATTTATGAAATGCCAGAAGTGAGCCTTGTTTTGACACCACGGACACTTTTGCTGTGAGATGTGTGTGACTTCACTGTAAGTTTAAAGCTCTCAAAGGGAGAACAACTTCATGGTACAGGGCACTTGCATTTGGTGCCTGAGATGCTGCTAAGGTCAGACTGTTTTCATTGAGTGTGTGTATTCAGTAAAGATTCATTGACTGACTGTTTATGGCTTGTGGCAAAAAAACAAAACAATTCAAGTCTTGTGAGTCTCATGGAGTTGATGACTTTTTGTTCAGTCTGCATCCCCCTGCAGCCAGTTATCAGTACATGATGAGGCTTCTGAGTTTTTTTTTATGTATTATGTATTCTTACACTATTCAGGTGTTTTCTGTACCTGATTTTGTGCTTCAGGGGATTGCATTTCCATGTGATGTGAAATACTGATCCAAAGTATTTACTCAAAATGTGAATGCTTCAGGTACTTTTCTTTTCCCCGTTATAAAACCTGATGTTAAAGGAAAAAAAAAAATCTTAACTATGTGAGCCTAGACCAGCTCTCAAACAACGGCCAAGTTAGTGAAAACTTTATGAAGGAATGGAATTTGATCTTTGCATTCCTCAAATCTGCTGTTTATTTTTTATTTCAAACACGCGCATAGAAAAATTATATCTAATTCGCAATAAAATTGAAACGGAGAAAATTAAATTGACTGTTTGATTTCTTGTTTTTCTCCTTGATTTTATGAGTAGACAGGCTATAGAGGCAACAGACGACTATAGAGGCAACAGACGACTATAGAGGCCACAGACGACTATAGAGGCAACAGACGACTATAGAGGCAACAGACGACTATAGAGGCAACAGACGACTATAGAGGCAAAATGTCAGTTTTCTTCCCCAAAACACACTATTCTATGCCCTTTCGAAAAAATGCATAGTATTCCTATTTATTTTAATGTACACACACACACACACACACACACACACACACACACACACACACCATCTCGCCTCCATACACACACACACACACACACACACACACACACACACACACACACACACACACACACACACACTGTGAATGTAAGTTCCTTTTCTGCAGGTCTGCCGGACCACTTCAAAATCACCCTCCCTGCCCTCTCCCCAACCATGGAGAGCGGCACCATCATCAACTGGCAGAAGAGGGAAGGCGACCGCGTGTCGGAGGGCGACCTCCTGGCCGAAATTGAGACGGACAAGGCCACGATGGGGTTCGAGTCTAGTGAGGAAGGGTTTCTGGCCAAGATCTTCATTCCAGAGGGCACCAAGGATGTGCCTCTGGGGAAGGTGGGTGTTTAGGGTGGGAATGGGGAGGGATGCATCATGTCTTGTGTAGTGTCCGTTTCCTCAAAGAGAAAACCGTTGGTTCGCAACAAATGAAAAGTGAAAGCATGTAGATTACTGAACAATTAAGTATTGGGGAAAACAAGTGCAGGTTAACAATTCTTCCATCATTATAATAATGACTTGGCAAAAATTCGAAATTTAAAAAAAAAAAAAAAAAATAGAAGATGAAAAATATGGGAAAATATGTATTATGTATATTACTGTTCATTAGTTTATCACCTTTAGATTGGCAACAAAAGAGAAAGGTTTGTGTGGTCCTTATGGGTTACTTGTGGACGTGAGCTATCTGAGATGGTGGAAGCCAGAAATGGTCTAGTAGACCATACCAGCACATATTTTTTTTTTTCCTAGAAAAATGTGTCTTTATATATTTACTTCTGAGGTAGGTGTGCGCCCTTGCAAAAATGCAAATCTTTCCTTTGTTTTTCTTTGTTTGTTTTCATCCGTTTCTTTCTGTTAAGAATTTTGTAATTTGTTATGAAGCGCTTTCTCTCTCTCTCTCTCCTCTCTCTCTCTCTCTCTCTCTCTCTCTCTGTCTCTCTCTCTCTCTCTCTCTCTCTCTCTCCTCTCTCTCTCCTCTCTCTCTCTCTCTTTTCTCTCTCTCATATGACTCTTGTGTTTGCATGCAAAGAAATAATTTAACATCCATGTTTTTATTCATGATGTCATATTCCACTTGTGAGGGGCTTTCTTTGTGTGCCTAGATGTAGATGTAATGTGGTAGATGTTGCACCGCGGTTCACTTCATGCATCTTTGTGTTGCGGCCACAAGTTGGTGTGCATCATCGTGAACAGCGAGGAAGACGTGGCAGCCTTCAAAGACTTTGTGCCCAGCCCAGAAGACGACCAGCTGGTCAGCCCCCAAAAGCCAGCCGCACCTGCCGCCGCCGCTGCTCCTGCCGCCGCTGCCGCAGCCCCACCCACTCCACCGCCAGCAGCCCCCGCTCCTCCGGCGCCTGTGGCGGCTCCCCCTCCTGCTGCTGCTGCCGCTGGGGCGGCCGGGGGTAGAGTGTTCGCTTCTCCCTACGCCAGGACGTTGGCGGCAGAAAAAGGAGTGGATTTGAAGGTGGGGGAGGAGGGGGGGGGGGGGGGGGGGAAAGAGTGGGAGTATGGGAGGAGATGGCAGGGAGGAGCAGGAGGGAGGGTGGGGAGGAGCAGGAGGGAGGGTGGTGAGAGAGAGAGAGAGAGAGAGAGAGTAAGGGGCGGGGTGGGTGTCTAGGAAGCGAGAAACAAGTTGTGCACGGGAAAGCAGTGAAGAGCCAGGAGGGGAATTCGAAGCTCGCCTGTCGGACTTTATGTGTAGCTGGAGTAAGGGGATTTAGGGCAGGTGAGTGGTGTTGAAAATGAACAAACTTTGCCATGTGTTCTTGGCTTTGCCCCAAAGCATTCCTGCTGCTTTGTGTGTGTGTGTGTGTGTGTGTGTGTGTGGTGTGTGTGTGTGTGTGTGTGGTGTGTGTGTGTGTGGTGTGTGTATATGTGTGTGTGTGTGTTGTGTGTGTGTGGTGTGTGTTGTGTGTATGTGTGTGCGTGTGTTTGCTTTTCTAATGAATTCCAGAAAACAAGTTTATTTCCCCAATTAGATTTTTTTTGTGTATGACAAACAACAGGAGTGGGGTACTTTCATGGGGGGGGGGGGGGGGGGAGGCAGGAAGTACAGAGGGGAAGGGGAGGGCGGGAATGGTCTCTTTGATACCTTGACGCTTTATACATGATGTGCATGTGGTATGAATCTTCCAGTTTTATGCCAGGGGCTGCTTTTTTAGGGATAAGCTGCAGTTCTTGAAATTCCAAGCAGAAGCTTCTTTTCTATCGGTCGGTTGTTTGTGTGTGTATTTTTTGTTTATGTGGTCTACCTTCAGTTTTATTAGATTCATATGTTGTACTGTTTAATGAAGTCAGACAAAAAAAAATCTGAACTCTTTGACGATTAAATTGCATAAAAATGTCGAGTGCCAGAAACACTGCCTAGACACCTGTGCGCAGTTTGTGCTAGACCTTCTGCCACAGGCACCGACTGTTGTCAGGTGATGAAATTGTCTGCTGGAGGTAAAGTATAGTGTCTTCTGATGCTTGCAAACAGCTTTGATGCTGCAACAGAGTGTTCGCTAACAGCCTTGATGGTCTTCGTGGTCGGCTGAGCTCTGAGCAGTGTGTGCATGAAGGTGTATATACCTGCAGAACATGTACAACTTGTGTGCGTGGATGTGTAGTGGGTTGCCGTCACAGTTTCATCCTTCTTTTGCCCCTGTGCATGAGCAGCAAGTGTCGGGCAGCGGACCAGAGGGTCAAATCCGAGCGCAGGACGTCCTGAGCTTCACGCCGGGGGCGGCGCCTCTGGCCATGCCCAGTGTGGGGGCGCCGGGTGCAGCCTTTATGGACATTCCCACCTCCAGTATCAGACAGGTCAGTGTGGGAAAGAATTGGCTCTTCAGGGTTTTTTGTTTGTTTTTTTTGTGCCGGGAGGGAGATGATGAAAGAATATCTTCAGACTGAGGCTTGTAAGGTTAAACAGTAAATAATAATAAGCAGTTACCTTAACTTAGTCTTTATGAAAACTTGGCAGGAAGTCTGTTCCTTTCATTGAGGGAAGAAGAGTCATTTCTGAAGGTAGACAATAGGTACTGCAAGGTCTGCTGCTAAAGAGTGTGGAGTGGTGGGCCTTTATTATCACTGAGGGGAAAAAAAAGTTGATGTACTGGTTTGTTATTCATTTGTCAAGTGTTAACAAAGTGGACAAATGTTTTAACCACAATTCTGAAGTAAATGAATATAACTGAAACAAAAGAAAAAAGAAAAAAAAAAAGGTTGAAATAGCAGACACTTGTAAGTAAGCAGGAGACGTTTGACTGGTTCATTTATGCTCGGGCTGCATAGACGTTTGGCAGTATGGAATTAGCAGATAACTGTAAATTACAGACAATTCTCAAGGATGAGAACAGCTCCGCCGTTCCGCCGTCTTAAAAAAAAATCTCCGCCGTTTGAAAAAATCTCCGCCGAAAAAAAAAAAAAGCTGTCGCGATTTTCTTTGCTCCCAATCTCGGCGAGACGCCTCCGGCGAGATTACTCTAGGCTCTTATACCCAAATGGGCTGGTTTTTATTCGGTTGACTCGGCCAACCACTGCACATCCGCTTACAGCGCGGATCGACCGAGTGTCATCTGATTCATGGCGTCGAACGAAATCGCAAGCCAAAAAAAAAAAAAAAAAAAAGTATCCCAACCGTTGGAAAGAACTGGTTCGAGGAAGAGGTGTGTGTGGGAGTAGAGTTAGAGATAGCATATGCAAAAGCAGTGACGAGCAGGCGTTATGTCTAGCTTGCAACAAGAAAATCAGCTTCGGAAGTCGTGGCTTCATTACGATTGCTGACCACATGAAACGCCTGGTTCACAGGTAGCGTGTCGCTGCATTGAAGAACAATTAAACTTTGGAAAGTAAGCTGTTGGTGATTTTGCTCTCTTCTTTGTTATATTTTATCATTCATTTGCAATGGTCAAACTATCTCAGTTAGCTGAAACATTCGTCATTTGACTTTATGTTGTGAAACAAAACCTAGACGTCTATTACTAATAATAGAACCAGGGCCAAGGGCAGGTAATTTTCGGAAAAACCCATTTCTTACGTAAATCGACCAGCCACAAACACAGAGAGCCCTGTATTAAATCCATTTGCATGTTTGACAACAACAACAAAAAACAAAAACAAAAAAAAAAAAAAAAAAAAACCCTCAGAATTTGAGGTTTGAATTGAAGGCTAGAAACATATTTTGATGGTTTTAAATGTGGATTTTTCTTGTTTATATATTAAAAAAATGCTTCAGCTTCAGGGGGCGCTGCCCCCTGGCCCCCGCAGGGGCGTTGCCCCTTGACCCCACTGGGGGCTCTGCCCCCAGACCCCCAACAGAAAAATCTCCTCTGCTTTTTAAAAATCTGTTCTCATTCCTGATTCTATGACCAAAAAATGAGCCCATGTAATCAATAACTGCCTTGAAATCGGTGGTCAGTAACACTCATTAAGAGAGTTTGGTTTTAATGCTGTATATAATCATTGAAGGTGTGTAGCTGATTCAGCTGTTCAGAATTCACAGGCATGCTACAGACTGGTGTATGTTTATATGTCAAGGCTGCATATTGTACCGGTGGTTTTAGCCAGTTGGCAAAGGGTGTGTCAGACTGAAGAAAATCATCAGGGCCTGAGTGGCCCAGTGGGTAAGGCGTTGGACTCTTGTTCCAAGGTCCTGGGTCCCATTCCCTCATGAGACAGCCAGGCTGGAAGAGATTTTCTCTTCAGCGCTCACATCTGTGCAGGTTCCAGTCCCTCTTAATCATTCGGGTGAGACTTGAAACTGATGTCAGGTGTGTGAATGCATGCTTGAACAAAACAATCAACAACAAAAAACTTTCACATACGTTAAACTCCATTCTACTTTTGTGAGAAGAGTAGGCCATTGTGTAGCGGTGGGCTGGATGACATGGAAATAAAGCAAATACACGCTGACGCTGTGTTTAGACATCATAATCGAAAACGGAAAGCAACTGTTCTTTGTGGTCGGTTTGATAACTGTTGCGTAAACAGAACTCTCTCCAGTCCTTAACATTGGAGTTGGTGCCATGTAATGGAGGAAGAAAGGAAATCACCAGTGTGTCAGACCATGTCGCTCATGCACTTGGCTAGGAGATAGATTTACTTTGCACGCTTATACACTTGTTTGTGTGCAGACATGCGCGCCATGCAGGCACACATGCACATGCACACCGCACACATACACACTCACAAACATACACACACAGTCAACTGTAACTGCTAGACAGACAAAGAGCGTGTTAGCTAGACAAGAAAGGCCTGACCAGAATATAGGGTTGTTGAGCTGGTGTTGATCATCTGCCAAGATTTAGTCACAAACCCTGTTTCTCAATTTTTCCTTATAGATTTAATTACTTGTTCATTTATTTCACAGTAATTTTTGCTTATTGCGACATCATCGCTTAGCAATCGTGCTGCAGCCAGTATGGAGTAATCTGCTCGTTCATACGCCTGTTGTTTTGCAGGTCATCGCCAAACGTCTGTCCTTGTCGAAGCAGACCATCCCTCATTACTACCTGACCGTCGACGTCAATGTTGACAGTGTGTTGAGGTCAGTTGGTGGCAGCAGTGGTGCTGATGTCTTGTCATAGAGTCCTGTGTGTGTTGGTTATGAGGTGTTTCTACTGTCATGTACCCAGATAGGTTTTTTTTTTGTTTTGTTTTTTGATTAATTTGTTTTTCTAACTTTTGACTTTATTTCCAGAATGTGGCTCATCTGCTATCTAAAAAATCAAAGTGGATCTTGATATCCGAAATTATCATTGCATGTGTGAGGCTGTAGGAAAGAAGTTGCCTTTTTTTTTTTTTTTTTTTTCGGTACTCCCAGTGAGTCCCTCCCAGAATTCTGTGCAGTTTCAGCTTTCTTGAAAATGAGTTGATCTCTTGTGACATGCTTTGTTCAGCAAGTAAAGAGTGCATCCTTCTGACAGCACTCATCAAGAAGAAAAATCTCATCCTTAGCCTGCTTGACCCTGTATGCTGGCGTGCTTGTACCAGACCAGCTGATGGTGCTTAACAACTGCGTGAAGAGGTTGTTGTTGGCCATTGGGGTGCGTTGACTTGCTGCAGAAAATAGTCATTGGTCATATGTCCCTTATCTGGGAATCGACTGATGACTTTCTTCTTTGACACTTGGATTGGTTCTTTTTGCTCAAGATGTGACTGTCAGTGTCCAGCTCTCTAGTCTTGTGTCTTTGTGTGTCTGAATACAAGACTGGTATGCAGTACTCTGGAACAAGCACAAGGGTGTGGGAGTGCACAGAGAGACATTATCAGGCATGAAATTCGTCCGCCTAAGGCGGATTTTCCACCCATTTTTTTTCATCTGCGCCGCCCCCCAAAAAAAGTGCCGCCCCCCCAAAAAAAAAAAAAAAGTCCTGAAATAAACTTTCGTTCGATGCTATTCCCATTTGGACAATTTGCAACTCTGTTATTCTCAAAAGTGTCAACCGGTCACTTCCACCGTTAATCAACATCCGGTCTTTTCGCACCTGTCGAACGTCGGACATCGTTAAATTGGCGAAGTTTGTCAAGCGCGTCGCGATTTTACGGCAAAAAAAAAGGGATGAGAAGCGATTGGAGGTGGGACTGGCTAGACCAGGAAGTGGACGATGTTCGAGTTGGTGATGTGTTTCGCAAATTAGACGGGTTCGGTAGTAATCTTTCTTTTAGGGAACAAAGATAAAGCACCATTTGCCGAAATCTAGATTTCGAGTTTGGAGTTTGTTGGAAACCGTGACAATGTCCTATCTTAAAGAAGGTGATTCTGTTGAAGAGATCGACACTGGCTTTACTAAGGGGCGATGGGCTTGGCTGAATGAAATAGATGATGAAAAACGACAACATCGTGTTTGGTGTTTG
>CM031629.1:4348481-4383481 GCA_018398815.1 Conus ventricosus | reverse complement strand
AACTGACTTTAAAAATTGTAAAAATTAAAAAATTTGGTTTAAAAAGACTTCAAATTTTCAGCAAAAATCTATGGAAAGCTGAACTTTGGTTTGCATTTGTTATTTAAGGGGGATGTGAAAATATTTTCATGGCTCAACACTCACACCCCTGATTTTCCCTGGAAAACACACCTACGTCAGTTGAAATAGGTGACAGACAGGCAATACACACCCTCAACTTTATAACACCTACCTTTTTGGTGGCAAGTGGTCAGGTTCACCATCTGAAAAGAACTGAGGGGTTTGTTGTGAGGTGTTAGTAGTTACACAGGTAGCTAGGAATATACGCGAAATTTTTGTGACGCTTTTAAGTCACATGCAGTTACATAGCGGGAAAAAAATAAAATAAAAAAAATGAAGCCCCAAATCATACCATATTTTACTGAAATGTTTGGAGTGCATGCTTGTTAAATCTGCATGAGTTAGTTTGTGTTTGTGAGAAAAAAAATTCCTATGGCTGATAATATTTTCTAACTATATACAGGTGTTAGTAGGAAGGAAGAGAGGCGGGGCATCCAACACAAAACAACACTCAAATATTTTTGTTGTACTCACCATATGGTTCCAGATGTAATGAATTATATAATCCAAATGTGATCACACACAAACAACACAGTCACTGGAAATGTTCTTGCTTTTGATCACTTTTGTCACACACAGATCACCGACATGAAATTTTCTTTCCGTTGTGCACTTTTCTTACATGCCAAATTCCAGTACTTTTGTATGTGGCACTTTCAATATTTAGTCAACCAAAAAACAGTCTGTACAAAAAAAAAATGACAAAGCCCAGTCCTTGATTTAGTCAAGTATCAGGTGGTACTGCTAGGAATGAGTGTGTGGAAACCCTACTCACTGCTGGTGTGAAAGAAAAAGCAGCCACGATCCTTGCACAAAGCCACCTTACACATCACACACTCATGTGTTGACTGGATGGCATTGCCTGCTGGGGTTTTCCTGCCTTCCTTCTTGCAACAGACACGTCCTTCTTGCCTCTGGCAGACTGGATTTTGGAAGGAGTGGTTTGTGCTTGTCTGGATTGTCATGAACGACGGGACGGCCGATCCGTTTTCGACCTTGAAACCAATTCACCATGCCCATGGACAATCTCAGTGTGAAAATCCACATGCAGTTTCAGTGGGGCATCTGCAGGTTTTTGTAGATTACAAAGGCATTTACTGCAGCAGTGTCCAGGCAGAAGAAGAACACTATTTCCACCCTTCATGAATTTTGCTTGGAACAATATTGATCGAATTGATCTGCTTGTCAAACCGTTGTAGTTCTTGGTTTTAATCAGCAACAGCCAGGGGCCTAGAATACTGGCTTTTTCAACACCCTGCACCTTTTCTGAAAGCTCTCCATCGGTTCCATCATGGACAGAAGTAAGAAAGGGTGACCTTAGACGGTCAACCAAGCAACGCCTGAGTTGCCCTTCAAATCACCATACCCAATCTCACGAAACCAGCGCTTTGTGTCCCCAGACTTTTTGACACATTTTGGGGGCTTCATATCCTGTGGCAGACCCTTCCTGTTATTTCGCACAGTCCCACATCCCAAAGGTTTTCTTCTGAACAGATACTGAATGGGGGGGATGACGTGATAATTATCAAAGTAGATGGTGTGCCATTTGGGAAATAATGGGGTTTGACAAAGTGTTTGACAACACGACCCCCTAGGGCTTTCACCTGTCCCAGCAGGCACATCATTGGTTTCCCAGTATATACTGAATAATTCAGCATATAAAAAGAATCGGCATCACACAAAGCCACACCTTGAGGCCCCACTTCGTTGGTTTTGCAGGCAAGTACTGCAGAAAACCACAACGCCCCTTGAACTTGATCATTGCCTCATCTACTGTGATGTTTTGCCCAGGTAGAAACTGCATAGCAAAACATTCTTGTGTCATGGAAATGAGGGTCGACTTTGAACGGGGGTAAATACCAGCCTGACCTCTGGGAACAAACTGAGTGGTATCAGCGAGGTGAAAATACTGGTTCAGCTTTTTCAAACTGTTCTTCGACATGACACTTGACACCCAAGGATTGAAGAAAGGAGAAGAATCTTTCCAATAAAAATCACGATGAGGAACAGGGGCCATGTTCATAAACATGAGAAGACACAAAAGCTCTGATTTCATCCACAGTGTTGGCTCAAACTTTTTCCTCAGGAAAGGGCCCGCAGCCACGAGTGTTTTTTCTTGCATACAGGTTGGTTTCCCTGGCCATGAGATGGAATGCGTCCAAAGGAAAAAACAAGTGAAAATAATCCAAGGTGTTCGAAGATTCACTTGTGGACGTGGGGGGGCCCTGTATGCATCAAACACCGAACTTCAGTCCGAAAGTGTGTTTGACCACTGCGATGACTGTGCACATCCACGCACAGTAGCACCCGCGTCACCTGCGTCGCTTGTCCGGGTCCGAGTCACTGTCACTAAACGCACACTCCCTTTGAACTTCATAGTCACTGTCGGTCTGCAGAGTCGAGATCAATGTTCGATTCATTCCGTCGTTATTATCGGTCGGCAAAAAACATTCATATTGACATTTGGTACCAAGGGCAAGCTCATGTCAATCACTGTCAGAGTGCGACATTTTGCTCGTAGTCGGAGTCGATGGGATGACCAAATTAATCGATAAAAATCAAAACAGCCACGAACCCTCTTGCAAATGGCGCGGGAGAAAGGTGTGGAAAGGCCCGGATAACGACCCGGTTTGTCTTATTACTGTAGTCAACCCAAATAGGAAGGCCACCGAGACAATCACCTACTGACGAACGGGCGGGTTATAGGGCGGATCAGGAGCCTGAGGGGTCGGGCGGAATAGGGCGGAACGGGGTAGAAAGGTTAATGTACTTCTCAACTTATTTTCCAGATTTATGCTGTTCGGAAAGATAAAATTTTGACAGAAAAGGCTTTCTGGATTGTTTTTGAACTTTTCGGTCAATAGTATATTCTCTTACAGGTAAATATGGATATATAGCCATGTCTTTTTCTTTGGAATATGGTTTTAGATGGTCGAGATATGAACAGCGCAGTGGAGGAGAGTGGGGTCATGACATACAAGCCCTTTTACATGCGTATGTTATAATTGAAAGGGATGTTTATGTGGGCATGTGTAAACGTTCGTGTAATCAAGGCAAAGTTCTTGATCCCAGTGTGGATAAATCTAAAGAGGGGTAAAAAGTGTTTTTAAAAACTCTTCCATTGTATCTGTGTAAACAAAGAGTAAAATGTTTGTATTTGTTTATTGTTGGGCGCTGTGCGTGTGTGTGTGACTGTTGCGCGTCAGTTATTCCTTCAATTTGTTATTTCACTCATGCCTAAGATCTATAGTTTTGGTTTTCTTGGTGTGATTGGCGTGTGTTGGTGTTGATTTGATTCTGGGATTTTGAGAAAGGGGTGGGGTTTTGGGGGCCGTTTGCTGAAGGGATAGGGTTTGTGCACAGGTACAATAGCGTTGACGTAACGTGGCGGTTTGGCTACAGACAATGGATGATAACGCCCATGTGTTTGGGCAGACCCAAAGGGAAGATTGTATAGTCTTTCTTTTTTTTTATTTTTTCTTTGTTTTTTTTTCGTCCAATTCTGTGCCCTCAAGTGGCACACAGCCCCAGCCGTCGGCCCGCCGCAGCCCAGCACAGCATCCACGGGGAGCGGTCAGTGTCAATCGCCAAGAGGCAACCCACCGGAGGAACACGTTTCTGTGCCGAGCCACTTCGGTGGTTTCAGTGGCGCCTGTTCTGATCTAACATACGCCCGGACACCACCTACCTAACCCCCCTACTGAATGACAATAATTGCTTAGTTGGGAGCTGGCTGTGAGTGAGCCCTCTTCCCACCGGAAGGGCGCCCACCACAAACCGTCCAACGACCAGCCCCCACGGACTCGCAATACCCGGTTTACCCGACAGAACCAAAGCAAGGTCACGGGCTAGGAGAGGACATCGAAACTGAGGTCACCATGAGAGCAGGGCATGATGGAGGGCCACAGAATTTGAGACATTTTTTTTATGCTGTCAATAAGATTTCGGATGATAAAGATGATTTCTACGGATTTCCATTTCGGTCTGAGACTACATGGGCAGGGCTGTACTTACGCTTCCTTTCATAAATATCCCGGCGTCAACCAGACCGAGAGATTTCAGGCACCTGCAGTGTTGGTCAGGAAATTTGAGCAACACTGTCAGGGAAACGCATCCATTAAGTGGATGAAACTCGACTGTGTGGTACAAGTCTTCCCAACTGAGCCCGTAGCAAATTCAACCCCTCGTAGGAGCGGTCGGGGCAGAAAAATCCCACATGATGATGGGAATCGAACCTGCGACCTCCCCGCCGGGAGTCCGCGATGATAACCACTTCGCCACGGCGGCTGGCGGTCTTTCTTTCCCTTGTTTCTGTTCTCATGGAGCGCCCAGGATGTCTAAAAGGAGTGCAAGCGTTTCACAAGACCTCTTCTCAACCAGATGACCGATCGTACTTCCTTTAAATGGTGAAGCTATGTATGAAGCAATTCACTGTAAAGGTGACTGGTGGCAGTAGTTGTGACAATTGTTTTGTTGCCGACTGTAACAAGCTGCTTATCTTTTTTTTTGTTTGTTGTTGTTGTTGTTGACATTGTTGGTTTTCTCACAGTCCCTGGTGTTTGGGTGGCGTTGCTGCTGACGAGAGTTTTACTGTGCACAGCCCAGCCTTCTTTTTTTTTTTTCTTGAATTTTTTTTTTTCTTTTTTGACAATGTCTCTTGTTGTCCTGCGCTGTCCTTGATCTAGAAGGTCTTTGTACTCTTGATTGGAAGAATTTTTTTTGGACATGTATGCCATTTTTGTATCTGTTTCTGTTTTGGGTTTTGTTTTTTTTAGGTCATGTGGTGACAATCTGGTGAGACTGAACACGCTGTTGAGTGCGGGGCACCAGCTGTCCATTTCTGCTATGTCTTATTTGTCCGTCTGAATTTTTGTATTTTTTTCTCTTGTTTACATTTCTGTGGCTTTTTTTTCTACTTGGTTTGATATATATATTATATATATAATAAATTATATATATATATATAATATATTTTTTTTTTTTTTTATTTATTTATTTTTTTTTTTCTTTAAAAAAAAATCAAACTTAGGATGAAACATTAGGGGGAAAGGTGCCCTCAGCACGGCTTAATCGTTCTAGCTTTACGGATATCAACAGAATATGTTATAATTTATATTTGTAAGCAGGCATTTTGTTGTTGTTGTTTTTCTGTAAGACAGGACTTGCTATCCTACCTGGTGAGGGCCCTGAAAAGGCCCTGTGTGTTTTTTTGTAAGACAGGACTTGCTATCCTACCGGGTGAGGGCCTGGAAAGGCCCTTGTGTGTTTTCTGAAAAGACAGGACTTGCTATCCTACCTGGTGGGGGCCTGAAGAGGCCCTGTGTGATGGATGGTCTGTAGAAACACAACCAGGCTGAAAGGACTGCTTTTCTCACAGCCCCAGTGCAGGCGGCACACGGGGAGCTAACGGTGTGAGAGCAACCCGTCTAAAGGAAAGACACTGCACTGCTGTCGCAGAGTCACTCTGGAGGTGCTCAGTTGTGCCTAGGGCCATAATAGCCTAGTGGTAGAGCGCCGGACTCGTAATCTTGGGGTTGGGGGTTCGAATCTCGGCCGGGCGTTTCGGTACAGGGGGATTTTTCCCTCGGAGTTAACATTGGTTCTGACTCCATTTCCCATACAGTCCTTTCGAATGAGACTTTTAAACCGAAGTTCTGTGTGTGAACGCACGCAAACATCTTGCAAATACGTAAAATCCCATCACCAGCTTTCGGAAGAAAAGGGCCCAGTTTGGCCGTTGGTATGGATGACACGTTACACAAAAGCATGCCCCTTTCCCCCCGAAGTTGAGTATGGCTGCCTTGATGGCGGGTTTAAAAAGGGGTCATACACACAAAACTCCACTCCGTTTGTTGGGTAGATGGGATTAATTTCCTAGTCTGTCTATACAGGGAGTGTCCGCAGGAGTATCAGCCTGCATACGCGGGAAAAAGAAAAGAAAAAGTTGTGCCTATCGTGATCCAACATTGGCCAGTCACTTGCTACCCAGCCATTTCACGTCCAACAGTAATTGCTTTAATGAGTCTGGAGCGAGCGTGAACAAGCGTCCCTGCTCCCTCGAGGGCGCCACTATGCCCGTCAGTGAGAGACGCTTTTGATTTACCGGTTGAGCTTAAAGTCATGATCATTAAAAAAAAACCTCTCCACAGAAGAAAAAGAGATTAAATTGAAAAAGAAAATCGAATGGGAGTGATCAAAGGTTTTGGTTATTTTTCGACAGGGCTTGTCAGCAATTGGACAAGCGTGTTGGCTCTGGCGACGAAGGCAAGGGAGGGAAAACTGCAACCTCATGAGTTTCAGGTATGCGTTTGTCTACCCTTGGTGTACCGTTTTCTGTGCTTTTTTTTTAAAGTCCTGCTGATTTCTTTTGTGTCAATTCTTGTTTTTTTTTTCTTCTGTTTCAGTTTCTTGCTTTTTCTGCAGTTGTCTTCTCCATCAACATCTTATTCACCATGGCATTCTTGTTTTTTCTGCAGTTGTCTTCTCCATCACATCTTAATCACCATGGGATTCTTGTTTTTTCTGCAGTTGTCTTCTCCATCAACATCTTAATTCACCATGGCATTCTTTTTTTTTTCTGCAGTTGTCTTCTCCTCAACATCTTAATCACCATGGGATTTTTGTTTTTCTGCAGTTGTCTTCTCCATAACATCTTAATCACCATGGCATTCTTGTTTTTTCTGCAGTTGTCCCTTCTCCATCAACATTATTCCCCATGGTATTCTTGTTTTTTTGGCAGTTTCTTCTCCATCAAATTTTTATTCCCCATGGTATTCTTGTTTTTTCTGCAGTTGTCTTCTCCATCAACATCTTATTCACCATGGCATTCTTGTTTCTTCTGCAGTTGTCTTCTCCATCAACATCTTATTCACCATGGCATCTTGTTTTCTTTCGCATTGTCTTCTCCATCAACATCTCATTCACCATGGGATTCTTGCTTTTTCTGCAGTTTTTCTTCTCCATCAACATCTCATTCACCATGGTATTCTTGCTTTTTTTGCAGTTGTCTTCTCCATCAACATCTCATTCCACCTTTGGGATTCTTGCTTTTTCTGCAGTTTTCTCTCCATCAACATCTTAATCACCATGGCATTCTTGTTTTCCCTTTTGCAGTTGTCTTCTCCATCAACATCTCATTCACCATGGTATTCTTTTTTCTTCTGCAGTTGTCTTCTCCATCAAAAATCTCATTCACCATGGTATTCTTGTTTCTTCTGCAGTTGTCTTCTCAATCAACATCTTATTTCCCCCTGGTATTCTTGCCTTTTTCTGCAGTTGTTCTTCTCCATCAAATCTCATTCACCATGGTATTCTTGTTTCTTCTGCAGTTGTCTTCCCATCAACATCTCATTCACCATGGCATTCTTGGTTGTTTTTTCTGCAGTTGTCTTCTCCATCAAAATCTCATTCACCATGGTATTCTTGCTTTTTCTGCTTTCAGTTTATCATCTTTTTTTTGCTGGCTTGCATCTGTCTCATCATCTCTTTCTTCTTCTGCTTTCATCTATATGATTTTCTCCCTTTTCTGCTTTCACCTTGCTCATCTTCTCACTCTTCAGCTCTGATATCGCCTGTGTGATCGGCTGGCCCATAAACAACAGGAATACTTCTTCATCATGGTCTTGTGGTCTGATCTTTATTTTTTGTATTCGTCCCCTTTATGTCATCAAAATATTCATCATCAGTAGCATTTTGCCCCCTGCTTTTCTCTTCATCTTCATCATCATCGTCTTCTTCAGCTCCTCATCTTCATCATCATCGTCTTCTTCATCCTCATCTTCATCATCATCGTCTTCTTCAGCTCCTCATCTTCATCATCATCGTCTTTTTCATTCTTCTTCATCATCATCGTCTTCTTCAGCTCCTCATCTTCATCTCATCGTCTTCTCAGCTCCTCATCTTCATCATTTATCGTCTTCTTCAGCTCCTCATCTTCATCATCATCGCTCTTCATCTTCTTCCTCATCATCTTCTTTGTTCTTCTACTTCTCTTTCCCCCCACACCTCTGAAGTGACCAGTCACCTTGACTATGTGTGAATAGATGAGATCCATTCCATTGTGCCCCTTAGTTGTAATGATCTTGAGGAGACGCATGTGGGGAAAGGGTGTTAAAGTTGGGTGGCATATAGGGCTGATGGGGGGTTGAGGGATGGGTGGACGGTACGGGGGAGCAGGAGATCCAGTGTTGCATTAACCAGAAGGGGGGGGGGTGGGGGTGAGAAGAGAGAGTGATGATGGGGGGGGAGAGCGGAAAGGGGGGCATTTTAGAAGGAAAAAAAATGCCCACCCCAGTCTTTGAAAACTGCTTTTTGTGTTTACACTTTGAGGGAGCTAGGCACAACAGGGACAAAACATGGCTGGAGGAAAAACAGTCACTGTCCAGAATGAAAATAAAGGCAGAGAGGGGGGGGAGAAAAACAGTCACTGCCCTGAATGAAAATAAATGGCAGAGAGGGTGGAGCAAACCCCTTTTCATTTGTGTGCTGGGGAGAAGGGGATAGCTTAAGTGCGCAGGGTTTGTGGACCCCCTTTCCCAATCGCTGCTCTTGATTCAGTTTTTACATTTGTTTTTTTTTTGTTTTGTGTGGGTTATCATTATTCTGATTTTTGAGGTTGTGCTGTGATGTTGACAGGAGGGACTTTCACCCTCTCCAACCTGGGCATGTTTGGCATCAAACACTCTCCGCTGTCATCAACCCCCCACAGGTCGGTATCTGGGGTTGCCTCCCTTTTAGTGCTGTAATCCCTTGGACTGCAGCTGATAATTGGCAGGGGGGCCGACTGTTGTGTTACCCCCCCCCACCCCCCCCACCCCACCTCTGACCCCCACATCCCCCTCTTCATGGAAACAATCAACAACTTTTTGAACATTTATTCTTGGGTGATTCTCTGTGGTTATCACCAAAGAGAGGGGTCACATTGCTGTAGATGTCTTCTAACCTTGGAGTAGGATCTGCCTGTCCCCGGGCGGCCTCTTCCGCTAGAACAGGTGGCTGCAATGCAGCGCAGCTGGGCTGGCTAGTGAAATTCACCAGTGGCACACAAGGTGTGCTGTTGTCTTTAGAGACGGACTGCCCATATTTTTCATGATGAGACGGCAGAGGGCGCGACCCAGTTCCTTGTCTGGTTTGGGGGATCTGTTGTTTTGGGTTCTTCTTTCTTTTTTTTTTTTTTTTTTGCTGTCCCAACCTCTGCGCTACCTCAGAGGCAGTGCACCCACGCCGCTCATTCCAACACCCCCTCCACAGCCATAGCCCGGCTGGCCCCGCCGCAGCCCCGGCACCAGCAATCCACAGGGAGCATCAATGTCAAGTCGTCAAGAGGCAACCCACCGAGGAGACACTGCACTGCTGCCGAGTCACTTCGGTGGTGTTCAGTGGCGCCTGTTCTGATCTAACATACGCAGAACACCACCTACTAAGCCCCCTACTGACGACAATAATTGCTTAGTCGTGGAGCCGGCGTGAGTGAGCTCTCCCTCCGGAGGGCGCCACCACGTCCGTCCAACGACAGCCCCCATGGACTCGCCGATACCGGTGACCCTGACAGAAGCAAACCAAGGCCACAGACGCGGAGAGGACATCGAAATTGAGGTCACCATGAGAGCAGGGCATGAAGGGCCACAGAATTTGAGACATTTTTTTTTAATGCTGATCAATGGGAATGAGGATGATTAAGATGATGCTACGGATTTCCATTTCGGTCTGAGACTACATAACAGGGCTGTACTCTACGCTTCCTTTCATAATATATCCTGGCGTCAACCAGCCCGAGAGAGGCACATGCAGTGTTGGTCATGAAATTTGAGCAACACTCTCAGAAACGCATCCATTAAGTGGATGAAACTCGACTGTGTGGTCCCAGTCTTCCCAACTGAGTCCGCAGCAAACTCAACTCTGGGTAGGAGCCGGTCGGGGCAGAAAAACCCCACATGACTCTGATGGGATTCGAACCCATGACCTCCCAGCCGGGAGTCCGCGATGCTAACCACTTCGCCACAGCGGCTGGTCTGTTGTTGGTTTCTTGGGTATGATGATGCAGACTCCAGGTCACCACTGACTTTAGCTTTACCCTCCAAGTCAGTTCTAAGCCTGTATGATACATGCCATACCCTTTAGCTTTATCCTCCAAGTCAGTTCTAGGCCTGTATGATACATGACGTACCCTTTAGCTTTACCCTCCAAGTCAGTTCTAAGCCTGTATGATACATGCCATAACCCTTTAGCTTTATCCTCCAAGTCAGTTCTAGGCCTGTATGATACATGACGTACCCTTTAGCTTTATCCTCCAAGTCATTTCTAGCCTGTATGATACATGCCGTACCCTTTAGCTTTACCCTCCAAGTCAGTTCTAAGCCTGTATGATACATGACGTACCCTTTAGCTTTACCCTCCAAGTCAGTTCTAGGCCTGTATGATACATGCTGTACCCTTTAGCTTTATCCTCCAAGTCAGTTCTAAGCCTGTATGATACATGCCATAACCATTTTCTTGTGTTATTCTTGGATCAGCGAGTCTGTGTATCTCTGTTTTGTACATCATTTTTTGAAAAAAGAAAAAAAACACAGTTAATTCACTCCACATCTAAACGAATACACCTGATTGTGACGTGGTGCGGTATATCCAAAGTCAATGTGGTAGCCAGTGCTGATTTTTTTTTTTATTGTGTGTGTGTAGGTATACACATACAACATTGTCATGCTATAGTGGTGGCTTTCAATCGTGCTCAAATGCGAATCATCTTATTAAGATAGGTAAGGTTAAGAGCACAGACGTTTCCAAAAATGCAGCAGCTTTCAGTAAAATACTCTGTTCTCAGTGAGAAATACCTTGGTAACGGATGGGATGTGATGTTCCGTAACTACCCCACACCCAAAGTCACTCCCTGCAGAAGAGAAAGGGCACTCACCCCCAAGGAGTAAATCCAGACTGGCTCCCCCACTTGTTCCAAAATCCTCCCCCAGTAAAACTCTCAAAGTGCCCCAAAGGTCAAAACATATCGACCAAAGCACACTGCATCCTTTTCTTAGGAGGTAGAGTTGTCGCCCCTGAGCCAGGACTAACCCACCCCCCCCACCCCCCACCCACCCCCCCTGTTTCAGAATTTCTCTTTGGTGCGTGGGTTTTGGGGCATGATCCCCAAACACCCCATTGAGTGAGTGTAGGCTGGCCTGCGTGACAGGGGAGTGGAATGGGGAATGAGCATATATCACTCCGTGGGGTGTGTCTAGCCGTGCCTCAATCTCTTACAGGGAGTGGTTTTGGAACAGATGGAGAGGGCTGGGGGGGGGGGGGGGGATAGTTTCTGGCTCAGGTTCAGAATCGCTTTTCCCCCTTCAAGTTCATGTGCAGCATGCTTTTGATCGATGTGTTTTTTGTCTCGTTTGGGACATGGTGAGATGTTTGAAGGATGGGAGTGATTTTGGAAGACAGGGAGAGGTCAGTCTGGATCTACTGCCCAAAGGGGTGAGGTAGGGCTTGTGGGGAGATCATTTTGGATTTGGAGTGATTACTGACATATATGCTTGCACATCGGCGTACTTGTGTTGGTATGTGCGTAAAATTTGAATGGGCATGTTTTCAGTTCAGTGACAGTTCAAAATAGCTTTGTAAAACTTTTTTTTTTTAATGCAATTTTTTTTAATGCGATCTGTAACAGGCTATGACAAAGTTTAGGGAGGCACGTCAAAGTGCAAATGAATTTATATCAGTAAATTAGATACAGTCATACCAACACCTCCCGCATACACACACGCCACACACACACACACACACACACACACACACACACACACACACACACACACACACACACACACACTCTCTCTCTCTCTCTCCTCTCCTCTCTCTCCTCTCTCTCTCTCTCTTTGGTCTCCTCTCTCTCTCAAGCTAACAGACAAATGCAAGCACACTGTAATCACACACACATATCAGTAACACACATGTACGCACACACACACACACACACTTACACACACACACACACACACACACACACACACACACACACACACACGCACACACCCACACACACACACACACACACACACACTTACACACACACACACACACACACACACACACACTCACACACACACACACACACACACACTCACACACACACACACGCGCCACACACACACACACACACACACACGTATACACACACACACACACACACACACACACACACACACACACACACACACATACACACTCACACACATACACACACACACACACACACACACACACAGATGGTCTCATGCACATAAATGTACCCCTTTCCTCACCCCCTCTTCCCCCCTCCCCCTCATTCGCCTCCCTTGGCACACACTTGCATTAAGACATTCTACCCTCTCCCCCCCCTCCCCCTCATTCGCCTCCCGTGGCACACACTTGCATTAAGACATTCTACCCTCCCTCCCCCCCCTCCCCCTCATTCGCCTCCCTTCCCACACACTTGCATTAAGACATTCTACCCTCTCCCCCCCTCCCCCTCATTCGCCTCCCTTGGCACACACTTGCATTAAGACATTCTAACCCTCTACCCCCCCCCTCCCCCTCATTCGCCTCCCTTCCCACACACTTGCATTAAGACATTCTACCCTCCCCCCCCCCCCCCCCCCTCCCCCCCCCGGCACACCTTGCATTTTGACATTTCCCCCCCCCCCCCCCCCCCCTCCCCCCTCCTTCCCCCACACTGATTTAAACATCCCCCTCCCCCCCCCCCCCCCCCCTCCCTTGGCCCCTTGAAAAACCCTTAAACCCCCCCCCCCCCCCCCCTCCCCTTTTCCCCCCCCCCCACTGCATTAAAATTTAAACCCCCCCCCCCCCTCCCCCTCATTCCCTCCCTTGGACCATTCTTAAACATTCACCCCCCCCCCCCCCCCTCCCCCCTTTCCCCCCCGGGCCCCCTTGAAACTTTAAACCCCTTTCCCCCCCCCCCCCCTTTCCCCCCGCCCCCCAAAAGCATTAGCTTCCCCCCCCCCCTTCCCCCCCCCCCTTTCCCCTTCCCCCCCTTTTCCCCCCTTTTTTTTTAAACCCCCTCCCCCCCCCCCCTTCCCCCCCTTCAACCCTCTTAAAAAATTCAAACCCCTTCCCCCCCCCCCCCCCCCCCCCCCCCCCCCAAACCCCTTAAACATTCCCCCTCCCCCCCCCCCCCTTGGGGCAAAAAAACTTCTACCCTCCCCCCCCCCCCCCCCCCTTCTTCGCCTCCCTTCCACACACTTGCATTTAAAACATTTTTACCCCCTCCCCCCCCCCCCTCCCCCTCATTCGCCTTCCTTGGCACACACTGCATTAGACATTTTTCCCTCTCCCCCGCCCCCCTCTTCCCCCTCATTCCCTCCCTGGGACACACTTGCATTAAGACATTACCTCTACCCCCCCCCCCTCCCCCTCCCTTCGCCTCCCTTGGCCAACACTTGCATTAAGACATTCTACCTCTCCCCCCCTCCCCCCCCATTCGCCTCCCTTGGCACAAAACTGCATTAAGACATTCTCCCCCTCCCTTCCCCCCTCCCCCTCATTCGCCTCCCTTGGCACACACTTGCATTTAAAACATTCTACCCTCTCCCCCCCTCCCCCCATTCGCCTCCCTTCCCACACACTTGCTAAGACATTCTACCCTCTCCCCCCTCCCCCCAATTTGCCTCCCTTCCCACACCTTGCATTAAGACATTCTACCCTCCTTTTTCCCCCCTCCCCCTCATTCGCCTCCCTTTGGGACACACTTGCATTAAGACATTCTAACAACCCTCTCCCCCCCCCTCCCCCTCATTCGCCTCCCTTGGCACACACTTGCATTAAGACATTCCCCCTTCCCCCCCCCCCCCTCCCCCTCATTCGCCTCCCTTTGGGACACACTTGCATTAAGACATTCTACCATCTCCCCCCCCCCCCCTCTTCCCCCTCATTCGCCTCCCTTGGCACACACTTGCATTAAACATTCACCCTCCTCCCCCCCCCCCCCCTCTCGCCTCCCTTGGCACCACTTGCATAAGACATTCTACCCTCTCCCCCCCTCCCCCTCATTTGCCTCCCTTGGCACACACTTGCATTAGACATTCTACCATTCCCCCCCCCCCCCCCCCCCTCTTCCCCCTCATTCCCTCCCCTTGGCACACACTTGCATTAAGACATTCCCACCCTCTCCCCCCCCTCCCCTCAATCGCCTCCCTTTCACACACTTGCATTAAGACATTCACCCTCTCCCCCCCCCCCCCCCCCCCACCCCCCCCCCCCCCTTCGCCTCCTTGGCACACCTTTCATAAGACATTCTACCCTCTCCCCCCCTCCCCCTCATTCGCCTCCCTTCCCACACCTTGCATTAAGACATTCACCCCCCCCCCCCCCCCCCCCCCCCTTTTTTCCCCCTTCCCCTCCCTTTTCTTTACAACCTTTTTGGGGGGAAAAACATTAAAAACCTCCTCCCCCCCCCCCCTTTCCCCTAAATTCCCTCCCTTCCACTTGCATTAAGACATTCTAAACCTCCCCCCCCCCTCCCCCCCTCATTCGCCTCCTTCCCACACATTGCATTAAACTTTAAACCCTCTTCCCCCCCTCCCCCCATCGCCTCCCTCCACACACTTGCATTAAGACATTCCCCCCTCCCCCCCCCCCCCTCCCCCTCATTCGCCTCCCTTGGGACCACTTGCATTAGACATTCTACCCTCTCCCCCTCATTTCCCCCCCTTGGCACACACTGCAGTAAGACATCTACCCCTCCCCCCCTCCCCCCCATTCCCTCCCTTGGCACACTTGCATTAAACCTTCTAACCCCTCCCCCCCTCATTCGCCTCCCTTGCACACACTTGCAGTAAGACATCTACCCTCTCCCCCCCTCCCCCCATTCGCCTCCCTGGCACACACTTGCAGTAAGACATTCAACCCTCTCCCCCCCCCCCCTCCCCCCCCATTCGCCTCCCTTGGGACACCCTTGCATAAACATTCTACCTCCCCCTCATTCGCCTCCTTTGGGACACACTGCAGTAAGACATTCTACCTCTCCCCCCCTTTCCCCCCATTCGCCTCCCTTGGCACACACTTCATAAGACATTCTACCCTCTCCCCCCCCCCCCATTCGCCTCCTTGGGACACACTTGCTTAGACATTCTAACCCCCCCCCCCCCCCCCCCCCTCTTCCCCCTTTCGCCCCCTTGGCACACACTTGCAATAAGACATTTACCCCCCCACCCCCTCCCCCTCATTCAAACCTCCCTTGGCACAACACTTGCTTAAGACATTCTACCCTTCCCCCCCCCCCCCCCCTCTTCCCCCCAAACGCCTCCCTTGGCACACACTTGCATTAAGACATTCTAAACCCTTCCCCCTCCCCCTCATTCGCCCCCTTGGGACACACTTTCATTAAGACATTCTACCCCCTCCCCCCCCCTCCCCCTCATTCGCCCCCCTTGGGACACACTTCATTTGACTTCAACCTCTCCCCCCCCCCCCTCATTCGCCCCCTTGGGACACACTTTCATTAAGACTTCTACCCCCCCCCCCTCCCCTCCCCTCATTTTTCCCCCCCCTTTCCCCCACCTTCATTTAAACATTCTACCCTCCCCCCCCTCCCCCCCCTATTCGCCCCCCTTCCCACACACTTTCATTAAACATTTTACCCCTTCCCCCCCCCCCTCATTCCCTCCCTTTTGGCACCACTTGCATTAAGACATTTTAACCCCCTCTCCCCCGCCCCCCTCCCCCCTTTGCCTCCCTTGGACACCTTGCATAAACATTCAACCCCCCCTCCCCCCCCTCCCCCCCCTTCGCCTCCCTTGGGACACACTTGCATTAAGACATTCTACCCTCTTTCCCCCCCCCCCCCCTCATTCGCCTCCCTGGGACACACTTGCATTAAGACATCACCCTCCCCCCCCCTCCCCCTCTTTGCCTCCCTTGGCACACACTTTCATTAAGACATTTCTACCCTCTCCCCCCCCCCCCCTCATCGCCTCCCTTGGGACACACTTGCGTAAGACATTCACCCCTCCCCCCTCCCCCCATTCGCCCCCTTGGCACACACTGCTTAAGCATTCAAAAACCCCTTCCCCCCCCTCCCCCCCCATTCGCCTCCCTTCCACACACTTCATTAAGACATTCTGTCTTGGTGACAGCCGCATTCGGCAGTGGGCGGGGGCCCACAACAGCGGGGCCATGAATCCTCCGACACGGGGTGGTTCAGGAGGATACCAAAAAATAAAAAAAAGAAAAAAAAAGAAAAAGGATACGCTTTTAAACCCTATCTTTTTTTTTGTTTTGTTTTTTTACTTGGGGGGCGGTGCTGAAATAACTCATTGTAAATTTTTTTTGGGCATTTGGTCAGTTTAAAAAAATTCAGCAGTCTGATGGATTGACTAAAAATAAAAGGTGTAAAATAATTGAAAAGTTGATGTCAGCTGTTGGAAAAGTTCGAACAGGTTTTTGAAGAGTGTACTTGGAAGCGTGTTCATTTGTATGTTACATCACTGAATTTTATGAGGGAAAAAGCGTGACAGTTATGTAACTTACCTTTGTACTGTCCATAAAGAAATGCAGTGTGAAGAATAAGATTAATTCTTTTTTGGTCTCTCACTCTCTCTCTCTCTGAAGGAGTTGTGTGAATGAATGACGTGTGCGTTGACTTCAACGCGGTGACAGCCCTGATGTGGCCCTTTGTGGTCGGCTGGGCTATAAGCAACATTACCTTACCTTACATTCTCTCTCTCTCTCTGTGTCTGTCCCACTCCCTCTCCGTCACTGTCTTGTCTTCTTCCCATGGTGTGACGCTTGATGTGTACAGATTCCGGGCGGCAACCATGATGAGCGTGACCCTGAGCTGCGACCATCGTGTGGTGGACGGGGCGGTAGGCGCCCAGTGGCTGGCCGAATTCCGCAAACTCATGGAGCAGCCCAACACCATGTTGTTGTAGAGACTGCGTGTCTGTCGTTATGTAGGAGGGTTTGTGTGTGGGTGTGTGTGTGTGTGTGTGAGTGTGTGTGTGTGTGTGTGTGTGTGTGTGTGCGTGTGTGTGCGTGCGTGCGTGTGTGCATACGTGTGCGCGCATGCTTCAGGTTAGTCAGAGAAGGATTGCAAGTAGGGTGTGTTTAGGCCAAAATCTGGAGCATGAATTTTAAGGCATTTTCTTGGTGGTCCAGTCCATGACAATCTGCCCAAATGAAATGCTCTGCCTGCGGAAACTGCACCATTGATGCATACGTGTGCATCGGTTAGTTAGCTCCTGTCTGTAAGTGAACGAGTCGCTGGCCTTCAGACATCTTGAAGCCAAAAAGAATCTTGGATCCCACTTGCATCCGTGATCGTAATGTCTTTTCAGATTCTCATTTGGAAGGTGAGGGGAGGATAAGGGTGTTAGTGTCCTTATCAGTGTTTGTTGGTTATCTTTTGTATACTTTTGTGTGATAGCGTTATAAAAGTTGGAGATTATTGATCTGTTTTAGCTTTTTGTTCAGAAAGTGGGTTCCTCCCCCCCCCCCCCCCCTCCCCTCCAGGTCCAGTTGGTAAGAAAGAAAGGGGCTGTGTGCGTGCGTGTGTGTGTGTGCGTGTGTGTGTGTGTGTGTGTGGTGCATGTTGGTCAAGAAACGTATATGTTTGTTTTTCCATGGGAAAGTGTGTGTATTCTTCTTTTTTTTTTTCTCTCAGTCTGGACATTTTTGCTGAAAGCAGGGAAAATCTCTGGGCGTGTCATTGCTAGCTTTCTTCTTCACCTCGTTGACAGTGGACAAGTTTTCTCTGGAAGCAAGCGTGCATGCAAGTCTGCGAGGAAATATGTATCTGAGGTCTGTTACTGTACTGTGCACATTGTATGGGTATATATATACATAATTATGTGTGTGTGTAAATGTTAATAGGGAATGGGCTGGTACATGGGCAGGTATGGGTGTCTCGTGTTTAGGTGTTAGGAGAAACTCCAGTGTTGACAATTGCCAGTAAATGAATTATGCAGGCCCCCCCCCCCCCCCCCCCCCTTATTTTATTTATTTTTTTTGCATCATCCATTTGTTTGCCTTGAACGTTGTTCTCTGTTCCTTCCTGGACTGTGCCTGTGGTTTATCACAGTGTGTCTCTTTGCCCTGATGCTTCTCTTTCTCAGTGTCTCATGGGTGGGAGTAGTTCCGTACCATACGAATTTCCATATAGGCATTTTGGTGATTTACGTTTGTAGTTGTTCTGTTGTTGTTTTTTTGTATGAAATAGTTTTAACTATATAGGACTGAGAAGTATAAAATTCAGGGTTTGTATAAAAGGAGAACGCAGTCCTTAAATGTCAACTTTTCGGCAGCGTCTGGGGGGCGCCCCCCCCCCCCCCCCCCCAGCAGGGCGTTTGCCCCTGCACCCCACCAGGGCTTTAAGTGGCCTCTGGACTCCCGGCCGCAATTTTTTCAGTTTTACAAACACTTCTCATTCCCACCCATGGTGTCTGTTTGTGTGTCTTATTTGTTGGAATAATGATAGAAAAGGGATTTAATTATTTTTGAGTAGAATGAATGGTTTGCTGACAGACTGAATGAACCAGTGTTGTTTTTAGTCATATTGAAGTGCTGAATTTTGAAGCAGTTTGTTGCTGGCATAACAACTGTCCTCATTGGTTTCAAGAAATTGTAGAAGAAAGCTTGTTTTATCAGAAATCAGTTTCCTCGCTGTTCCCAAAGTTGATGTAAGTGGCTAGGACAGAATTCTGTTCACACTTATGGCCTTGGTCAGTGTGGCTTGTTCTGTGGTTCCAGTATTCACACATACCAAAGCTAAGACTTAAAAAAAAAAAAAATTTCTGACTTTGGAGTGAGTCAGATGTCGGCGACATGTCTTTTTTTTGTTTGTTTGGTGTGTTTTTTTTTCTTATGAGGTGTATAATTAGTGTTTTAATTCTTTTCCCTTTCTAGTACTGCCAAGCATTTTCAGATCAGTTTTTTTTTTTTTTTTAAATGCTGTGAAACTGTAGTCTACATAGGAGCCTTTTGTTTATATTTGTGTGTGTGTGTTGATTGCCAGTGTTCATCCGTTTTTACCTTCATCAGGGTGATATACGCTTTGTGGAAAAATATTTTTTGCCTGTTTCCCCAGACCAGTGTCTCGTATTTCCGCACAACTTCAACAGCACACAATGAAACCTCCGCGACTTAGCTCTTCAACTTCTAGACCATGCTAAGGTACGCTGTCTTCAGGTGACCTCTAAAAAGACGATCAGTTGGTGTCGGCATCGCTGAGCTAGACTGTGGCTGTTTCAATGAGGCTTTGCAGCATTTGTACAGAGAGAACAATCAGCATTACTGAGCTAGACTGTGGCTGTTCCAGTGAGGCTTTGCAGCATTTGTACAGAGAGAACAGTCGGCCACACTCCTGTGATGGAAGAATATGAAGGGTAGGTGAGTCAGTCAGGTGTGAACATAGTGAAGAACTGCAGACGTCGGGGCGACCTCTCTCGGCTCTGGCATGGCTACTGGCGTTGCAGCCTTCCCAGGAAGGCCTGTCTTGGCCAGTCAGTTGGAAGATGGGGGCGTCTTTACTCAAACTACTGTAACACGATTGGCAGAGGAAGAGCTCAAACAGTTAACAGAAATATGATTCTTCTACAGAATCTTGACTTTTCAGTATGCTGGAATTATCCAGTCACACATGGTTCCCTGATGAAAGGAGATCACACCGAGTATTGATTGCATCATCAATACTTCCGATTCTGACTGGTGGTATTGCGATCAAATACGAATGACCTTCGACTGTGTCATAATAACACATATTTGCGGCAACTGTGTAAATCTATGTCAATTTTGCATGGCGTTTTTGAAGTCCTTTCCTGAGATTGTCGATCAAGATTTTGTTTGATATTTCAGACTTGCCTTGATGCAAAGTTACTTAACTGGCACATGGTGTCATTAAGAGAAAAGCACTGATGAATAATAGAAAAAAGAAAGAGAAAAAAAAAACCCGAAAGAAAAATACCAAATTTCACACATGTACACAAAAAATGCATGTCACAAGAAGGAGGTAGATCCAAAATATTTTTGTCTCCTTTGCTATTATTCATTCATGGGTTAAGGGTGGGACATGCATGATGGGAGCCGAGATTGCGCAGACAGACATTGCACATTCATATGCAACCTGACCAGAGATGGGACATCAGGTGGAAAGAGTCGAGTTGAAAGTGGTCAAATAGTGAAAAAATTGGGATGAAAAATAGCAGGCCTCCTAAAATACAGTACTGCAGGTTTCTCAGTAAAGTTTCTCTGTAAAGGTTTTTAGTGGGAATTGTATGCAAGGATGAGATATTTTCAGAGAAAGACTTGCCTTCTGGACGACTTAGCAAGGTAACTTGTAAGGGATGGCTGTGTCGCACCAGCCGACTTTCGAGATAATTTGTAATAGGAAGTGTGGTCCTAGTCCTTCGCCAGGTCCAATTCTTTTCAATGAGGGCCATGTTTTCTGCCATTATTTTCTGTGTACCGCTGCTGCTGGAAGGTCAAAATGTGCGTTGTGACCCATAGGGGTGCCTGGGTCATGAGTTTTTCCACTGTACGCGGTGGTTTTTCCTGCATGTTCTTCGAGGAAACCCAGACTGCATGGCTCACTTTGTTTTGCCAGTGGGCTCAGAAATGGTTAATGGAAGGGTTGAAAAGACGTTTTCCTGAACACATTTTCTTGAAACAGTATAGAATTTGTATCTTTTTACAGTAGTATTATTCAAAAGAATGACTGTAACGGTGTATATCTATCATCATCTGGCTCTCTTGTGTTCTTTGTTTTGCTCATGAGGAAAAAGGTCATGGTCTTTGCTGGCCTCAAACTTGGGATTCGTCACAAGTTTCGGAGCAACTAATTGTTTTTTTTTTCTTTTATGCATCAGTTGTTGGAGATCTATGATGTTCATGTGAAATCTTGTGTAAATCTTTAAGTATGAATTTTTTTTTTAAATTACTGGAAGTAAATATTAAACAAAGTGAAGTGAAAAACAGTGGGTGTTAATTGTGCATAGTAGTCTTTTTTTTTCTCATGAAGTGTCAGTTATTGTTTGCTCAAAAGAAAGATTGATGGAGAGTTGGTGTTTGTGTTTTATGTTGATGCACTAGTGTGTGTGTGTGTGTGTGTGTGTGTGTAACAAGCAGGTAAACAAACAAACATCTCCAGTACTGTAATTTTTTTCCTGTATGTGGACAATATGTTCACTTCTGTTTGTGTTAAAGAATTACTGTGATTTAAGATGAAAGATTTTCTGTTATACATGTTCATTATTATTTTTTCGTTTGTTTGGTTTTGTTTAACTTTTCGTTTTAGACTTTTTTTTTTTAGTTTGTTTTGGTTTACTCTGATGTTGGTTGATTGAACGATTTATACATTTGATTAATGTATTTTCCATCTGAAATACTCAGATTTTCTTTTTTGTTGTTGTTTTTTTTTGTTTTAATCTCTTCTGTTGCTGTTGTTTATGCATGTTCTGGGAAGGTGGTAGAAGCACATATTTTTTTTCCTTTTTTTTTGTAATGTCTGTTGATCTGGTTATATGCTTTTGTTCATATTTGTTGACATAGTAATATACAATTTAATACAAATGGATCCAGTAGTAATCTCCCCTGCCTCCTTTTGGTCCCACCCTCCGTCCCACCCCTCCCTTGCCACCCTCTCTCCTGCCATCGCCCACTCCCATTCCCCTCCCTTTCCCTTGAACTTTCCCATCTGTCTTATTTTTATATATCCGTAATATTTTAATTTTTCTGAGAGAGAAAAAAAAAAGGTGATGTACAATCTTGGAATAATTCACCAAGTATTCAGCAAAATGTTCATATGCACGACTGTGTTATATTATGTTGTTGCATGCTGTTCGGGCAAAATGCAGCTTCAGCTTTCATTTCAGTATACATTCGTTTCAATGTATAATTCTTTCCTGTTTCCAGAGATCACTGAAAGTAGGTTTCGGTGCAAATACAGTGAGCAGATGCCCGTTGATCTGACACCAACAATTCACTGGAGAAATATAGCAGTTCTACGAATATCCGTCAAAAGAATGTAGAAGAAAAATTGTTTTTTGTTGTTGTTTTTTTAGCTGCAAATATGTTGAATTTTGTTTTAGTTGCCTTGAATCTTTTCTTTTCATTTACTCTAAGTTTCATGTATTACACCACAAGATATTTTGAGAAAGGCGGTGGACAGTTCTCAGGATGTATAGGGAATCAAAATTTCTCCGAATAATGCGAGTTGGGATTGCATGTCCGTGTCCTAAGATTTCATTATGACTTTCAAAGAACAATGCTGATTTCAGGCGTTTAAAACTGAAGAAGAGAACCGACGTCCGTAGTTCTGCGGCAACAGTCTGAAATTCCGTGTGAGTGCGAGTGTGTTGACGTTGTTTAGCGATGACCATACTGACTTCCAGACTCGACTGCTTTATGAAGACTGATAGACTTTATGCATGCATGTGTGTTTCAAAGGCTTTTTTTTTCTCCAGCAAGGTGTCTTCATACCTCGTAGTGATGGAATAAGAATTATGCAAATGAGTGTACTAAAGAGTGAAGAGAGATTGTCGTCAAGGCTTGTCTGGCATGTTTGTTGTTGTTGATGCTTGTTCATGTACTGATTTCTGCTGGTTGAGTTGTATGAGAGAAAAGCAAGTCAAAAATAATTTATTCTGTGGAGAGACTCTATTAAATATAAAAGAAAGAATACAAAGAAAAACCTGTGCGTATAAAGCTTTCCTTTCTCCATCTTCGTGGTCATGAACTTTTTCAAGCGATTTACAAGTTATTTACAAGAACCGTTGTTTGAAAAATATATTGGTTTGAAGAAAGCAGCACAACTTTTTCCTATTTTAAATTACAAGCTGCAAAATGGCTTCATTGTAATCTGTAGATAATCTTGAAAAGTGTAGAAGAATAAATGTGTATGATGAAGACGTTGGGTTTGTGTTTGTGCGAGAGATTTGAACACGGATCTTTGTTCCTGGGCTATGAATCTGAGGATATTCTTTTGTGAAATTTCCCTGTGCGAGACAGTTTAATCCTACCGTTAAAATTAAGTGTTAGTCGAGTCAAGATAGCAAAAAGGGAAAAAAACCCATTGATCAAGTAATAAGGGTTGTAATTTTCATTTTTTGGCATTAACCCTTGAATTATTGTATCCGATTTTTAGATACTTTTTTATTTCTTTCGTTTTTTTTTCTTTTGGTTTTTGTTGGTTTGAAGCTTTCATGTTTAAAAGCATACATGTAAAGGATGTATTTAGGGCAGTGATTGCGCTATGAAGTTTGCAAACCAGTCCTAACATGGAGTGCCCTGCACTGTTGCTCAGCAACCAGCGTCAAAACCGGTCCCAAATGAATGAAAACCAGTGATGACATATGATAAAGGTGCACTAAAAGGGGCTCCAGTGGCTTAACATTTTACCCAGATCTGTGTGACAGGAGACTCGGAACATTGTACATTGCCCGCAACATCAATCGGGTTATGTTTCTTGGTTGAAGAGAAACATACCAGTTTTTTTGTTAGGTTTTCGCCTATGGTGGCAGGCTAAGATCTAAAGACCTTGAGAATTCCAGGACGGCCAACTGCAGTGCTGCCTGTGCAGAGAAAGAAGAGCAGACGGTTTTGATTGAACCAGCGTCTGAACCAAGAGGGTATGAAGTGTGATGTAACATACCGATCAAAGACTGCCACTGCATACATAGCAAAGCAACAAATTTGAAATTTGATTTGACAAAGTTGTGCACGCTACTTGGAAACTTAACTAATGTATAGTGTTTTTTTCCCCCCCCCCCTTTCTGACGCAATATCTCTTCTTCTTGAGCTGCAGGTCTAGGCAAAATAAACGCTGTTCCCGATGCCAGCATCCCCCCCCCCCAAATTATGGTAGTTTTGCAAATGGTAATTCAGTGGCAATTATCGGTTAACGTAATCACTGTTGGGGTGATCTGTAGTAAATTGAGACTTGAGACTTTTAACTCTTTCTGCATTACCAGGTTGTTGTCTTTGTTTTCCCCACATGGAGTGAATAGATTTGTTCTGGATTTTAAAAGAATTTGTGAAAAATTGGAGAGAAAAAAAGGTCACGTGTCTATCAAACTTGCACAAAAATGTTTTAGGAAAATGCTGAGGAATAAAGTTATTAAAAAAAAGAAAAGTGCTACCTTGTAGTCAGTTTTCTTTCTTTTTTTTTTTTAAGGGAGGAAACGGGGGGCACCTTTTTTTAACATGACCAGCCGCTTCAGATATCCCATCTCTATTTACAATGTAAAGAATCACACACACACAGTGACCTCCCTTAAACTGTCAATAAACTCAGAAAACAAAATATTTTATTTTTCTGGTTAACAATTTTGCATTCAATATTCATCAGAATTTACAAATATAAAGACCACAGATGTAAAATCACAGTACCGAACATACATATACAAATCAAAGTTGGATTTCCATTTTACTGTAAACATGTTTGTAAAGGGGGAAAAAAAGAAAAGGAAAGAAAAAACATAACAAGAAACATTACATAATTCAAGCATTGTTGGATTTTCATACAGCAGAGATAAAACCGTTTCTTAAAAGCAACTAATAATGCAACATCCAAGGCAAAAAAAAGTGCATTGGAAGAAGAATAAAGAATAACTGAACTCGGTAACATTATTTCTCGTTTCTGATTTTTATCTCCTGTTCAGTCACTCATCGTCAATACAGACCATCTCTGTTTTCACCATTATTATCATCACCATCATCGTCATCATTACAGCTTTCATTCAGACTTAAGAACCAGAGAGCGCAAGAATAGCTACTGAAAAATAAACTGTAAATCCATGTATAAAAGCGTATCAAAATTTCAAATGATGTTGAGCGTCAAGATGCTCATGATTACAGTGTACCACACCGTTATTGTGGTTGTGTTTCAAAATGCCAGTCATTGAAACAAAAAGAAAATTTACAGGAAACTGGACATCTTAAACAGTTCTGAAAGTGATCAAAGCAAGTTAATCATCTTGGAATAATTCAAATCCACTCGACATAAATATCGCATGTTCGCTAAAAACTTGTATATGGTGTGTTGAGGGGAGGGAGAGGGGAATGAAGAACATCAAAGCAAGACTGAGAAAGTGAGTGGGGCTGCTGGTTTGTACAATAAGGTCAAAGAAAACGAATCGTAAGATTCAAATATGTTAAACAAATCGCTCTCCATTGTGTTTTCTGAACTTGCTTCTCCTCATCTCTTGCCACAATCCTGCTGACATTCTCTTCCTTGCTCCACCCCCCCCCCCCCCCCCCACCCCCCTCCACTCCCCTCACCTGGTTGACCTCCCTACCTTCTTTTCCTCCCACCCACACAACGATGGTGATCATCGTAACCTTTGTGCGAGTTTCAGCCTGTTGCATAACCTTGATCAATGACCGTTTCTACGAGAACATGAAAGACTCGACATTGTGCAATCAACCAGAACCAAACACACAAGTTTTCAAACAAACAAATGATGCAGTCATTCTCTTCAGATCGTTGTTTCGGAGCGACGCAAATATGTTCCCCGACAACTTGTGTCACGTCGTTGATGTGGAACTCCCCCCTTTCCCTTCCATGCATTCTGTCATGAGGAAAACATATGACACGCCTGTTCACTTTGGGCTGCATAGTTCACTTTGGGCTGTGTAGTTCACTTTGGGCTGTGTAGTTCACTTTGGGCTGCGTAGTTGCTGGGGAGCTGAGTCGGCATTTAGATGTTGCAAGTTCAAATCCCGTGATAAGGCCGCATCAAAACTGACAGTTCCTGCTATATAATGTTAACATGGTGGTGATGTGTTGTACGTGTCGGTGTCCTTTAGCTACGACCCCAACGCCCAACTCTTCTCGGCAGTTGGCTTGTTCTGCTGTATGTCTGATGGGTGGAGACATAATCTGGCTGGTGTACATGTGAGCAGTACACTTGACGTGAATAGCAGGAGACCTGAGCCATGACTGAAAGGTCCCACTTCAGGCTTTTTATAAATGTGTCGTTTAGCCACGAACTCATGACTGAAAAGATTCCCACTTCAGGCACTATATAAATGTGTCGTGTCCAGTTTCCTCCCCTTCCCCTTCCCTAGTTACAACTCCTTCCCCATTTTTCCCCCGCAAGCCTCAGCCCTGCACACAATCTTTACCTCTGCCACCCCTCCCTCGCCCTTTCCCCCCTCCTTCCTTTCCTAGGGAGTCTACAGTTAAACCCAGATGACATGTGACACATCAGACATTACCATCATCATCATACAAATTATGCTGGTTTTTCAAGCACGCAATACAGTTCGTCCGCAACATCGCTCCGCGTCACTACTGGTCACACACTCATGTGCTTGTACGTGCGTCAGTTCCTACTACCAGTTGTCCGAGTCCCGCAGAAAACTCTGAATCTGATCGTAGTAGTCATTCATCCATTGAATGTTGACCGATGTCTGCTCCACTGCTTGGCGGAATGACGTCTGTGCAATGCTGACGTCATTCTGTGACATGAACAGCTTCACCTGCCAACGGAGAAGAGACGTGAGGGTGAATAAGTCGATTGTGTGTGTGCGAGTTCTCATGTAAAGCTGTTTGCATGGATCCTGGTATATCTTGTATGAAACTTTGTTAAAATCAGCAAGACGTTCTAAATTGAATTAGAAAATAAAAATCAACATTTTGTGAATAGATCTCCGAAAAACTGATTTTTTTTTTTCATTTAAAAAGAAGGTAAATGTAAACATTTGTAGTCTGGCTTATATGAACAGATTTAGTGTAAGTAAGCTTTGAATTTTTTCCATGAATTATGGTCTTCCTAAATATAGGCCTACATTTTGAAAAATTGAGAAGTCTTGAAGGAAGACAGTTAATTTGAACTACGCATGTAGGAAAATAACGAAGCACTCTGCAAAGTTGGTTACTGTTCCCATGGAAAAGTCATATCCCTGATGAAAATTGCTCAACATAAAAGATCAGAATTACAGTTCTGCATTAAAAAAAAACAACCTTGGTGTTAAATCTTACTCTTTATGAAAACCGCCTGATGTTAAAAAGCAAAATTTTAGTTAATAAATCCGATTAATGGTGCTTATATGTACACTTTATGTAATGAAAATTACTCAATATAAGTGTAAAATCATAACTGTTCTTTTGAAAAAAAAGTTCTTTCATAAAATCTCCATGTTGTTTACAGCACAGCTGATTGTAAAGACTTAAATCAGGAATTTAACCCAAATAGGCAAAACAAAATGAAACGAACCAAACTGAATAAAAACTGACAGCAGTGTTCAGAACATGCACAGATCAGTCTCTTCACAGCTAACCTTACTGGCAAATCAGCTGAACTTACATGCAAAGGCACACATGCAAGCACACACACACCACACACAACACACACAAACAACACAACACACACACACACAAGCGTGCACGCGCACGCACACACACACACACAACGTGATTAACAGCTAGCTAAACAAATGAACATAAGAAGTAAAAAAAATTACTATATAAATTTTAGGTCTGAACATTTATCCACTCAATCTGGAAGCATATAAACAAATGAAAACAAGCACTTAAATGATTGATACATTCAAATATCAACAAACTTAACATAAACTACAGGGGCGCTAGGAAGATCACACTTCAGCCAAGGTTAAAAAAAATTATCTTCAGTTAAATTGCCAGATATCATTTATAACATTTCTAAAAATGCCCAATATTACAATGCTAAACGAAGTAGAAGGAACGAATTAATCCGAATCCACCCTTTAATCCCTGTCTGCATCAGAATTTCGTAATTTCATCCATCTGTCACTCTCCACTTTTTCACTGAGTTTTGTTGACTGCTTTCCTACGTATCGTCCATATAGAATTCCCTGCAGTACGCTCCTGCTGACAACACAGCACCCCGCGCTGGGCGCCACAGCGTGAGCGTTCTGCTACACATAAAACCATCTGTCTGTAATCTGACTCTGATTTCACGTATTAGAATTTTCTTTTTTGTTTTTCTTTCTGCGTACGCAGGCTGATACTCCTGCGGATACTCCCTGTATAGAGACAGGCTAGGATTAATCCCATCTATCCAACAAAGGGTGTGGGGTTTTGTGTGCATGACCGTTTTTTATCCCGCCATTAAGGCAGCCATACTACAACTTTGGGGAAGGTGCATGCTATGTGTAACATGCCACGCCAAACTGGCCTTCTCTTCTGAAAGTTGGTGATGGGATTTTACGTGTTTGCAAGATGTCATGCGTGCTTTCACACACGGAACCTCGGTTTATAGTCTCATTCAAAGGACTGTATGGGAAATGGAGTCAGAACCAATGTTAAAAATCCCCCTGTACTGAAATGGCGCGGTGGAGATTCAAACCCACAACCCCAGGATCACCAAGATTACGAGTCCAGCGCTCTACCACTTGGCTATTCCAGCCCCGTATTAGACCTGATTTACAACACACACAAAAAGAAGAAGAAAGAAAATTTTGATTTTTAACTTGGTCAGAGGTTAAACACAGTTATGAAAAATAGCAAATCGCAAAACAGGCTTCCTAAACAATAGGTGTTCCACCAAACACGGTGCATGGACACAGAGAAAGACCGGCTGCACCGTTACACACAGTGCAAGGGCTAAAACTGGTTCACTAGTTGTGTTTTTTTTCGATGTAACTGTGCTGACAATCAGACAGACATGGACGAAAGTATCAAGTCCTAGGTGGAGTGACTAAAGAAAGACACGGGTCACCTCATCCAGTTGGTGCTGAGTGTTGAAATGCCGAGTCAGTGTTACCACCATGCCTCCAAAGCTGCCAGGAGTCATACTGCAAAAAAAATGTTAACCATTTTAATTCACTAACAACAACAACAACAACAATAAGTCCACAAGAAGTTTCACTACGACGTCCACAGTTCATCCTCAAAATTTTGTCATGCATATTTTTTGGCAGCTTCACAGAAAGAAGTGTGAGTAGATTCGGGTTATTCTATTCAAGAGAGAAAGGTCACTGTGCACATTTCTGTGACCGTGGGATAGAGTGTTGAACTGAAGCAGGTTGTGCAGCAAGTGCTTGTTTGATAACAACCCGCTTTGTGAGAGTTCCTGAGTTCAGTGTGTGGTGTGTGTGTGTGTGCGTGCGTGCGCGTGCGTGTGTGTGTTTGTGTGTGTGTGTGTGTGTGTGTGTGTGTATGTGTGTGTGTGTGTGTGCATGTGTGTGTGTATGTGTGTGGTGTGTGTGTGTGTCTGCATGTGTGTGTGTGTGTGTGCGTGTGTGTGTGTGTGTGCGTGCGTGCGTGCGTGCGTGCGTGCATGTGTGCGTGGTGTGTGTGAGTGTGTGTGTATGTGTTTGTGTGTTGTGTGTGCGGGTGTGTGTATGTACAAAATTTCTGTGTTCTAATCTAAGGTGTATTAATATGAATGTATGTGCAATGGAAAACTTTTTAACATGGTTTTAAACTAACCTTCTCTCTCTCTCTCTCTCTCTCTCTCTCTCTCTCTCTCTCTCTCTCTCACACACACACACACACACACACACACACACACACACACACACACACACACTGATAGACAGATAAAGACAAAGAGACAGACAAACATAGGAACAGAGAGAGAGAGAGAGAGACAGACAGACAGACAGAGAGATCCACAGATCCACAGGTAGATATACCAGATTCATATGTCCCAATAAAGACAATTCTTCTATTTGAAAATGGTTTTCTGGCACCATTTCCTGCAAGATTCAACTTCATTTAGAGACCCACAAAGTCAAATGGTCCGACTGTCTGGGCACCAGGCTGACGGCTATGGGTTCCATCACTCCATGGCATCACTGATCAGATCTTTACCATATTCTCTGTCTACCCCGTAGTAAGCAGTTCCCCGATTCAATTCAGGGACGTTTACTGCAGGCGGAAGAATAGAGTTGGGCTCCACATCTCATGTAATGCCATGCTTTAAAAATGGCGAATCTAAATATAGCTAATAGCGTGGCCACAGGTTATGGCCCTTTCATCTTTTTGCTACATCCTACAACCACCCATCCATTTTTCTCTCTCTCTCTCTCTTTTTTTTTAACTTACAACCTCACCACACCCTCCCCAACCCAACCACCACCACGACACACTCCGAGTAAGAAAAAAAAAAAAAAATCTCACAAGTTGGAAAGCTGGTTGAAATGCTGCTCAAGAAAGGTGAAGGCCATATCTCGTCCACTGGGATTTGCTGACACTGACTCCATCACGGACCTGACGTCTTGGGCGTTGATGATGGAGGAGTCCAGGGTCAGGTCCATCAGTCTGCGACACGTTAAATCAAGAACAGTCAACCAACAGGTCAGCCAGTACGGTCAGATCCACCGTCCGTTTCCGCGACAGGGAAAACGCAAACCAGTCAAGTGGACAGCTAGGCTCCAGTATCAATCACTCCATCAGATGAGAGCCAACATTAATAACTGAATGCACGGATGAATGACTAAAATATGCAAGTTGTGTTACTTTTAGCCAGGCCAACCGTAGGGTTGCATATCAAGGGTGGAAAAAGAGAATACACGAAAGGTGAAACAAAGAAAACAGCATAAGTATACTGACAGACGTTACACAGTAATTACTCATTGATCAAGACTAAAGTAACCGACTGACTCAATTCAAAACAGAAAAGATAACTAAGTGAATACATATTTAAAAAAAAAACCACATGATTCAACTCATCTGATAAGTAGCAACTGTCTGCAGACAAAAGCCCCAGCTTTCCACGATCTCATTCTCACAGACCACTCCCTTGCTTTCCATGGTTCAACTTATCTAATCAGCAGCGGTTGGCCAAGTTTCGGTGACGTTCGTTGGCACTCTCTTCCCCTCCACACCCACCCCTTTCCCTTCCCCCCTATTCTCTATTTCCTCTACCTTTCTCTTTTGATTCTGAGAAAGGGGGAGCGGATAGTTGTTAACGTTTGCAAACACCCCCTCCTCTCTTTCCCTCGATCCACTTGCTCTGTTTTAGAAGAGGGGTAGATTTCGGGTGTGTATGGTAACGTTTGTTGACAAAACAAACAAACACAAAATCCCCTCTTCTCTCCTCGAACCTGCAGATTTTGTTGCAGAGAGAAGTACATTGTTGTGAAGCTCATGAACACGTCTCCCCTCTTGCCTCAATCCTACCAATCTTGCAGCATTCCCTGCTTACTACATACCATCACCCCGTCCCATAATAATAATAATGGTTTCTTATATAGCGCTTAATCAAACGAATTTCTCTAAGCGCTTTACAAAGTCGTACTACATTCACCCTTCTCATATACAGTAGTACACCCTGCACCTAGCTACACATACTATTTCTACAATAACAAACAAATCCTAATCCTACGAGTGTGACATTCACTTATTTTTCAAGTATCACTGCAAACACTTCATCCTATAACGTTCAGTCATACAACAAATACATGTAATGGAGAACATACACATACACTACATTTGAAAAGGCCCAGACGGCTATGAGTTAGGTTGTCTCCCCCCCCCCCCCCCCCCCCCCCCCCCCCCCCCCCCCAGCATTGATTAATTATGAGAAAATAGATGGGTTTTAAGTTTAGACTTGAAAGAAGGGATATAATCTGAATGTCTGAGAGAGTCTGGCAGTCTGTTCCACGTCGCTGGCACTTGAAAAGAGAAAGATCTTTCACCAGTTGTAGTCCTGAAGCGAGTCATTCGTAGAAGGCGGTCGTCAGCACAGGAGCGTAGTTGTCGAGAGGGGTGTAGATTTTAAGGAGATCTGTGAGATAAGAAGGTCCATTTTCAAAGAGATCAGAGAAAGTGAGAGTTGAGATTTTGTACGAGATACGGTTTGAGACAGATTGCCAGTGAAGAGAGTGAAGTTGAGGCGAAATGTGATCATATTTTCCTGCTCTACAGACGACTCGGGCTGCATGATTTTGGATTCGCTGTAATCTTTCTATCAGGTATTTTGGAAGGCCGACCATCTTGTTCGGTTTGCTGCATCTCTTTGAAACACTTCTCGTATTTTTTTTTATAAAAATTTTCACGTCACGAGGTTTTTTTGCTCCCTACAAGACTCGAACAACGCACCAAGGATGTTCAAGCTTTCATGACAAGTTCATCACCCACAGATCGCCACCAGTTTTTAATCTTTTTTTTTTGTTTTTGTTTTTGCTGTTGCTCACCTGTGCAGGAGCCAAGACTCTCTGGAACAAGACAGAGCAGACAGGAGGTCGGCTTGTTCTGAGCCAGGGGCGGCGTTCTGGTAATGTTCGTAGACAAATTCCCAGTCCTCTTTGCTGCCGAAACGCACGCCGTTACACAGGATGATTCTTCGCATGTCCACACCGATCCTGCAAAGGGGGAAGAAATGTGGTCATTACAGCGCCCCACTCCCGCCTCTACCATCCCCTTTTCCCCTTCCCAATCCCTCAGCGCGCGCACACACAGGCCTATATGGAAGCATGAATGCATACACGTGCACAAAACCAGGGGTGCGCGCGCGTACACACACACACACATACACACACACTCAACACACACACACACTCTCTCTCTCTCTCCTCTCTCTCTCTCTCTCTCTCTCTCTCTCACATGTGCATTCATATGCGAATACATATGGATTTGCACCCACACTTACACACACACACATACACACACACACATACAACACACACACACAAGTTCACACGAACATGTTATTGTGTGCGTACACACACACACACACACACACACACACACACACACACACACACACACACACATACTTACACACACACGTGCGCACACACATGCACACACATACACGCGTACGTTACGCCTAATGACAGTACAACTAACGGGGTGACTGAATGGATGAACGATGAAAGAATCAATGAATGAATTGATTTACACACACACACACACACACTCTCTCTCTCTCTCTCTCTCTCTCTCTCTCTCTCTCTCTCACACACACACACACACACACACACACAAAAAAAACACACACTCACACACACACTCTCTCTCTCTCACACACACACACACACACACACACACACACACACTCACACACACACACACACACACACTCACACTCACACACACACACACACACTTGTTATTCATGGGGTCAGATCTCCAGGCTCCAAACTGTTGTCTGGCCGCCTCTCTGCAGCTCTGCAGGCCGTACTGACAGGCATAGGACACGATGCGTTGTCTCTGGAATCTGTGACGTCAACATGGCATTGCGTCACTTATGTTTGACGTCTACACACACACACACACACACACACACACACAACGCTAATTCTACCCCCTCCTACTTCAATCCTGAACCCCCCTCCCCCATCTCTTCTCTCTCTCTCCTGCCCCCCCCCCCCCCCCCTTTCGTCCCAATCCTACCCCACTCACTCTCTCCGTCTTTGTCTCCATCTCTATCCTCCACTGAACCTCTGTGTGTGTGTGTGTGTGTGTGTGTGTGTGTGTGTGTGTGTGTGTGTGTGTGTGTGTGTGTGTGTGAGAGAGAGAGAGAGAGAGAGAGGAGATGATGATGATGATAATGATAGTCTTTATTTCCAAGGGTAACAGATAGATATCTAAGCAAACACATGTTTTTTTAATCCGGCTCTTGCCCAGCTAAGGATCTAGGCATGACTAGCGACTAAAACTTACAAAACTTTTGACAAACACACATATCGTCATGAATACATAAAGCGTTGATGAGTTGTTCCTCCATTAACACTGACGCATAGCTGAATTTAAAGAGAAAAAAATATTGAAACAACAAACAAGAATAATGAAACTGATTACAAAGAAGAAAAAACTCAGCACACACAGACAAAGAGAAAGCGATCCTCTTAGTTATCAATGGTACGAGAGAGAGAGAGAGAGAGAGAGAGAGAGAGAGAGAGAGTTTTACATTCCTTTTGTATAATATTAACATACAACATACTGCTAAGGATGATAATTAAACAACTGCCATGCATCATTAATATCTACATATTTTTTACATTTTCATGATGTGGTTACAAAGCAAAAAGAGAACGAACAGTACTACAATCAGTTATTAGTTATCGACAATAAATTCATAGCATCAATATTTATCATGATGTGTGTATGTGTACGTGTGTGTGTGTGTGTGTGTGTGTGTGTGTGTGTGTGTGTGGTGTGTGTGTGTGTGGAGAGAGAGAGAGAGAGAGAGAGAGAGAGAGAGAGAGAGAGAGAGAGAGAGAGAGAGAGAGAGAGAGAGAGAGATTATATTTTCATTTTCATTTTCCTTATATTTTCATTTTCATTTTCCAAAATATTATGTGCTACAAATTGCGCTGAAGAAAGCTAAGTGACAAATCCGTTCATTTTCTTTGTACCATTTGTTTGTGTCTTGCCTGAAGAAGACCTAAGACGTCGAAACGCGTCGTGTTTTGTCTAGTGACTCGTTTGTCCACGTTTCTCTTGGCGGTTCGCTAACATTTATTTAAGATTTATTTAAAATCCGTCCAAACATGAAGGAGTTTTTACCACGTTCCAGAGGCGGCCGTAAAGACGAAACAGTCTTGCGCTGTTTGCATACAGGCCACTCGTTTAATACCCATTCTTATCTTTTAAAAGGTGAAGAAGCTCCGTGGGGCATTCCATGTCATGTACCACTAACAGTGAAACACACTCTTTTAGTGTGTTGGGACGTGCACGATGTGAGACATAAACACTTTACAGCAGACGTCATGAAAACTTTGTTCAGAGATGTCCCACCTGAAGTGATCTTTGAATTTCTGAAAGACATTAACATTTTTCATCTGATCTAAAATTTGACGAAAGAAAGGTTTTTAAAGAAGTTTCTGGCGTGTTTTTAGAAGGTGTGTTTTAAAGACATGTCTGAACGGTGTTTTGTTTGTTTGTTTGTTGACTTGTGAGTTGATTTTAAAGTGGTGACAGCCCTGATATGGCCCTTTGCGGTCGGCTGGGCTATAAGCAACAC
>CM031629.1:4335981-4340981 GCA_018398815.1 Conus ventricosus | reverse complement strand
ATGTCATCAGCAAACAACAACAACAACAAAGGGAGGTGACCCGCCACTTTCAGTTCCACGTCTTTCATGGGGGAAGCCATTATGTCATCAGCAAACAACAACAACAAAGGGAGGTGACCGGATACCTTTCAGGTTCACGTCTTCGTTGGGGGCAGCCAGAGATCATTAGCAAACAAAGACAAAAATGGGGAGGTAATCTTTATTCCTGTACTGAAACTGCACCAGAAACCAAGGGCACCCTTCAGTTCCACGTCTTCCATGGGAGCAGCGAGATTTCATCGGCAAACTACGGCAAAAACAGGGAGGTAATCTTTATTCCCATGCTGAAACACGTACCTAACCCAATAACTAAAACCTATTGCTGCTTCCGGGACCAGTTTGCTCAGCACCAATATTACGATGTTTCTGTGCTTGGCAAGCTGTTGCCTGATTCATGTAGTTTATGGCCCAGCTGGCCGCATTATATTGATGCCAGAAGCTGCAATAATCTGGAGTTAAGGGCGTCTATGCTGGGCATACTGGCACCGTTAGTAGTGCAGCGTTGATTTACCGTTGTCGGGAATCTGGTCTGGCCAAACCGGTGCTTGAAGTGGTAACAGTCTGAAGTCAGGACATCTGTACTGGCCAAACTGGTGCGGTTAGCATCATGAATTTGAAGCCACGGGTATCTGCGCTCGGCAAATCGGTGCAGCAGCAGCATCGATTTGGAGTTACGGGTGTATGTGCTGGGCAAACTGGTGTCGGCAGCGGATTTAGTCTGAAGTTGCGGGCATCGGTAGCCCCGCAAGTTGGTGCCGGAAGCAGTATTAGTCTGGAATCATGGGCTGCATCATGTTCAAACTGGTGCCGGCCCCAGCCGTGGTATGTTGTTAAGGACGCATGTGGCGGGTAAACTGCTGCCGAAAGCAGCGTTGCCTCGGAATCATTGGCACCCGCGCTGGTCTATGTAGTGACTGAAATATTGTTACGTTAGAATTATGTGTATCTGTTGCTGTGGTCTATGTAGTGACTGAAACATTGTTACGTTAGAATTATGTGTATCTGTTGCTGTGGTCTATGTAGTGACTGAAATAGGGTTAGTTAGAATTATGTGTATCTGTTGCTGTGGTCTGTATAGTGACTGAACCATTGTTACGTTAGAAATATGTGTATCTGTTGCTGTGGTCTATGTAGTGACTGAAATATTGTTAGGTTAGAATTATGTGTATCTGTTGCTGTGGTCTATATAGTGACTGAAATAGGGTTAGGTTAGAATTATGTGTATCTGTTGCTGTGGTCTATGTAGTGACTGAAACAGGGTTAGGTCAGAATTATGTGTATCTGTTGCCAGTAAAACTGATGCCAGAAGCGGCATTGATATTGTTTGAAATTATGGGTACACATGCTGGGCAATATGGTACCGGAAGCACCATTAGTTCGGAGCGTGGGGCACCTGTTAGCTAGGCAACCTGATGTCGGAAGCAGTATATGTTTGGAATTATGGGCGTCTGTTGCCAGGCAAATTGGTGGCAGAAGCAGCATGACTGTAGAGTCATGGGTATGTGTCCTTGGCAAATTGATGCGCGAAGCAGCATTAGTTTGGGCTATGGGCATTGGTTGCCCGGCAAATTAGTGCTTGAAGCATTCTCAATTTTGGAATTATGGCATCCGTTGCTGGGCAATTGGTTTCTGAAGCAGCATTAGTTTGGAATAAAGGACATCTGTTGCTAGGCAAACTGGTTTCTGAAGCAGCATTAGTTTGGAATAAAGGACATCTGTTGCTAGGCAAATTGGTTTCTGAAGCAGCATTAGTTTGGAATAAAGGACATCTGTTGCTAGGCAAATTGGTTTCTGAAGCAGCATTAGTTTGGAATAAAGGACATCTGTTGCTAGGCAAATTGGTTTCTGAAGCAGCATTAGTTTGGAATAAAGGACAGCTGTTGCTAAGCAGATTGGTTTCGGAAGCAGGATTAGTTTGGAATAAAGGACATCTGTTGCTAGGCAAATTGGTTTCTGAAGCAGCATTAGTTTGGAATAAAGGACATCTGTTGCTGGGCAAATTGGTTTCTGAAGCAGCATTAGTTTGGAATAAAGGACATATGTTGCTGGGCAAATTGGTTTCTGACGCAGCATTAGTTTGGAATAAAGGACAGCTGTTGCTAGGCAGATTGGTTTCGGAAGCAGCATTAATTTGAAATTATGGGTATCTCTTTGCTGGGCAATTCGTTCCGGAAGCAGCATTAATTTTAAATTATGGGCATCTGTTTCTTAGGAAACTGGTGTCAGAAGCACCATTAGTTTGGATTTATGGGCATTGTTGCTGGGCAAATTGGTTCCGGAGGCAGCATTAGTTGGGGCTAATGGCATTTATTGCAAGGCCAAAGGATGGCATAAGCAGCACCAAGTTTGGAATCTTGATTGTATGTGATAGGCAAACCGGTGTCTGAAGCAGCACTGATCTTGAGTTAACAGAGACATATTTCATAGATTGACATGCCCCCCCCCCCCTCCTCCTCTTTCCTCCTCCCACATAAAGGGATGTAACTGCACAATAATTCTACATCACAATATCCGTCTAACTGAGCATACCAGCAATAACATATCGATAAACACGAACAGATTTCACGAACATAAATACTAGAAATATACTAGAAATAGATTCACTTGACAGGAAGAGAGGTGGAGGGAGAACTGGGGGATAAAAAGGAAGGAAAGGAGGGGTGGTAAAGAGATATATTGATGAGATAGAAGGGGGCGGGAAGGGAGGGGGAGGCATTATGCTGTAAGCACGGAAACGAAATGTTTCTGAGGCGATATGCAGTAAACACGAAGATGAAATGCTTCTTCTTTCAAAAATATCAAACGATCAATAATGATGACTACTAATCTCTCAAAGTTCATTTGTAGTTTCTTAAAAATCTCTCTCTCTCTCTCTCTCTCTCTCTCTCTCTCTCTCTCTCTCTCCCTCTCTCTCTCTCACACACACACACACATATCTCTCTCTCTCTCTCTCTCTCTCTCTCTCTCTCTTTCTATATATATATATATATATATATATATATATATATATATATATATATATACCGACTTCCATAAAAAACGCGAAAGCAAAACAAGCTGAAGGTTAGGGGCGAATTTTATTTGTCACAATTGTACAGAGTGGAAGCTAGAATTCAACGTGATTTGATTCATTACACCAGTAATGTGTGAAAATGTCATCAGCAATATGTCTTTGTGTGGAAAATCCAGGTCACGTGACAAACCAGCTTGAAGTCCTAATACCGTGTGTGGCCACCATTTGCATGGACAACTGCTTGCCACCTGCGGCTCATTGAGTGGACCAGGTGGTTGATGCGTCCCCTTGGCACACCAGCCCACACATGGACGATGGCCTGGTGAAGTTGAGCCGCTTTTGCTGGTCGTGGACGCAGGAGGTCCAACCGTCTGCCAAGTTCATCCCAAAAATGTTCTATTGGGTTTAAATCGGGACTGAGGGCTGGCCAGGGCAGCACATTGACGTTGTTATGCTGAAGAAATTGCTGGGTGGCCCTGGCTGTGTGTGGTCTTGCATTGTCCTCTTGGAATGTCCAGTTTGGGTGTTGCGCAAAAAAAGGAACGACATGGGGTCTGAGCACCTGGTTGATGTAGCGCTGTGCATTGACACCCTGTCCGCGACCAGGACCAATGTTCTGAAAGATGACTGGTCCTATGGCGTGGTTAATGCCAATTGCACCCTATATCATAACGTTCGGGCCTCCCCAGGGGTTCCGCTCTACCACACAGGAGTCAGCATAGCGTTCACCAGGTCGACGCCATATTCTGACACGGCCGTCAGCCATATCAATACAAAAACGGCTCTCATCTGAGAACAGTATGCGTCCCCACTGCTGCCTGCGCCAGTTGATTCGGGCTTGTGCTCACTGCAGCCTGTCCTGCCGGTGTCTCGGTGTCAGTACTGGACCTCTGTGAGGACGCCTACATGCCAGCCCGTTCTCCTGAAGACGCCACCGCACAGTGTTGAGGCTGATTCGTTGCTGGAGATTCCCAGGCACCTGTCGAGCAGTGTTAGCGGCTGTTTGCCGTCTGTCCCGCAGATGGGTTCGAACAAAATGGCGATCCTCTCTTGGTGTGGTGACCCGAGGACGGCCTGGCCGGGGACGATCATCAGTGGTACCAGTGACTCGCATGCGGTGCTGCAGACGATAGATGGTTGAGATGTGGACGTTAAAGATGTTGGCGACCTGCCTGGCATCCACACCAGCCTCCAGATGGCCTAGGGCACGATTGCGTTCCTCTGCTCGTAGTCTTGGCATCTCTGTAGCGCTCAGACGGCAAGTCGTTATCTGAACCTTGTAGCGCGGCTTTATAAAGGCTGCATGCCTGCGTACTTGTCGCTGGTTAACTTCGCTCTGCATGGTGTGCACGTGCCTCACATGCAGCAACCAGTTTGCCATTTTTGTTGACCCTCCAATACCGGGAATGATGTGTTGCTCACACAATTTTTTCACTGCACGTGAGTCTTGGACCCAAACAACTTGCCACAATGGTTCAATATTGTATATTCACCCCTTTTCACCCGAAAAATAGCCTTTCAATTTTTCTCGTTTTTTTATGGAAGTCAGTATATATATATATATATATATATATATATATATATATATATATATATATATATATATATAATATATATATGTGTGTGTGTGTGTGTGTGTGTGTGTGTTTATATTACTATGTGCAACATAGGTATTATTCTTTCAAAACCAGGATTCCCTCTGCCATTCCCATTCCCCTCCCTCCACTCAGGTTGGTGATAAAAAAAGAAGAAGCAGATGACGTCACCTTGTCCAGGGCGTCAAAGAGATGTGTGTGATTGGCCACGTCATACTGGCGGTCGTCAAGATAGACCTGTGGGGCAACAGAAAAAAAACTACATTACATCTGACACTGGACAGATCTAGGAGTAAAACAACAGAGAGGAGAAGGCGCTTCCTGAATCTGGATTAATAATGTATAAGTAGAGA
>CM031629.1:4325981-4328481 GCA_018398815.1 Conus ventricosus | reverse complement strand
ATGGATCGGACCTACGTTCGGTGTTGTTTTTAATTAGTTGGTCAACCTACTTTATACGTTAGCAGCACACACACACACACACACACACACACACACACACACACACACGCACACACACACACACACATACACGAATGCACGCACGCATGCACGCACGTACGCACGCACGCGCGCGCGCACGCACACACACACACACACACACACACACACACACACACACACACACACACACCTCTACTGAATTGATGAAACTACTTTACATTAGCAGACGACGATGACGATGATATGTCGTTTTGACCATGGAAATGATGACACGTGCATACATAGTAGTGACAGCACTGTAGACAACCTTGATGTTACAGATACGACGAAGATGACGAAGATGACGGTTTGTCGTCATAAGAACTGAACTGAGAAGGACCAAATCGTGGTGGTAGCGATACTCTGGACAGCGATGAAGATAACTGTGATGGTGACAGCCAGGCTGGTTCTTGACAGCGGAAGCCAGAAATGATCAGCTAATGATGATGATGATGATGATGGTGATGATGATGATGATGATTGATGATGATGATGATGATGATGATGATGATGATGATGGTGGTGGTTGGTCGTGGTGGTGGTGGTGGTGGTAATGGTAAAAATGATGATGATGATGATGATGATGATGATGGTGGTGGTGGTGGTGGTGGGGTGGTGGTGATGGTGGTGGTAATGGCGATGATAAAGATGATGGTAGTGGTGATGATGTTCGTGATGATGGTAGTGATAATTAAAGTGATCATAATGATAATGATGATGCTGGTGGCCTTGATGAAGAAGATGGTGATGATGAAGATGATGATCGTGATCATGATTATCATGACGACGGTGACTGCCACGATTATGATGATGATGGTGACCATGATCATCATGATGATTATGGTGAAGATTATGATCCTTATCCTAATAATTGGGATGACGATGATAATGGCGGTGATGATGATGGTAGTGATGATGGTGATGAGAAGATGATGATGATCATGGAGATGAAGAAGAAGATGATATAGCGGATGATGATGATGGTGGTGATGATGGTGATGATGTGATTGAAGAAGATGATCATCATGATGACGATCATGACGATGATGGTTATGGAGATGATGATGGCCATGATGATGATGATGATGATGATGATGCTGTGATGATGGAATACCTCGAGGTTGTGTTTGGTGACGTTGGTCAGGCACTGGAAGTCGGCCACAATAAAGGCCAGCAGGTAGGTGGGGGTGATGGGGTTTTCTGGAAATGATCCGCGAAGTAACCGTCGCTCCTGGCAGCACACAAACAAACATTTTTCTTTCTTTCTCGTCTTCTTCTTCATTTTTGTTGGGAGGGTGGGGGGGGGGGGGGGGGGGGGGGGGGGGGGGGGGTGAGGAGGGGAGCTTAGTTTATATCCAGTCTCAGAAGCAGTTTATTTCTTTAACGACTATTTTTATTATCAACGCGTTACATGCCTACTTCGTTGGCCAACATTTCCCTTTCGTTTTCTTCCGTCCCCCTCTTCCCCCTCCCCTCCCTCCCAGATTTGTTTTTTGTGAGACGGTCTACGTACCTACACCTGTATCATTTATCTTTGATTTCTGCCCGTGTTCACCTTTTCACACTGATGGACCTGACGGTCACGTTTCCATGTGTAACATTCCGCATCAACATCATTATTATTATTAGAAAGAAATCAACAAGTGTTACCTACAGCATAAACCCGTTGATTCAGACCGCCGAAGAATGATCATTGCATCAATCATCAAGCCTGATACTATCCGCTGTATCGAGTTGATTGCTCAGTCTGTTAAACCACAGACTGAATCTGGCTTTGTGTATTCTGAATGTGTCATAGGAGCAATTTTGTAACCAAGGTAGTCGGATCAACGGGGCTATTTACGGGCAATATCAACTTCATACGTGTGTACCTTTCCGCTGCAAGTAAGGAAATAAACGTTCTCAAACTTGCGTGTACCCACAGGTATGGTCGTTTGAGAAAGTTGCTCTTTTTTTTCCGTGAGCCCTACTTCGAACAGAGAAGAACACAGGGATGAATGTGGATATTGTCTGGTTTTGTTTGATCATCATTTCGAGAAGAAAGACAGCTTCTTAATTAAACATTTCTCAGTGAAGATCCGCTCGAAACTCATCCCCCCTACACCCCCCCCCCCCCCCCCCCCCCCGTTCAAAAAGGTGTGAATATATACAGAACCATGAATTATATCTATCTGAATATTTTCAGTTACCCTAATTTTTTTTAAACACCACCTAAGAGTCAGCAAGAATGCAGCAGCTTGGCTCATGGGTCGCAACGTAACAAGCGATAGTAATTATGCTCTCTGCGAATTGCCGGCGTCGAGTCTACAATTCGACGCGCATGTATACGGTTTGCGCAATATGGAGTGCTCGAAACAAGTGGCGTAAGGGTCTAATGCCAGCTGCACAGCGAAGCAGGTGCGTTGGAGTGGAGGGTGGG
>CM031629.1:4300981-4305981 GCA_018398815.1 Conus ventricosus | reverse complement strand
GCTGTTACCTACACTGCTACTACTGTTACCTGCACTGCTACTACTGTTACCTACACTGCTACTACTGTTACCTACACTGCTACTACTGCTACCTACACTGCTACTACTTTTACCTACACTGCTACTACTGTTACCTACACTGCTACTACTATTACCGATTCTGCTACTACTACTTCTCCAGTGAAAAAGGAAATACCGGGTGTGTGCTTCGAGTCTCATACGTTGCGAGTTCTCCCTCCCATCCCCCCCCCCCCCCCCCCCCCCCCCCCGCCCGCCCGCGCCTCTTTGCACCAGACCTTAAGTGGAGGTCTGGGTGATAGTCTTTTGGATGAGACAATAGACCCCAGACATCCGAGTTGAGCTAGCACTTTCGCGCACGAATAATAACCCACGACGACAAGGGAGGAATCATGGGCAAATTTCTGCAGAACAATTCCTTACGCTAGACTAAGTATACACGCACGAAGGACAAAATGGGGTGGCACTGTACGACAGCAGTGCACTTTGCCGGGTGGAACACCCGAACGTCATACTGAGAAATCAGAGGTGACAGCACAGCTGGAGTAACACAGGGAGCCGCAAGCAGTCCCGTTTTATTTTCACCCCCGTCAAGGAGATAGTTTTGCTCGGATACAAGAAAGTTCTGGCGACTGGGGAGGGGAAAAAAAGGATTGGGGGGGGGGGGGGGGGGGGGGGGGGGGAAGAGAAGGGAGGGACGGCGGCGGCGCTATGCAGGATGTGAAAAAACCCACATCTGATAAATGACAGAGGTCACAAACACAATTGTAGTTCATGATTAACGCTGACATATGCAAACAAGCGTTCCAATAGAATTGTCCATTGTCTGACTGTCTAGAGCATAGCTGAGCATACAGTACTGTTTTTGTAACTTGTCCCTTGGTGACGCAAAATAATTATTAAAACACGCGCCGAAAAAAAACTGCATCATAACAGAAAGCAAAGTACGCAGGCACATGATTAAGAAACTAGCAAACTTACACAATTTCCTGTCTCCATTCTTGAGTACACAAGACCAATCAAATAGTTTAGATTTTATTTTTACAGAGTGCCTGTGGATTTCTATGACAGGAGAGAAGATGGCGGAGAAGAAAAAAGCCACGAGGCAAGCACTTTCTTTAAAACGTAAAATTGAAATAATTGATGCAGTGGAAAGCAACCCAAAAAAGAAGAGTACACTAATAGCTGAAGATTTTAAGATTAATAATAATAATAATAATGAATACTTATATAGCGCCTATTCTCGGCTAGAGGCCAAGCTCTAAGCGCTTTACAATCCACACTCGTTTACACAACGGGCTGCCTACCTGGGTAGTGCCGACTGAAGAGCTGCCAGCTGGCGCATCATTCAGTCGTTTCCCGTGTCATCCAGTCAGTATCGTTCAATAGCGATCACTCATTTTCCTTACTCCCTTCATTCTTTCCATTTTTCACGCAGGTTGCATGCTATGTGTAACGTGTCATCCATACCAACGGCCAAACTGGCCTACTCTTCCGAAAGTTGGTGATGGGATTTGACGTGTGTGCAAGATGTTATGCGTGCGTTCACACACGGAACCTCGGTTTATAGTCTCATTCGAAGGACTGAGATTCCCTTGTCCACGCTTTCAAATGTCGTCAAACAGAAAGAGAAATACCTAAAAGAATTTCACAGCAGTGCAACCGATCCACGGCACCAAAGGAACAGAGGGCTGGAACATCAAGACATCGACAGCCGGCTTTTGCAGTGGTTCACGCATGCAGGTAAGAATACACGTGTATTCATTGCTGTCAGTGTTGGAATTTTGATGTACATCTCTCTCTCTCTCCTAACAAAGGACGACATTAGCCATCTCGAACAACGTCCTAGGGAAGGACAGTAGACATCGCAGACAACGTCCTGGCGAAGGACGTTAGGCTATTTAATTAACGTAGAGGAATACCACACTTTTCTAAACGTCTCTTGGAGCAAAGCTAGAAATTGTTGAATGATTCTGACTGCATAAAGTATTTTGATTTCGTTTCGTTTTGTTTGTTTGGGTCTTTTTAAAATTTTTTTTCGTTTGTTTGTTTGGAAATGTTGGTGTGGAGCCAAGTTAATATCGCATGATACAGAGCCAGAGTTCAGAGATCTTCCGATGTAGCTCTGCTCGTTCTGTTCGATTTCTTTTTGTTAACTGTTCTGCTAAACACTTTCAACAGTGAAGGGGAGATTGGGAATTTGTTAAATCTTTCACTAATATGTTCGCATGATTGTATTGTATTGAGGTAAAAAAAATAAATGTTTTGTTTAAAAAAACAAACAAACAACAACTCTCTCTTAGCCACGGAGGGAGGGGGAGGGGGCATGGGGTGAACTTTGATCCTGGAATATGTGACCCTAATTTTCCCGAAAGGTTTGACAGCATCTGTGTACAGTATTGCTGTGAACACTAAAATAGACTTAACGCCTCCTCTCACAAAAGTTGACAACAAGAACGAAAGAAATAAACGTTGAAAAGGTAGTCTACCATGAAAAGCCCTCGAATGGTAAAGTATGGAGGTGTGCTTGTTATCATATTATTATGTGTATACAGTACGTAATATCAGTGACACATGTTTTGATTCCAGAGCGTTGCCAAATTTTAGAGCTATATAGTGTTGCCGGAAGGAAGTCTTTCCTTCGGTTTGTCGAGCCTCGTTTAATACAGTCGAGACATTTTTTGAGTATCGTCAGAACAATATTTGTGATCAAGAGCAAACTTTTTTTGTGTGTGTGATCAACTTTTATCAAGTGAGACACTGACTGTCGTTGCTATGAGTTTGCAGCAATGTGTTGGCGATGTCAAATCTTTCGGGAAAATTCGACTATGAAATTTCATGTTTCATGCCTCTCTCTCTCTCTCTCTCTTTCTCTTCTTTTTTTGTACTCCCAGTTTGAGAGTACTTATACGATGGGCGAGATTTTGTGTGTTTTTTCTGTCTGTGTGTGTGTCTGTGTGTCTGTCTGTCTGTATATAAACAAAAATGTGTGGAGCATCGCCCAGAATAAACTACTGGATCGATCGTTCTGAAAATTTGCACACTGTTTTCAGCAATATCAAGAATGATGCCCGACCCTTCAGTTTCTTCTTCCGGTATGTAATTAACTACTTCCGGTTATGACATCACTTTTTGATCGGGACAATATATCTTGAGAACGGTTTGACCTATGTTAACCAAATTTGGTATCGTAAGACATAGTGGACAGGCACATGTCATATTTAAGTATGGTTGATGTAGGTCAAGGTCAAGGTCATGAACCAAGGTCACACATTTCAGATATGGCCACGAGATCCATAAATTCAGAACGATTTGACCTACATTAAAAAAAAACTTGACCTGCCTACTCTCGATGGTAGCATTTGGGTTATACTCAAACATAGGATTTGTAGGTCAAGGTCAAGGTCATGAACCAAGGTCACAAATGTCACGCACTTTGGAACAATGTGTGGAACATCGCCCAGGAAAAACTACTGGATCGACCGTTCTGAAAATTAGAACACTTTTCCCAGCAATATTACCGATGATGCCAGACACTTCAGTTTCTTCTTCCGGTCTGTTATTAACTACTTCCGGTTATGATATCATGTTTTGATCGGGACAATATAACTTCAGAACGGTTTGACCTATGGTTACCAAATTTGGCATGGTGATACATAGTGGAAAGGCACATGTCATACTCAAGTATGGCAGGTGTATGTCAAGGTCAAGATCACGAATCAAGGTCACACTTTTCAGATATGACGACGATATCCATAAATTGAGAACGATTTCACATACATTAAAAAAAAAACTTGACCTGCTTACTCTCGATGGCGGTCTTTGGGTCATACTCAAATATGGGCTTTGTAGGTCAAGGTCATGAACCAAGGTCACAAATGTGACGCATTTTGGATCAGCGCCCAGGGAAAACTACAGCACCGATCGTTCTGGAAATGAACACACTGTTCCCTGACCCATTAAGGATGACAGCCGACCGCCTTGTCTTGTGTTCCGATCTCTTATTAACTACTTCCGGTTATGATGTCATTTTTGGATTGGGACAATATAACTTGAGAACGGTTTGACCTATTTGTTACCAAATTTGGTATGGTGAGACATAATTGAAAGGTACATGTACTCAAGAACGGAAGGTGTAGGTGAAGGTCAAGGTCACGAACGAAGGTCACATTTTTTTCAGATATGGCGACGGGATCGATAAATTTAAAACCATTTCTGTCTAACTGTCTGTCTTTCTGTCTCTTCTCTCTCTCTCTCTCTCTCTCTCTCTCTCTGTAACATGGTAAGGCTCACGACCTAACACTTTAGATTGTCGTCAAACTTGTTCCAAGGCTCAACATATTTCATCATTAATTCTTTACGTCACGATACGAGGCGCGGGCTGCGACGTCATTTTCTTCGGAAGACGACCTGCTCTCATCGTTTATTTTTATCTTGTTTTGTGCCAGAAGCAGATTCAATTTGTCACTTACCATTCTTCATTCAAGTTGAGAGTTCCTATTCCGTGAACCAGCATCCTTCGGAAGCTGTCCAATACTATGTTTGTTCGAAGTTGTCAAGGAACTTTATTCTTCATCGCATCTCCAAGACACGACTATTCATGCGCGATGACGTAACTAAAAGTCAGTTACTGAAGCAGAGCGAGTGGAGAAAAGACGCATCGCCAGCAGCAGAGAGCCGTTTGGAAAGTGACATCCATCCTTGCCCATACAGCAAGCCCGGAACCAATAAAAAGTATTCTACGGACTCTCTGGAGGTCTGACGTGCGATCGCCAACACCAAGTCGTTGAAAGAACCTGCCGACAGTCCAGAATAGGCTTCGTCAGCCGGACTTGCAGGATCTGGCAATCCAGTGCCATCAACGGTCTCTTCCCGCCGACTCGCCTTCACTCTTGATGCAGCCACGGACCATCGCCCGACCTTAGCATACGCCCAAGGGAGCTCCGGTCAGCCTGGTCAGGTCCCAGCACGGCACCGTTGCG
>CM031629.1:4290981-4295981 GCA_018398815.1 Conus ventricosus | reverse complement strand
AGAAAAAGAAGAAGAAGAAGAAGAAGAAGAAGACGAAGACGAAGAAGAAGAGAAGAAGAAGAGGAAGACAAAGAAGAAGAAGAAGAAGAAGAAGAAGAAGAAGAAGACGACGACAAAGAGGAACAAGAAGGAGGAGGAGGAGAAGAAGAAGAAGAAGAAGAAGAAGAAGAAGAAGAAGTATAGGAGCCTCACAGCTTCAGATGGTCTAATATGAAAGGCATCAGGTTCATCGCAAGCAACGGATCAAGCAACAGAAAACAATACACAAAAGAAAACACGCATTTGTAATGAAACTGTTTCTTTTATACCACAACTGGCGACTGGGGATTTGACTGATGGTTTAACATTCGGAAACAAATATTGCTTCCTCTCTAGTTTAATGCACTTCTCAACATTAACGTAGATTTGAGTGGTATCGATATGAGATTTGGCGGTTGGCAGTGAATTCGCATGCACTGAAATTAGTTTCAACAAAATTCAAATTTGAAGTACACCAAAGGATTCTCAGTTTGAATTCAGTCTTCACACAACAAACGATTACCACTTCGCTTGTACTTTGTTGCGCTGAAGTGTAAAAAAAAAAAAAGTGACAATTAAACAGCAAATTCTGATCCTGAAAATAGTAAACACATTCATAAGATGAATGCTTTAAATCTGAAAAAAGACAACAATATTATGATTGACGGAGGAGTTGGAAATACAACATGAGGAGAAAAAGGAAAACAAAGAAGAAAGAAGAATGATGACGAAGAAAAGGAGTGATGGTAAGTTGAAGAAAGAGATGAAGAAAGAGGAGAGGTCAAGAGAGAGGGGGTTATAGAGGTCAAGAGAGAGGTCAAGAAAGAGAGGTCAAGAGACAGAGGTCAAGAGAGACTGAGAGAGAGAGAGAAAGAGAGAGACAGAGACAGACAGACAGAGAGAGAGAAAGGCAAAGAGAGAGACAGCGACAGGCAGAGAGAGAAAGGCAAAGAGAGAGACAGCGACAGGCAGACAGACAGACAGACAAACACAGACAGAGAGATAAAGACAGAGACACTAGCGCACTGACTTTATTCAAGCTGTCAAACAGGTCCTTGTGCTCGGCACTCCCCAGAAGGTTGTCCTGCAGGTACACCTGCAACGGTATCAGCCAACCGTCGTCACCCAACGACAACGACATCGACCACAACATCATCAACACAGTCCCACCTATATCCACATTGCTGTTCACAGAATCGGCTTCATAATACAAACAATTTGAGGAACAACCAAAACAACGGCAGAACTGAGTAAAAGAAAGTGAACACTGATTTGGTATGGGAGGTACCTTGAAAAAAAAAAGGAACGCGTTTTGAGCTATAGACTCTGCTTCAGACGGCTGTAGATAAAAGAGTTCTGTCAGGTAGGGGTACTTCTTGGTGTTGAATTCCGTGCATGGATTTGAAGATCACATTTCGGTAGACTGATGAGATACTACACACGGCAGAGTACTCAACGTGCTCAGGAACGGTAACATGTCTGGCATGAGACTGACAACCAGGTAAAAGGTAAACATTAGGAATAAAACAAAACTGCAAAACAACGACTGAAATGAATAAAACCAGCCACAGTTATAGAAAACCAAACCATGAACAAAATAATCAATTCTTTGGTCAATTCTTTGCTCTGACCAGTCGCCAAAGATGGACATCATATAGTTGCATTGTTTTTGTTTGTTTTTTCTCTTGAAAAAGGCCACGTGGCCGAAAATTAGATGAGTGGTATTGTGATTTTTCTATACTGTTTTCTTTCCTTTGGAGGACTATTGCTTTTGTGTAAAATAATAACAGCTTCAACAAAAGCGGAAGTCATTTGAACAATAACAGCAAGAACAGCCAAAAACAAACGAGTATAACAAAAACAGCAGCTAATATTAACTAAATCAGAGACAAAGACAACAACATCAATAAACAAGCAAGAAGGCCACCCAGGTGAGCACAAACCTCTACCAAGGGTAAATCGAACCTGGACACATTGTTTTCGATCATGGCAAGTAATACCTGGTGTGAATTGAGAGAGTTACTTCCCATGCACATTTTGAAAACAGAGTTTGGAAAATACGGAGTTTCAAAGTAATTGCACAACACTGGAAAGTTCTAATTCAGGTAAACGAATTATCTCAGTAGATTTATCTTGTCTTGGGCAGTAGGTTCAGGGTGTTCATACTAAATAGAAAATTTGTAATACTCTAGCTGCACAGATTCTGAGTCCGCTGTTCAATCCAGATCCAGATCAAACATCCAGACCCTGATTTGTTCAAAGGGTTTGTTGTTAGCCCACATGTAAAGTTTGGTTAAAACTTGTTCAGCGGAATTTGCTTGATCTTGCTGTCAGAAAAAAAAAGAACAGACGTTGGTGAAAGCATAATCTTTGTAATAGATTGTTGACAGGAGCACATGAATGATATGAGAGCTTTTTTAAACTTACGTTCAGGCCTGGAATGAAGTGCTCTCCCATGATCATATGCATCATTCCGATGATGGCGCCACCCTGAAGAACACAGTACATGAAGTATTAAAAATCACACAACAAAAGAAGAATAAATTACAAAATTTAAAAACAATACGAATTAGAACGAAAACGCATGAGCATCATCACCGACATCAAACAGAAACAGAATGTCATGTCTTAGTAGATCGGCTGCTGTCTGCTAAATTTGTTATTGATCATTATCATCGTGACCCTGCTTTGCTCAATGATGAGCCTCCTTCTTCCCCCCCTCCCCGCCCCCTTCCCGTTGCATCCCCCTTCCGTCCCCCCCCCCCCCCCCCCCCCCCCCCCCCCCCCCTCTGTATCTATCAGCCTGTTGGTCTCTGGCAGCAGCATTACTGCAAAGATGGGTCTCCCTTCTTGTCCACACTCCTACCCCCTCTACCTTCTCACTTCAAAATTTGTGCATTTGTCTCTGTGACATAGTGCAAGTTGCATGGGCAGTCTAAAAAACCTGTGCACCAGATAGAGGGGCTGGCTGACCATACAGCCAATGTCTACATCACTGAAGAACATTGTGGTCCACACGCACAGCCTGTGCTGAGAGTGGTAGTAATGTTGTCTGCAGTAGCGCAGTGGGTCGACCCTAGTAATTTAAAACTAATTACTGTGATAGGAGATCATCCGCTCTTGGAAAATGTCTGTCTGACCTAAAGTGGGTATCAAAAAGATGGGGTCATGACGCTGTTCCCCAGGTTCTTTGTTCCCCAGTCTCTATATTCCCCAGTCCCGGTGTTCCCCTCAAGAAAAAAATCGAAATTGTTTCCCAGTTTCGTTGTTCCCCACCCTGTGGCGATCCTGCTGTTCCCCATTCCCGCAAATCCCCGGTCCCGGTGTTCCCCAGTCCCGGTGTTCCCCAGGCCCGCTGTTCCCAAGTTTTTGCCGTTGGTGGTGTTGGTGGGTTTTGCCGACTTAAACGTTGTTACTGTTGTTTTCATTGCTATAGGCGAGGCAGTGGGAGGGCGGGGTGGGAGGGTCGGGGTATTGGGGTGGAGCGGGAGGGCCGTAGAAGAGGGGTTTCATGCCGACTGGACAGCGCTGGAACCAGCAGGTCAGCACTTGCATGACCCCATCAGGTCTGTGTAGACAGTCTAAAAGTAAAATCGCCCGTTGCGAAAGAAAGGTGTAGCTCACGCAAAGTGCATGTGATTATAAAGGGATTGGAGTTCAAAGCGTAAAAAGAAGCACATCACTGTCAAAACCCTTTTTGGCGTCACAAATTCATGCTTTCCGTTCTAGAATCATACACGATCGAAATATTCCGTTTTTCTTACTGATTTGACCAAGCAACTCACAGCGAAATTGCCCTCCGCTCCCCCCCCCCCCCCCCTCCCCCCTCCGCTATCCGTTGGAACGGTGCCGGGCAATGCGCCCTGGGGGCCACGCCAAGTGACACGCTTCGTAGACGACAGAAGCGCGATGACACTTCCAATGTCGCGGTTGAAAATGGGAACAACCTGAGTTGACACGCGTGGGGCACGTGCAACTCTCTCTCTCTCTCTCTCTCTCACTCTCTCTCTCTCTCTCTCTCGGTGGGGAGGGGAGGGGGGTGGGCATGTGCATTTTCCCCCCTATTATTTTGCTTACCTTGGTATGAGCCCGGCGCAACCTCTCCTTGTACAGTAGGGCCCGTACTGCGCGCTAACGTGCATTGAAATCGGTTTGGGGAACAGCGCTACTGGGGAACAGAGAACCTGGGGAACACCGGTACGGGAACAGCGGCACGCTTTTTCGGTCGGGGAACATCGACACTGGGGAACAGAGACACGGGGAACAGCGCTACTGGGGAACATAGAACCCGGGGAACACCGGCACGCTCCCAAAAAGATCACGTGTACTCAATAGCATGCCGATGTGTGGAGCCGATTTGACGCGATGTTGGCGCACAAAAGGCCCAAGTGTAGACGCAACTAACTAAGATCGCTTTCATGCAGCAGTTTATGTAGAGTTTCCCATGACAATAGATTTCAGCAGCGATATGCTGGACTCCTGCGCAGTCAGGGACCCCCAAAGTGCTCTGTCCTCAGTCATAGGCAACAAGATAGAGACACATTATAACCAGTCCCGTTATGTAATGTCGTGGCGAGACACCAAACTCACGGCGCTCATGAGCAACCAAGACAAGTTCCTGTTGGCCAGTGTATGAGTTGGCCCGCTGCCTGACAGAGTGACTGACCGATCTTGTGCTCTTTGTATAAGACATGGGGAACCTGTTCGACTGACTTGAACACCTAAACAAGACAACAGAATCAACCATAATACACGTGAAAGATTCTTTATGTCATTTACTTCATTCCAGCTTCGGAAAAAATATCGGCGAAAAAAATACACGCATAAGTTACGTGAAGTATCATACGCCACCAAACGTAACAGAAACCTGATGACACTCCGTGGTAGGTCCTTGAATAGTTTATACAAAATGACTCGGTGGTTGAACTCATTCGCCCCCCCTTCCAACCACACTGTCACCACGATCTTTTGATAGCCACTCT
>CM031629.1:4278481-4283481 GCA_018398815.1 Conus ventricosus | reverse complement strand
GGGGGAAGTTTTACATTTATTTTCTCTCCCAACTCTGCAAACTGTATTGTTTTATTGCCCGCGGCAGACGGCTGCCATATTTTATGATAAACAACAACATACACTGAAGTCTCAGAAAACAAAATGCATTCAACTTGTATGAATAATGTGTTCAGACGCAATGTTTCTGAAATCTTTTTTTTTCTTTTTTGATTGTCCTGTAGAATTTTCTGAACATCTTGGGACCAGTACAGATATGCACATGGAATAAACAAGAAAGTTGATGTAACTGAGATCAAGAACATTTCATATGAAAAAGATGATGGAGGAACCCAAAATGCACATTTGCCTTAACTCACGAGCTGGAAAACAACTAACTGATGTTGGATCACTCTCTCTCTCTCTCTCTCTCTCTCTCTCTCTCTCTCTCTCTCTCTCTCCTTTTCTTACCTCTCCTGAGCGGTGACAAAAATTATACACACTCTCAGATACTATGTCCATTTAAAAAAAACAACTGCAGATGATGAATGACACTAAGTATTATACCGTCCTGTTTTTTTTAAAAAGTCTTTTTTTTTTTTTTAAAGAGAAATTTTGCGAAACCTTAATGCCTTAAAACTGATCCTTTTGTTGCCACCTCGTAACCAAAGATTTATCAGTAGGCCTTTCCGATGACAGGCCATGCAAGAACACGTTTTTGTTCGTCCTGTTATGTTGATTTTTTTTTTTTTAAAGTCATATCTTATTTCAAAACTTAACAACAAAATACAAATCAGGAACACAAAACGCAAAACGCATACGTATCGTAGTAAATCATTAATAATAACAACAAAGCATACACAATCATCATCATCATCATCATCATCATCATCATCATCATCATCGACATCATCAACATCATCACCTTGCTACTACTGTGATTACTAATACCATCATTAGCACTACTACTACCAACACAACCACTACTACTGTTATTACTACTGCTACCATTAAAAAGATAACATCGGTCACTTAATAAACACCGTATACGTTTAAAAAAAAATCTAATCATGGACACATATAAACACAATAATAACCACAGAGGGTAAACACAAAACCAATAATAGTTGAATGAATGAAAACAAAATGACAGAACCGAGCAAATAAATTAATCAAAGAGAGAAAACAAAGCAACTGGCCGTTGTCATACTATTTGGAAACTTTGCCAGAAAAAAATGCATTACTCCAACAAAAAAGAATATGGGAGCCACTGTGTAACAAACTTTGTGAGTGACATTTGAATACATGCAGCATACGCTTCTTTTTCATATCTTGCTTTCAAATACCCAGTGAAAACTTGAAATAATGTCAAATGTTTTTCATATTTACATTTGTGAATATAGAATTCGGTATCAAGTCAAACGTTTTATCCGATCTAAAATCATTGTCACAACCAAATTGGACAATATTTTCATTCAGCAGTAGGTGCATAGTTTTGCATTTTTTATTCATTTTATTTTGAAATTTTTGCCAGAAAGTTTGAACATGAGGCTGTGTCAAAATATATGTTGAATGTTTTCTTTTTCTCTCTTGCAAAAAGAACATCTTTCTGAGTCTTTGATGCCCATGTTTGTCAAAACGGTATTGGTTGCCAGTATCCCATTATCAATTCTAACCTGAAACCATCTCAACTTAATACCTTTTATCTGTCGGATTTTCTGAAAAGTTTTAGCCCAATTAACATCCTTCGATAATCTTGCATTCCATTTATTGCAAAAAGTTGGCCCTAGAGTGTCTTGATTCAGTAAATCATAATAAAGTGAGGCTCCCCTTGAAACTAAACATATCACTGACTGTTTACTTGACTCACCTTCATAACATTTTATTTCTACTCCAGCTTCTCCCGAATATTTTTTCACAGCACTAACGTAACCGTTATATGTTACAAAATCTGTATTGATGCTATATCTGTTAACAAAGGACTGGAAAGTCACAAAATCACCAATTTTGCCTCAAAGATTCCGTACGCAGAATACACCATTTTCTATCCAGTTTTTATTTTTAAAAAAAATCTGCCCCCAATCCTCAAATTCATATTACAAAGTAAAGGCTCTAAACAGAATTCTTCTGCAGTTTTGACACTGCAACGATCTAATCTATTTCTTTATATGCTTTGAAAACATCTCTCCAGAAAGTATTCAACTTATCATGCCCAGACAAATCAGCACCTAATTTATGAATAATTTCCGATTCGTAATATAGTGAGAAGAGTTTTTTTTTTCCATCTGTGGCTACTTGATGAAAGTTTACGAATCCAAGTTAATTTAATGCATTTATTTGTTTCCACATGTTTGGTATTCTATCCCCCCCCCCCCCCCCCCCCCCCCAATGCTGTATACTTTTTGCAGATGTTTTCCGATTAATTTTATGTTTTCCCCCCATGTCCTGTTATGATTACTGTATTGTGGATTTGTAGTTTAAGTTGTACACATCCTTCATCAAGGGGCGCTGCCTTTCTATGAATAAACAACTGTCATTGTCATTCCTCCTCCTCTCTCTCCCCTCTCCTCCTCCCCCCCCCCCCCTCTCTCTCTCTCTCTCTGTCTCTCTCTCTCTTCGGCCTTTGCCAACATCAAATCTGCTAGCAGACGCCATACAGCAGCAGATTACTTCCGTCACGACCGCTTGACACCATAGTATGAAACACAGCACAACACAGCACAGCACAGCACAGCACAGCACAGCACAGCACACCACAACACAACACAGCACAGCACAGCACAGCACAGCACAGCACAGCACAGCACAACACAGCACAGCACAGCACAGCACAGCACAGCACAGCACAGCACAACACAGCACAGCACAGCACAGCACAGCACAGCACAGCACAACACAGCACAACACAACACAACACAACACAACAGAAAGCAACTTCCAACAAGAACACATTAACCCATTACCGACCATATGAGCCAGTTCATGGGAAGGCACTTCCGCGACCCAGGACCGATCACTGGCTACGGACATGGAGTTGTACAACAGCCTCTCTCTGTACGTGATCAACCCCCAGTTCTCCATGGCGCCCGCGGTGAAGTCAGGAATGGCAATATGGTCTGAAAAGAGTTAACGACGAAGACGACGATGATGATAACAGCAGATGATGATGATGATGATGATGATGATGATGATGATGTTTATATGATGATGATGACGACGACGATGATGATAATGATAATGATGATGATGACGACGACGATGATAATGATAATGATGATTATAGCACTAGTGATAATGACGACAACTCTGCACGACGATTATAATCACTTAAAGCTTACATAGCCAAAGAGAAGAAACTAAACTGATAAAGGACTGGGATGGAAAAATCACAGCTTTACACTACCACCCCACCCAGTACATCTCCCATACCTTTCACCCTCTCTTCCTATCAACCTCTCTCTGTCTGACGACCACGAAGAAGGCACGCTGCTGAAGCAGCCGCCGTGGCAAAGTGGTTAGCGTCGCGGACTCTCGGCTGGGGGAGGTCGTGGGTTCGATTCCCATCAGAGTGTCACGGACGAGAATACTTTTGGCTTAGAAGATAATTCATTTCTTTTCAAACCCAGTATAAAGTGGAGTGTTACCAGTGACATCTTTACAACATTGGCCGGGTGTTGACCCATGTGCTATTTTTGTCATCCCGGGTGCGCTACGTCCGTGCATTTTGCTCCCATCCTCCAATATTTCTCTTCATTTTCTTTTTTTTTAAAGCCTTCTTTTTCTGTTCTTTTATCGTTTTCCACGTGATTCATCAGCTGTGTCAGGTGCCACAGGTGAGCTGTTTTGTTACCTGTTGCCATCTTTGTTAGGCTAGTGGTGTGGCACTCATTGACGGACCGTCGAGTCGGAGAGATCTCCATCTCTGCTAGCTGGGCCCACATTTCTTCATCCACTTCGGTGTGGATTTTGTGTGGAAGAGTCTTTCGCCCTTCGTCGGGTCGGAAAGTATTCCACTGGACACCTCTGGGATCCCTGTCCCTGCCAGCTAGAAGAACCATCTTGGGTCGTCCCTGAACTGGAGTCCCTTCGGTGTGGACCGGCACGGTTACGGCTGCCATCCTTCATTGGACTGGGGAGCGAACCGTTTCTCACCTCGCCCACCCGCCATTTTGGTAAATATATGGTCTGTTTTGGACAGTTTTGTTTTATTTGGGTTTTCTAACCTTTCAGCGGTTGAGAGGTTTTTCTTCTGCCTTCATGTGCTGTTGGCTCAGGCACACCTTTTCTGTGTGTAACTGCTCCAAAGAAGGGGGCAGGTATGGAAATGGTATCGAGATATGCGTCTTGTTGTAGAATTGTAGAAACGCATTATCTTTAATTGCGTTTTCTGTCCTTAGCGGCTCGGGGTTCTGGTACTTTGGACTAAGTTGAAAATCGCTTACTATATGATATCCTTTCATTTCGGTCAATGGAAGTCGTGTTTGTTGTTTTCTGATTACACTGGTTGAGTCAATGCTTATCTCGCTCAATATGTGATTTGGACCGGAAGGATATCAGAAATGTTAGTTTCATTTTCCTTGTTGCTTCACGGACACGAGACGGATCGGGGAACGAATGAGCGTTCGAACGGATAAACATTTAGACCATGGAGTGTGGAATTCCTGCCGTATCGCCCCACTTGTGGTTCCGTTCTCGTTGTGTCCTTTTGTCTTATATGTTTGTGTGACAGACGTGTGGATGAATTCTAATTGTTTTTATTCACTGGAGCTTTTGACTAAGGAAGTTATCCTTAGTACAGGTCAAATAAAAGCAAAAGAAAAAGGGAAAGAAGTTATTATAGTTTATCTGCCCTTTTATAGTGACAGACATTGTTGACCTTATTACGGCATTGTGACCCTTCACACTGACGCACTGCCGGACCCACTATGTTGCCACACACTGACAAGGACTATAGGGAGATGACTACTCATCTGGAGACTGATCTCCGCTGTAGGGCGGGATTTGTTTTGCCTGTTTTTCTAAAGCTGCAGCTCCGGTCTTTG
>CM031629.1:4268481-4273481 GCA_018398815.1 Conus ventricosus | reverse complement strand
GGAAGGACGGGAAAAATGAGGAGAAGGAGGAGGAAAGAAAAAGGTGTTTCACGTGTGTAAAGAGCTGATGTTGGATGTGTTGAGGAGAGATATGCAGTGACAGACAATGTCTGTATGTCTGACCAGGATGACGCTGAATGTGGCTTCATTCTGACGACGATGATAACGCTCACGACGACTGTGAAGAGGTGGAGGTGGTAGAGAAGGAATCAACAAGAACACACTCACATGACCTGAGAGCTGATCTGGGGCATGTTGGACAAGGAGATGTAGTTCCGGTCGGTGTCGGTACGTCTGACCAGGGTGACGTTGAAGGTGGCCTTCAGGGCGGGTTCATCAAAGGACGGGAACACCTGACGGAAGTAGGTCGGCTCCATCTGGGTCGTGGCCAGGTAGCTGTCAACATAACGAGGATGTCGTCATCAAATGACAACAATAAACAGCAACGGATTTGGGACACCTCTGGAAGGACGCTCGCTCATGGACTGAGAAATCGTCGCCGCAGATTTGGAGCTCAACAGGTGATGCCCCGTTCACACGAAACACAACACACATTATGTACAAATTACACACCGAGCATCAAGAAACAAGTAAATTAGGAACACAAAATAAGCAAAAACAACAACAAAAATTTGGAGGGGGGGGGGGGGGAGAAAAAGGAGGGGGGGGGGGAGGGGGGGGAGAGAAAAGGAGGGGGAGGGGGAGTGGGGGGTAGATGAGTGGTGGAGGGGTCCAAACGTCCTCACTCGCAATATAAATGATACTCACGGATGCAAACACACCAGCACATTTTCAAATGTAAGCGGTCGGGGCGGACCCCTGACAAATGTGTACATGTTCTTCTTTTTTTTAACATACTCAAGCATAGATCATTTAAGAGTCGAATGGCTTAGCAACTAGTTGTACTCAAAGTGTGTAAATGTACCATCTACAACAGCCAGGCAACGTTCTAAATTATGTCTATCTTTTACCAGAGTAACAAAGTGTGTAAATGCACCATCTACAACAGCCAGGCAACGTTCTAAATTATGTCTATATTTTACCAGAGTAACAAAGTGTGTAAATGTACCATCTACAACAGCCAGGCAACGTTCTAAATTATGTCTATCTTTTACCAGAGTAACAAAGGGTTGTAAACGTGGTTGTACATTTTGCAAATCTTTAAACTCTATTTTTCAACAAACTCGACCACAATTAATAATAAAAACAAACAAACAAACAAACAACAACAACAAACCCCGTGCCAGCATTATTCTGTTCCCAAGCAACGGCCTCAGACAGTACATCATTCCCCCATTTGTTGACACTCGCTTGCCCAACTCACACGGTGCGGTTGTCATCTTTGTACGAGGAGAGGTACAAGCCTTCTCCGCTCCTTCGCATCTCGCCACGCAGGTGGGAGAAGCTGACGGAGTAGTCCTGCCCGGCTGCCAGAGGCTGTCTCATGTGGATCTTGTAGAAGTGGAACTGCTCTTCCTCCGTGACGTCAGCCACCGGAAGTGACGCGGCAGGGTTCATGACGCTGGTGACGGTGATGGAGGCAGGGGCGAGCGTCAGACGATCTGGGAGAAGAAGAGAGAGAACAGAGCATAATGTAGGCCAGTTTTTGCAATCGTTTTGAAAATGGGATTGAAAGAAGTCCGGGAGGAGCCGTGACCTGTCTGACCCTGTTCCCTCCGTCTTCCTCCCTGGCCCCTTCTCCTTCCCCGCCCAACTTCCTTGTTTGTTTACTGATTACGTTTCCCCGCGCGCGTCGATTACACCAATTTTCTTTGCATCAACCTTACTGACGTCATCTGTGCATTGTCATCGAATTTATGTGTGTTCCCTTTGAAAATGCTGAAGATCTTGAAGTGACGCCTGTCCTGACAACACAGTAACCCTTTCAAGGCTAATGCCGCAAAAAAAAAAGCCACAACGAGTCTCAGCACCAATTTTTGCTTTCTGCACTATTTCAAGCAAGTCCTGACTCTTAAGACCAAATAGATCTTGAAAGATACTGGGCCAAAGGGAAGCTACATTTACTTCCATCATTTCCTTCACTTGAAGTAGCGAGAGGGTGATAAAGGGACAGGCCTTTGAGGAGAGCGAATGCTGAACCAGCCAGAGCCGATTAATACTGAATCTTGGTACGCCTGGTGGCTAAAGTGTTAACTGGTGCTTGTAGTCTGTATTCATGTTTCTGCTCTGTGTGTGTGTGTGTGTCGTCTGTAGGTATGTCAACAAGTTTTGGACATCTTTTTTTTTCGATGAGAGGTTTTGTTCTCTGTTTTGCGAGCCTCAAGTTTGCAATAGCGTTAGGCTGCCGCCAGTGACATCAGTTTTGAGTCACGTGCTCGAACTTACTGTTTACTGACACTGCCTGTTCCTACTGCTTCCGCCGCTGCTATTGCTGCTGCTGCTGTTGCTGCTGCTGCTGCTGCTACTACTACTACTGCTACTACTACTACTACTACTACGACGACGACGACCACCACCACCACCACCACCACCACCACGACCACCACCACCACCACCACCACCACCACGGAGACGCCACGTACGCATAGCCCAATACGTTTACCACACCTGTAAATCTTACATACAAGAACCTGGTGGATGATCTTTTACCACTCATGATGGCGTCTATGCTGCGGCTGCTGCTGCTACTCATCCCTCTTTTCCTCTTCTTCCTACTGCTGCCGCTCCTCCTTCTCCCCCTCCTCCTTCTCCTCCTCCTCGCCCTTCTCCTCCTCCTCCTCCACCTTCTCCTCCTCCTCGCCCTTCTCCTCCTCCTCCTCCTCCTCCCCTTCTCCTACTTCCACTGCTGCTACTTTTACGGAGGACAGTCTATTACACATACCTCAACAAAAAAAGAAGATAAACTTCCACTGCTTCTGCTACTGCTGCTGCTGCTACATTTATCCTTTCCTGTCTAACTTACTGAGGCTACGTTTATTGCTGAATGGTGTATTGAAGATGAACAGGTCCGCTTGTTGTGGAGACCTCACCAGTAAGACTCGACCGGCAATCACCACCAATAAAACAGCAGCAGAAGCAACAAGAACAAGAACAAGAACATGAACAACAACTACTACTACTACTACTACTACTACTACTACTACTGCTGCTGCTGCTGCTGCTGCTGCTGCTGCTGCTGCTTCTCCTCCTCCTGCCATTGCTTCTGCTATTGTCGCTCCCGCTGCTGTGTCTGCGACCTTTACTACTACTACTGCTGGTAATGCTAGTTCGTTACAATTATTACCGCTTGCTCCTGTTGCAGCAGCTGCTGCCTATACTACAATCCTTATTTCCACTACTACTTTAGCCATTTTGCTGCTGCTGTTGCTACTGTGCTGTTGCTATCGTTTTCTACCGCTGCTGTCGTGCTACTTATGCTGCTGCTGTTGCTGTTTCTGCGATGTGTGCTGCCGGTCACTCTAACCATTTCGTTTTGAACGGGGGAAAGAACCTTGATGCAGAGTGATGACGTGGTGGCCGAGATGCAGGTGAGAGGATGGTGACGCTGCCTTCGAAGAAGAAGTCGGGGTCGTCCCCGTTTGATGTGGGGCTGAAGGCGCAGGTCGTAGTGGTAGGGAACCAGGTCGGTGGGCAGTCTGAGACAACCCGCGCAATCATCCCTCATCATCTCATCTCATTTACCATCATCATTCATCGTCTCATCATCATCATCACCATTTCATCCACCATCACCATCATCATCATCATCATCATCTTTATTGGGCGTCGTTATTGTCGTCATCATCAATACTTATTGTGATTATCATCATCATCATCGTCGTCATTGTTGTCGACGTCGTTATCAGTCATCATCGTCGCCCCTTTCGTTTCAAAGCGTCGTCGTTGTCACCGTCATCCCATCATGGGCGGATCATACGCTGGGCCTTTGGTTGGTGGGAGTCACACCTGAGAGAGAAAACAGCCACTACAACTGCCATTGCTACTACCCTACTACTACTACCCCTACTACAAATACCACTACGACTACCCTTACCACTACGACTATTACTACCCTACTACTACCACTACGACTTCTACTACCACTACCACTACAACTACCACTGCTACTTCCACTACTACTATACTACCACTACGACTACTACTTCCACTACTATACTACTACCACTACTCTATACTACTAACACCACTAATACTACTAATATTACCACTACTACTACACTACGAATACTATACCACTACGACTACTACTACCACTACTACTACTACAACTCTACCACTACTACAACTACCACTACTACTACTACCACTACTAACAACTACCACTACTACAACTACACTACTACAACTACCACTACCATACATGACCGTGGGTACAGACGTTCAACCTGATGTCGGGTGACTGAACAGACCATACACCTGACCGTGGGTACAGACGTTCAATCCTGAATGTCAGCTGACCTGAACAGACCATGCCATGCACCTGACCGTGGGTGCAGACGTTCAACTGAATGTCAGCTGACCTAAACAGACCACACACCTGACCGTGGGTTACAGACTGAATGTCAGCTGACCTGAACAGACCATACACCTGACCGTGGGTATCAGACGTTCAACCTGAATGTCAGCTGACCTGAACAGACCATACACCTGACCGTGGATACAGAGGTTCAACCTGAATGTCAGCTGACTGAGTAGGACATTCACCTGACCGTGGATACATGACTGAATGTCAGCTGACCTGAACAGACCGTACACCTGACGGTGGGTACAGACGTTCAACCTGAACGCCAGCTGACCTGAACAGACCATACACCTGACCGTGGGTACAGACGTTCAACCTGACGCCAGCTGACCTGAACAGGACTATACACCTGACCGTGGATACAGACTGAATGTCAGCTGACCTGAACAGACCATGCACCTGACCGTGGGTGCTGAGTTCAACCTGAACGTCAGCTGACCTGCACTCACCGGTAGGAACCAGGGGCTGGAGTGGTGGGGCCAGGCTCCTCGGGGGTCAGCCAGTCCTTGATGACGTC
>CM031629.1:4260981-4265981 GCA_018398815.1 Conus ventricosus | reverse complement strand
GTCTGTCCAAAACAGTCATGCAAGGCACCATCGAGGGCGGGAGAAGAAGAGGAAGACAGCGGAAGAACTGGCATGAGAACATCAAGGAACGGACCGGACTCCATACACGTGAGATGCTACCGGCGGCTGCTGACAGAGACAGATGGAGAGGGGAGGTTGCGTCTGCGGTCCTCAGGTTTCCCCAACGACTACTTCTGTAGTTATGAGCCCGAGTGAGTGAGTGAGTGAGTAGTGCATTCGTAACATGTCGTGCAGTAGTAACAGTTGTGGTAATGATAGAAGTAGGTGTTTTTTTTAACGACAATTGTACCGCTTGTAAGACGTAATCACAGATTCTGTTTTATGACGTTGATACTATTAACACCAGTGGCACAAACAACAGTGCCGCAAGAACAGCAACAACGGTTGCGACAACAGTCCAGTAGTAGTAGTAGTAGTAGTAGTAGTAGTAGTAGTAGTAGTAGTAGTAGTAGTAGTAGTAGTAGTGGTGGTGGTAGTAGTAGTAGTAGTAGTAGTAGTAGTAGTAGTAGTAGCAGTAGCAGTAGTAACAGGTCAGCAGCAGAAATAGTAATCATTGTCGTTGTAAATCTAATACTCCCAAATTCATCTACGTCCATTATCATTTTAAATGACACACAGAAAAGGGCTATATTATTTGTTGTTAAAACCTCATGCATTGCAGATGATGCAGATGTCACGGTGCACGGTATTACGACACGTAACGTGATAAATTCTGTAATCTGTGGTTGTGTTGTCATTTTGAAAGATAGACAAATTTGGTAAAGTCAGATGGATTTGGTAAATCCCCCCCCCCCCACACTCACCCGAACGCACGTGCGCGCACACACACACACACACACACACACACACACACACACACACACACACTCACACACGCACACACACACACGCGCGCGCGCGCGCACACACACACACACACACACACACACACACACACACACACACACACACAGAGGAACGAATATAGTACCTGTTGGAGATTGTACTCGGTATTAAAGTGTTCTGTCACATAGGTCAGGATACGACCAAAGTACAGGACTTCCAAGCTGGAAACAAAAGCATTTCAGAATACTTACACATTTTTTTTTAGATATCATCAAAAATTATGTCCAACCAGACGAATAAACCTGCAAAACAAATTCAAATATGGTCAGAGGCGTGCGTTAGGCAAGGAACCAAGAACTTTTTGTTGTTGTTTTGGTCCTGTTATCAACTGTGTACTACTACGGGGTACAAAAAAATGAACATAAACATGACAATCCATGACACAGAAGAAAAAAAAAAAAACACCAGCACAAAAAACAGGCCGACAACCCGAAAACAAAACAAGATGCAAAGCATATAAACGTACTTCCAGTTTATCTTGAATACGTGTGAGATATTCCATAAAGAAGAAAAACTGTTTTGGGCCGTTATTGCCGTTAGTAACGGCTGTTCTGTTAAAATGAAACATTGGCCATCATCTGTGACCCATAATGAACATAGCTACAAATCTTCAGAAAGATCAGCCAAGCACTTTCTGGGGTATTCCATAAAGAAGAAAAACCGTTTTTGGGCCGTTATAGCCGTTAGTGATGGAAGAAAAACCGTTTTGGGCCGTTATGGCCTTTTAGTAACGGCTATAACGGTAAAATCAAACATCGGGCATCATCCGTGACCCATAATGAACATACATATTTTCAGAAAGATCGGCCAAGTACTTTCTAAGATATTCCATAAAGAAGAAAAACCGTTTGGGGCCGTTATAGCTGTTAGTAACGGCTATAACGGTAAAATAAAACATCGGGCATCATCCGTGACCCATAATGAACATACATGCTAATTTTCAGAAAGATCCACCTAGAAGTTTTGTCTGGAGCGAGTGGAACATATTTTGACCACGGACAGGCAGACCCACAGACAGACAGACACACACACACACAGATAGCATTTCTTCGTTCCCATTGTAAAGTACACCCTGTTCTATAAGAACTGGGAGTACACAAACAAAGCCAACTGACCTGTTCTGGAGTTGAACAAAGTTGTCCACAAAGAACTGGAAGGACAGGTCACGACCCAGGGGGTTAGCAGCCACATACTGAATGGTGCTGGAGAGATCCTGGGTTCGGATCTCCGAAGGGTCTAGAGCCATTGTCAGCAGTCTGGGAAATTGGAAAAGAAACGTATGAAAACTTTAATTTTTTTTTCTGAGAGTGTCTCTCTCTTTTCTGTTCGTCCGCATTTGTCCGTCCGGTCATATGATTTTGCAGATATTGAAAAGGCTATGTCAAGCGACAGTAATAAAATGTTGAATTTCTTTTCATATTGTGATATTAGCTGTCATTCGATCATTCACCGTCTTTTAATTATCGTTTCAGTTTCTGTTTTTATTTGGCCTCTGCGTGATGGACTACTTTATGTCGTTTTGCATCGTGTCACCTCTCTGTCTCTCTCTTTCTCGCTCTCACCTTCCGTCCCCCACCCCCTCCCTCTTTCTCTCTATCTCAGTGCTTGTCTCTCTATAACTAACACACACACACACACACACACACACACGCACGCACGCACGCACGCACGCACGCACGCACGCACGCACGCACGCACGCACGCACGCACCACACACACACACACACACACACACACATATACATAAACAGAGGCACCCACACGGGAGCGCTAATCCGCGAACCCACTTTTCAGTTTTAACAGAATGACTGCCTGTGAGCAGAAAAACACACACCAAATTAACAAATCTAAACAGCCTAACTCTTCATTACTTCAGAAAACGATTGGCACCAACATGTGACATGAGAACGAAAATTCACCAACAGACTGAAACCTGGCGATTCTTTTTTTTCTGTCTTCTGTCAGCAAAGTTCACCTTCTGAGCAGGGTCTGGTCCTTGGAGCAGGAGAGAGCGTGACGGAGATTGGTCAGTTCCGATGTGTCGTCATTGGATTTGTATTGCGTGTACACAAACTCCCAGTCTGTGACGTCACCCTCGGCCACTGCCGTGCAGTAGTACTGACGCCGAAGGTTGGCGTTGATCCTGAACAGACAGTCAACTGATTATGTGACTATTTCTGTACATGTGTATATTTAGCCACAATCGCTAAAAGTTATGATTTCATTGCATAAAAAATGTTTTTTTTCATAGTGTCTTGAAATATATAAAATCATGAGATAAGAGAACGATTTTAGTGCCGTGAAAACCTGACACAAACCCAAAGAGAAAAAAAAAGGTAAAACAGAGGTTCCCCTCCACCCCCCCCCCCCCCCCCCCCCCCCCCCCCCCCCCCCCCCCCCCCCCCCCTTTCCTTCTGAATGGGCCATGGCCCATACTGAATATGTTTCCGTTTCCGCTTCTCTCTCTCTCTCTCTCTCTCTCTCTCTCTCTCCTCTCTCTCTCCCCTCTCTCTCTCTCTCTCTCTCTCTCTCTCTCTCTCTCTCTCTCTCTCTTCTCTCTCCATATACACACTTATAACTATGTCTCTGTCTATCTATCAATTTATAAGTCTATCTTATAATGATAATACATATTAATAGATGGACTAGGGGGTATGTCTATTTTATAATGATAATACATATTAATAGATGGACTAGGGGGTATGGTGGGGAGAGGTAAATAGATAGATAGACAGATAGATAGACAGATAGATTGATTGATTGACAGATTGATGAAATGATAGATCACGTCAACTGATCAATATATGGACGTCCATGTATGTAAAAAAAAAAACCCCACACACATTGAAAAAAAAAATTGATTTTTTTTTGTGAAGTGTCCGCAAAGCTATTTCAAGACCAGACTGGAAAGAATGTTCTATTTTCTAGATTTTACCGTACGAAATGGATTCCAGACATGTGAAACCCGATGGCAAGGCAACCGCTCCACAGTTTTGTTTGAAATACATTTTGAATCCTGTTCCTTTCCATCTCCTTCCCTCTCCCAGAAAAAATAGACATACAGATACTTCCACAAATAATGACTGTATTTTGTGTGTGTGTGTGTGTATTTCAGAAGATAAACTCATGCATTGGTATGGAAAGGATCGTCTTCATTGCGAGGTATGTTGACCTAAACGACTTTTTGTCTTTTTAAACATTTCCATTAGGTGTGTTTCATTGTGTACACTATAACCATTCAAAAATAAACATTTTGCTTTTCAACTCCCACGAAGGAAATAGTTTTTCAGTTTGTCTGAATGAATTAAAGGCCATTGTAGGTTGTCCAGTTTGTTTGACTCAGCTAAAGGACCATTGTAGCCAGGGCTGAGAATGAAAAGCTCTGTGTCATCTCTCTCAGCACACGATTCGTCTTTTGTGTTGTACAAAAAGGAAGTCTTGAACAAAGAGTAGTCTATGCGGTTCAGAAAGCGGCTTTATCACTTAGGACAGTTTTTTTTTTTTTTTTTTTTTTTTGCAAGGATGACTTTGAGTTACAAACCACTTTGCTAGACAGACAAAACCATGCTCAATTCAAATAATCACTGGAGATAATAGATCAGAATTTGTGTTTACAGCTAATGATGGGTTCGAAACACAAGCCTATATTTTTTCATTGTTCAAATTACAAGATAAAAATTCGTTATTGAGCATGGTGCGCGCGCGCGCGCGCGCGCGCGCGCGTGTGTGTGTGTGTGTGTGTGTGTGTGTGTGTGTGTGTGTGTGTGTGGAGCGCGTGCATGCGTGCGTGCGTGCAAGCGTGAGCTTGTATATGTGTGTGTGTGTGTGTAGGCACGCAAAACATAAACTTCATTTCTATCTGGCGTTGACAAATTTGCGTCAGGAGAGTGCAGTATGCATGTTTAGGAGTCCGTTCATCTACGTGAAAAAATATTCCGATCGTGTCACACATACGTAAAAGATATTTTCAGAACATTCGGAGTCTTTGACAAATATTGATGAATACATCCGACGTGAGTATACTTGACGCGTGTTACTGCCGGACGGTGGGGTGATCCGCGGAAGGCTGAACCTTTTCCCGCCAATAACAATAT
>CM031629.1:4238481-4243481 GCA_018398815.1 Conus ventricosus | reverse complement strand
GAACATAATATAAATATGAGAAACCCTTCACTAGCTGCCTGAGGGAACTATCGTAATCCCTCTTGAAGGCAGACCTATTTGTATTGCCTGCTCCTAGGCCTTTCATCCGCTGGATCGGACTCATCAGGGAGACACGGCTGATTGTGTCTGTGCTCCTGGTGTCAAATAGAGACACACCACAGTCCATAATTCTGTGGTGTTCCCACCACCAAGGGTTCAAAAAAGAATCCAACAGCACCCCCAAAGCAGCCAGCGAAGGATAGTAAATGGAATAAAACGAAAGTGTGGAGAGGAAAAAAGTTGCAAAGAAACTAAAAGCGTCATGCAAACAGTATAAAATGTGGGGGACAATCTTTGAGCCTATGCTTGAGGATCCATTCAAGGATGCAAGGGAGATCAAAAGATATGGAACAGTCTGAGTGGTCAGCTCTGCTGTTCAATAACTCAAGCATTGTCAGTGGCTAAGAATTGTGCAGGACAACCTTTACTTGGATCTCCTAAGAGATGTAATCTCCCACTAATTGACCAAACAATATAATGCTGAACAATTAAGTAGTGGGGGAAAACAAGTGCAGGCTAACAATTCTTCAGTCATTATAGTAATGACTTGGCAAAGATTTGAACTTTAAAAAATAAAAAAATGAAGAAAATGGGGGAATATATTATAAATATGAGAAACCTTCACTAGCTGCCTGAGGGAACCATCGTAATCCCTCTTGAAGGCAGACCTATTTGTATTGCCTGCTCCTAGGCCTTTCATCCGCTGGATCGGACTCATCAGGGAGACACGGCTGACTGTGTCTGTGCTCCTGGTGTCAAATAGAGACACACCACAGTCCATAATTCTGTGGTGTTCCCACCACCAAGGGTTCAAAAAAGAATCCAACAGCACCCCCAAAGCAGCCAGCGCAAGTGAACCACAACGCAACGTAACGCACTGTGTTTGTACAATATATATATATATATATATATATATATATATATATATATATATTATATATATATATATATATATATTGAATTATAAACAAAGCTTGCTCTTATGTCTTAGATTGAAGAAATAGGGGGAGATAGGCATTCATATCTGCAGTGGCAGATACTTCTGCTTAACTAACAGTATGTGCTTGAGTGGGTGAATGGGGAAAAATAAAATAAATGCTTCTCAAAATGAGCCTTCAGCAAGCTTATAGTCTCCAGTCTAGTTGAACAATTTACAATATATATATATATGTTGAACAATTTAGTTTTGAGGGGAAACAAGTGCATGCACATATAATGTATGTACATATCATCTGTGTGAGTATGTATGTGTCTGTGTGTGTGTGTGTTTGTGTGTGTGTGTGTGTGTGTGTGTGCGCGCGCGCATCTGTGTGTGTGTGTGTGTGTGTGTGTGTGGAACAATTATATAGTAGTGGTGGGAAAACAAGTGCACGCTAACGATTCCTTCATCATGACATTGTTGACTTGGCAAGGTTCAAAGGGGGAAAGAGGAGGGGAGTGGGGGGAGAGGGGGGGGGGGGGGTTACTGTTCGATACAGAGTCTCTGTCCGTGAAGACAGCAGTCCAGATTTCACTGAGGGAAATAAGTTGTGACGATGAAGTTACGCCACAAAATACAACACACCACAATAGAATGCGACACAGTACGGTTTTAACAACACGATACAGTGCACAGCCAGCGCAAGTGAACCACAACGCAACGTAACGCACTGTGTTTGTACAACACACAGTGCAATACAATATAAATCTTTACAATGCGATAAAAAGCAGTTCAAAAACATGCAATGCAACACCACACGGTGCAGTACAACACAGTACCATGCATCACAGTGCAGTTGACACCAGTACAATGCAATGCAAGGCAAGGTAGCACAACACGTTACCATACAATCTAACGCAATGCAGAGCAAACGCATACGCTACAGTATACAGTACAGCTCAATAACAGGGAACCACATCAGAGAAAAGGGGAATACTAGGAAGAACATGAGGAAATTAGAATGGAAACCCTTAGAAGAGAGAAGGGCCTTTAACAAACTTAACATCTTCTTCAAAGGCAGAGCTAAACTAATTGATATTCCAATGGAACAACTAGTATTGAATAAAAGTAGAACCAGGAGTGGCGGTCAATTTTATACCATACCTGCAAATATTGACAGCCACTTGCATTCATTTTATCCAAGTTCTGTACGGCTGTGGAACTCACTGCCGGGTGCCATCAAGATTGCCACAAATGCAGTCTCATTTAAAGAACAAATTGATACGACAGTTTTGAGATCTGCATATTGACGATTTTCTATTTTAACTTCCCCAGATATTTTATGGTTACCCGGGCGCCGGGCCTGAATTTGGCCATTGCTTTTAACATCTTGAATATCCAGTGCGACCCCTTATTGCCAAATTTGCTCCAGGGGCCAACAGACTGAGTCGCACTATTTTATGTTATTTTATTTAACTTTTTAACATGCGCACTGGCGACCTACTCGTTTTTGAGTGAACCAGTATTTTAGGAAGAAGAAGAAGAAGAAGAAGAAGAAGAAGAATACAGCAAATTCCATACAAAGCAGAACGATACACAAAACACAGAACAACAGAATGCAATGAAATACAACACACACACAAAAATGCAACAGTGCAGTACAATTCAGCACAACAGAAAACAGTGCAAAACAACACATCACAGTATAACACAGTACATTACAATTCTCTGAATGCATCACAACACAACACAAACAAAGTAACGTTCATCCAATGAACAAGACGAAATCAACAAGTGAACTTTCGTGAAGGAGGTTGTAAGGACCGGACGAGAGGACGGAAAGGGGGCAGGATGAAAGCGGGGGGGGGGGGGGGGGGGGGGGGGGTTGGGGGAGGAGAAGAGGGTGGAGGGAGGGCAGGAAGAAAGGGGGATGGGGGGTGGGGGGGGTGAGATGGGTGGTGGTGGGGGGGGGGGGGATTACCTGGGGGCTACGCCACTCACTCACCACTTTCCAGGCCGGGAAGACCTGCTGCGTGGCGTAGACATCCCACCAGGACGCGAAAGCCTCGTTCAGCCACAGCCAGTTCCACCACTTGGGGGACACGTAGTTCCCAAACCACTGCAACCATCGTCATCGTCATCCTCCTCCTCCTCCTTCTCCTTCTCCTCCTCCTCCTCCTCCTCCTCATAATCATCGTCATCACCACTACCATCATCATCATCGTCATCATCATCAACAACATCATCATCATCATCATCATCATCATCATCATCATCATCATCATCATCATCATCTCATCATCATCATATCATCATCATCATCATCATCATCACAGCCACAGCCAGTTCCACCACCTGGGGGACACGCAGTTCCCAAACCACTGCAACCATCATCGTCGTCGTCATCATCATCATCATCATCATCATCATCATCATCATCATCATCATTATCATTATCATCATCACAGCCACAGCCAGTTCCACCACTTGGGGGACACGTAGTTCCCAAATCACTGCAATCATCATCATCATCATCATCATCATCATCATCACCATCATCATCATCATCATCATCATCATCATCACCATCACCATCTTCACAGCCACAGCCAGTTCTACTTCTTGGGGGACAAGCAGACCCCAAACCACTGCAAACATCAGCAGCAGCAGCAGCAATACCACCACCACCACCATCACCAGTTCCACCACTTGATGATGATGACTGTGGTAGTACATCATCATCATCATCATCATCATCATTATAGTCATCATCATCATGAGCAGCAGCAGCAGCACATCAGCAGCAGCAGCAGCAGCAGCAGCAGCAGCACATCATCATCATCATCATCATCATCATCATCATCATCATCATCATCATCATCGGCGGCAGCAGCAGCAGCAGCAGCAACAGCATCATCATCAGCAGCAGCAGCAGAAGCAGCAGCAGTAGTGGCACCTAATTCTAAAATCAAACTCCTCCACCAGCTCTCTTCCACCTCCACCTGAAACTCCCCCTTCCAGCCTTACCCTTTTCTCCCCCTGCCCCGTGCCCAGTCCCCCTCACCATGTGAGCAATCTCGTGCGTGATGACGGAGCCCATCCAGAATTCATAGCTGGCGGAAGTGACGCCAGGCTGGTACAAGAGCGCCTCTCTGTAGGTGATCAGACCCCAGTTCTCCATGGCGCCGAAGCTGAAGTCGGGCACGGCTATGTTGTCTGCATGAAGGAGGAAACAAAGCAATGGGTTGTAGGCAGTCAGTCAGCACTGCTATGTTGTCTGCATGAAGGAGAAAACAAAGCAATGGGTTGTAGGCAGTCAGCACTGCTATGTTGTCTGCATGAAGGAGGAAACAAAGCAATGGGTTGTAGGCAGTCAGTCAGCACTGCTATGTTGTCTGCATGAAGGAGGAAACAAAGCAATGGGTTGTAGGCAGTCAGCACTGCTATGTTGTCTGCATGAAGAAGGAAACAAAACAATGGGCTGTAGGCAGTCAGCACTGCTATGTTGTCTGCATGAAGGAGGAAACAAAACAATGGGTTGTAGGCAGTCAGTCAGCACTGCTATGTTGTCTGTATGAAGGAGGAAACAAAGCAATGGGTTGTAGGCAGTCAGCACTACTATGTTATCTGGAGGAAGAAGGAAACAAAGCAATGGGTTGTAGGCAGTCAGCACTGCTATGTTGTCTGCATGAAGGAGGAAACAAAGCAATGGGTTGTAGGCAGTCAGACTGCTATGTTGTCTGCATGAAGGGGGAAACAAAGCAACGGGTTGTTGGCAGTCAGTCAGGACTGGTATGTTGTCTGCATGCAGGAGGAAACAAAACAATGGGTTGTAGGCAGTCAGCACTGCTATGTTGTCTGTATGAAGGAGGAAACAAAGCAATGGGTTGTAGGCAGTCCGCACTGCTATGTTGTCTGCATGAAGGAGGAAACAAAGCAATGGTTGTAGGCAATCAGTCAGCACTGCTATGTTGTCTGCATGAAGGTGGAAACAAAGCAATGGGTTGTAGGCAGTCAGCAC
>CM031629.1:4213481-4220981 GCA_018398815.1 Conus ventricosus | reverse complement strand
GCTGGACCAGTAGCAGTAATAAAGATAGTGATTACTAATAGTAGTAGTAATGGTGGTGGGTGTATTGGTAGTGGTGGTAATGGTGGTAGCAGTAGAAGTAGTAGTAGTAGTAGTAGTAGTAGTAGTAGTAGTAGTAGTATAGTAGTGGTAGCAGAAGCAGCTGCAGCAGTGGCGGCGGCGACGGCAATGGTAATGATGGTCGTTGTGGTAGTCGTCGTCAAAATCGTCTAACAGTAGTAGCAGTAGCAGTAGTAGTAGTAGTAGTAGTAATAGTACTAGTGGTGGTAGTAGTAGTAGTAATAGTACTAGTAGTAGTAGTAGTAGTAGTAGTAGTAGTAGTGGTAGTGGTGGTAGTGGTGGTGGTGGTAGTAGTAGTAGCAGCAGCAGTAGTAGTGGTAAACGTAGTAGTGTCGTAGAAACTGCAGCAGCAGCAGTAGCAGGAATAGTAGTAGTAGTAGTAGTTGTAGTCGTCGTCGTCGTCGTTGTCGCCGTCGTCGTCGTCGTCGTAGTAGTAGTAGTAGTAGTAGTAGTAGTAGCAGCAGTAGTGGTAAGAATAGTAGAAATACAGTATTTTATCGAAATCCGAATAAAAAATGATCACTATTCCCTCCTTTCCAGTTGAAACAGCGTTATCGAGAGCAGTCTCAAAACTTTGGGCAAGCATCATTGCACAACAGTAGAGCTATCAGTATCAGTATCTTCGTGTTACGAGGGATCCCTGGTTCTCGAGACAGGTTTAGATCCCAGCATCTACGCTGACTGCCTGTCTCTGCAGGTATTAATGAATCGCTCGGCTTCCCAGTGAAGTCCGTCAGGGTTTTTAATTCTGTTTTGGCCGGGAAATTCTTCGTGACTCCTTACACATTTTCGGTTGGATCTAAATCTGGAATTTACGTAGGCCACGGCAGCACGATCACATTCTGTTTGTCGAGTCTGTAGTGAGAATGGCGCGCCCGGTGCTTTGTTTTCTAGCCGAAACACTAAATAGTCAAGATATTCTTGGAACAAACTCCCGATATCTTTGCGTAGTTCAAACTATCTGTCTTCCTTCAAGGCATCTCTTTAAACAAGCCTCTTCACCTACCAATAACAGTTCTTTCTTCCCTTTCCTATCAAATTGCTTCCGAGACGTGTTTTGTGTGTGTGTGTGTGTGTGTGTGTGTGTTCGTTCTTCTCTTTAACGTCTTTTCACAATGCTGTGATATTAGACGAAAAAAAAAAATACAAAAAAAAAACACCACCCCTCCCGTCTTCCTATCTCTGAACCTCCCTACCATTTCCCTTCAAAAATGAAATCTTAACAACAATAACATACAATAACATACTCAAGACATTTGTAAACATTAAATCAATGAGCCAACTGGGCTCCGTTTTAAGCCTTTAACAACATCCAGCATAAGCAAATCGTTCAATAAAATATTCTTAAAAGATGAATCTGAAACCGTTGAATCACAAATCGAAGGGGATAAAAATGATTTCAAATGCTGACAGTGTAGAATAACATGGACAGGTGTTATTTCCTCACCGCAGACGCACTTAACATGACTGTTGAATTTGCATCTGAGAGCATTCAGTCTGAATCTGTAGACCAGGGATGACAGTGTTCGGTTTTCACACATGAGCTCACCATTGCAGGAATGCATATGTTTGACTTTGAAAATATTCCTCTTTTCAGTGAAATTTACAAAAGAACCTCCTAATAGTTCCTTCACATGATTCCAACAAGTTTTCGTTATTAAGGAATAACTTTCAGATAAAGATAAAGGAATTTTAACACATACAGAATTTTTAATGTTCATTGCACCCCTTTTAGCTGTTCTGTCCGCCCATTCATTACCAAAAATATTACAATGTGATGGAACCCAAGAGAATGAGATACTAGTTCCGCGCAGTGACAAATAATGGATTGTATGACAAATTTCTGCAATAATATCACCTCTTACTTTTAGATTATAAGACTGTAGCGCGTCTAAAACAGATTTAGAATCAACCAAAAATAATACCTGAACTAGACTAAAAGGAAGATCAAGCAGAAAATTCAAACCCATCAAAATAGCAATAAGTTCTGCTGTAAATATTGAAAAATGTTTTCCAAGATGGTAAGCCTTTTCTGCTTTTAAAGCTGGGATTACAAATGCAGCTCCAACCATGTCATTATCTAGCTTAGAGCCATCAGTGTAAATTTTTAGATGGTCCGGGTAGTGCTAAAAAATATGAGCTTTTACAGAAGCAGATAAAGTGGGACCATCATTTTTCTTTATATTTGTATAATTAGTATCGAAATAGGCTGATAGTAGTTCCCATTTAGGGACTGCAGTGAACAGTACACGAGATGATATATCTTTCTTATTGATTCCTGACTCTTGAAAAATGTCATAAGTGAAAGTGCCTATTGTTTCTAAAGAGGCAACCGACTTTGCTCTTTTGGGAAAATCCGTGTCTGATTTTACGCACAGTTCATCATAATTTGAATTTGGAACTGATGTACTCCTTAGGACATATTTAGATGATGCAAGTTTCATATTTTCTTCAAAAGGTAATATACCAATTTCAGCATATGTTTTTAATGAAGATGTATATACTGGAACTCCAATCGCAAGTTTATAGGCTTTACTGTCTATACTTTGCATTTTTTTTAAAAGGTATTTTGGGGCAGAGAAGAATACCTCTTGGGCATATGTTAATTTTGAACGAATAAGTGCTGTTACTAGATGTATAAGAGTGGAAATGTCTTGTCCCCACTGTTGTTTGCTGACAATTTTTAGGAAGTTCAGACTCTTTTTAGCTTTCATCATTACGTGTTCTAAATGCTCTTTCCATGACAATTTTGATGCAAGGATTACTCCTAAAAATTTAACAGACTGTGCATAATTGATAACTGACCCTTCTAGATTGAAAGAAGGCAAATCTCTGCGATCGTAACCAGAGTCAAAAAGCATCATATGTGATTTCTCTGGAGACAAAGTTAAACCATTTTGAATCATAAAACCATTTAAATGGTGTGTGTGTGTGTGTGTGTGTGTTGTGTGTGTGTGTGTGTGTGTGTGTGTGTGTTGTGTGTCCTTTGTTGTGAGACAGTGTGTGTGTGTGTGCGTGTGCGTGTGCGTGTCAATATGCACCCTTGTTTGTTAGTATATCGTACTTATTGCTATTTCATTTTCTTCTTGGTTTCATTTATGTTTTCTTTAACCTTTTCTGTATTTGTAAGCGCTTAGGGCTTGTGATGTAAGATTAAGCGCCATAAACAATAATAATAATTATTACTATTGTTATAAAGCCTCGCAGTTGGAAGCAAGTATCCTAGTGTGTCAGTATACGGCTGACTTAGTTCTCTTGGAATATAAATTGGCGAGTTGTCTTTAAAAAATTTACACTCAAAACGGACTTTCATTTGGAAAAAAAAAAAGAAGACATTTTCACCCAGATCTGTCTGTGACGGTTCGTAAACACCAGCCGTTTCGCTCTGGTTTCGCTCAGAGATGATTGTTTATCGTAGCTTTTTTTCTTTCATAATCTTGACAATGCAGCTCCTGCCAAATTGTTATGTGACTAACTGGAAGACTAAAACTGGCAGTTACAGCAGTCTTGAAACGTTGCACACTTGCTATTCATCAAATTCGGACGGGTCGCGCAAATCGCTTCGGCCTCCAGTCTGACCTCCAGCTAGACTCTTCCACAACGTGGGAGAATGCACTCCAAAGAAGTCTAACTTGGAATGACATTTGGCACATGGCCCTCTCCCGGATCAGCTTCATTCTCAGATCTGCATATGACCCTTCTGCCCTCAAATGCAAACCTGGTGAAGTTGGGGGAAAACAGACGATCCTGCATGCCCCCTCTGCCATAAAAAACAAACAGTGGGGCATGTTCTAAGCTCATGTAAAGTAGCCCTGGCTCAAGGGGAAGGGAACATGGAGGGACAACCAAGTGCTCAAAGAGATTGTACAAGTATCTGGGCTAGTACCAACACCACAAAAGGGAGAATCAGGGCTCCAAAAGCACCCGCAACATCTTCACGGCAGGAGCAGCAAATCATGGCCAAAAACAACAGTGCCACTCGAAAAATGCAGGCAGAGTCTGCTGGATGGGCAGATGACTGGGAGTGCACTGCAGACCTCCCAGAATGGAAGAGTCACCCAGAGATCACAGCAAGAGTGGCATGAGACCAGACAAAGTTTGTCCACTCTAAGTCAACCAAGCAGCGATCATGACGGCTCACGGTGCCATATGAGAACAGAATGGGGCAGCTCAAATTACAAGCTGAAAGTATGCGATCTGGCAAAAAGCGGAGAGAAGGCTTCGGTCTCCTCCTGCAAAAATTGGAGTGGGGGATTGTAGGAACGTCTGCTACAGCCTCATGAAAAGCTCTCAGTTGCAGGGAAGGAAAAACGAGCCCTGAAACAAAGGGGAGAACGGGAAGAGGTGTTCAACGGTCTGGGGAAAAACAAAAGGAATTCATAAGGTTAATTTCCCTACAAATACAGGGGGTCCCTGTGGCTCATGGTTTTTAAAACGCGAGTCATTAAGTAGAAAATGAGCATGTCCAGAGGGTCATGGGTTCGAATCCCAGCCATGGCTCGTCCCAAGATGGGGGAAAAAAAAAAGGGGCAGCAGAGGGACATCCGAGTCATGAACCGGGTGTGGCCAACCCCCCTAGATGTCAGGAGATAAGGGCCGAAACACTTGCTTGAAGGGGCTTCTCTTCTGAGGACTTCTGCTGCCACGCTCTCCACGAGTTTCTTTCTACTCTTCCAATTACCTACCTTCTGTCCTCTCAATACTATTCCTGCTTCGATTCTCCAGTAAGCATCCTAGACAGTTCTGAGAGAAATCTTCAAAGTTTACGTCACTCGGCGACTGCCAGTTATCCCATACAGTTCCGCAATCAACCTTCTCGCTTCTTCGGTCAGTGTGTTGAGCGAGGCAGAAAAGTGTCGTCTGGTTCAATCAAGGGAGACAACTATCCGTGATGATTACGTCGTGTAATAGAGAACAGTTAGATCCCTTGTCTCGGTGCTCCAGTAACAATGAATCTAACGATTTTACAGTATCGTTTTCAGCTTCGTATTTTTATGAAATTTTAGAGTGAAAAAAAAAAAAAGGATCACGCGGATTTTTAAAAAACAAAATAAACTGTATAACTCTACAAAGACTTAGAACAATAAGGACGACGATGATGATAACAGGAACGTGATAAGGATGAAGAGGATGAGAATAACAATAACAATAATACAGTGCATAGACGCAACAACAACAACCACAACAGCATACACGCAACAACAATAACAACTACTTAATAATAATAATAATAATAATAAATAATACAGAGAAGCAACAACCACAATAGCTTGTACTGGGCATACATTTTCACTTTTTAAAACTTTTTATTTTATTTTAGCAAAGATACATCAATCATGATAACAGCAGTTCTAGTGGCATGACAAAGGGGAACAATCATACGACTTTGTTTGCCTGTTTGCTACAAGAAATTTTGCAAAGTTGAACAGTGCTTTTCCCTCATGACAGACAATTCTTTACAAGTCATAATACACAGATCTTTATTGCAGTTAAAAAAAAGTATGAATATTATTGTCATATCATGTTGTGTTTTGGACATTGAATGACATTTACCCACCACCTCATTCGCCATCTTAAAAAAAAAAAAAAAGCGCACTACTACCACCACTGTAAAGACCAGAGACCTTGACTCAGAGCGTAACCATCACTACTACTACTACCACCACCATCACCACCACTACTATTACCACTACCATTACTGCTACCGCTATCACTACTACCACTACTAATAGTACTACCACTAATACCGCAACAACCCCCACCACTACTACTTTTACTACCGCTGTTGCCGCCGCTGCTGCTGCTACTGCTCGTTCTTGTTTTCCTGCTTCTTCTTGTGCTGCTACTACTACTACTGTAAGGAGAAGAGACCTTGTTGCAGAAAGACAAGGTGGGTGGCCGAGACCCAGGAGAATATGTGACAGTGCTGCAACTGACGCTTAACCGTCTTCATAGAACTTTCGTTTCCACCCTGGATTCTATATCACAACTCACCCAATACAAAGAACCCAAACAAACCAACAAAAACTCACACACATCATTTATCATCTATCCCCACGCATGTCTTCCAGCGAAACTCCTCCCCCCCCACCGCCTCATCTCTCAGTCTCCCAAAAATCCCGCCTCTCTCCCATCCCCTACATACACCACGAGCGCGCGTGCGTGCATATCCAAACATGATAACACGAGACCAGCCTTACACGCTCAAAGGGTCAAGATCAGGGTGATGTCCAGTCCCAACTGTTGCAGCGGTCCACTGACCAAGCGTAACAGAGTGCCTGAAACATCCAGGATCATCATCATCATCGTACATCAAATCATCATCATCATCATCATCATCATCATGAGTCCACGCCCAAGCGTAACAGGAATGTCTAAAACGTGCAGGGAACTATCATCATCATCATCACATCATCATCATCATCAGTCCACTGACTAAGCGCAACAGGAATGTCTAAAGCATGCAGTGACATCATCATCATCGTACATCCATCACATCATCATCATCATCATCGTATCGTCATCGTGATCATCATCATTATCATCAGTCCACTGATCAAGCGTAACAGAAATGTCTGAAATATGAGGGCCATCATCATCATCATCATCATCATCATCATCGTCGTCGTCGTCGTCGTCCGTCGTCGCGTCGTCATCATCAGTCCATTGAACAATTACAATATGAATGTCTGAAACATGCAGGGCATCAACATCATCATCATCATCATCATCATCATCATCATCATCATATCATCACATCATCACATCATCATCATCATCAACATTATCATTACACATCATCATCTCATCATCAGTCCAAGTGTAGTATGAATGTCTGATTCATCCTGGGCGACACCAACATCATCATCACTGTCGACGTAGTCGTCGTCATCGTCATCTGAGGTCCATTGACCAAGCCCGCACGAATGCTTGAAATATCTATGGATATTCTCCTTCTCCTGCTTTTATATACCCCCCCCCCCCCTCCCCCCCCCCAAAAAAAAAAAAAAATTTGGAAGACTGCACTGATATTTTTGTAAAATCAGTACCACCTCCCTCCCCCCCCCCCCCCTCCCCCCCCGCTTCCCAACGGAGGCAAAATTTGTCCACACAGCGCGCGCACGCGCACGAACACACACACACACACACACACACACACACACACACACACACACACACACACACACACCCCTCCTCTTCCCCCTCCCCGTCCCTCCCCCCCCCCCCCCCCCCCACCACTCTACTTCCCCACATACCTCCAGATCGGCGTACAATTCAGTATGCTCCATCATCAGCTCCACGTCTGTAGCTCCAGCGCAAAAGATTTCCAAGGGAGATAATCCACCTCTTCGGCCAGAAATTCTACGGTCTTCAAAGCTGTCTCCATATCCAGCATGTCCGCCCTGGGTGACAGAGAGAGTA
>CM031629.1:4195981-4200981 GCA_018398815.1 Conus ventricosus | reverse complement strand
GGGTAGCGTTCATCTTTGTGCGGTTAACTTCATCTGGGGAATCCTTTTGCTTTCACAACTTTGGCAGTTTCTATTTGTGATGTCAACCGATGACTATGTTCTTGATTTGGATGTGGATCCACTGTCGCCATGATCGTGAGCTGGTTTTGTATCTGTAAAATGTGTGTGGATTGCGTGCCGTCTCAGTGTTTGGAAATTTGTGAATCTATATTCAAACGATTCGACATTGGCCGTGTTCCTTGAGACTTATAATGATGACCAAGATGCTTTATTTATCTTCCCCCCCCCCCGATTGCTTCAGTGACTTGGGGATATGTCATTATAACTGTTTAACAGAAAATGCCTGTCTATTCGGACGTTCTGGTGGTTATTGGAACTAGCCATCTAAAGCCAAGCTATCTACGTGTGTGGAGATTTTACCTTATTCTGGTGGATGGTGGTTGGTGTCTATTAAAAAGATCTTTGTCAGGTTTTGGATAAAGACTGTCTGATTGGTGGCGTATACATCCCTCGAATAGTTCAGTTTATGCATTGTTGAACTGTTTGATGTGAGTGAACGGATTGCGTTCATTACAAGATTAAAATAAGTATTGTTAGTTTTGTTGTTGGGCGATTTTAATGCTTTTACCAAAAGTATGAATGATTTTCTTGATATGAATCAGTTCCACTCAGTTCTGGGTTCTCGATGATCTCTATGAATGAGCGAAGAAATTTCCAACCTTGTATCAATGATCATCTCAAGATAAGCAGTGGCCTAATAATTATGGTTTATCGTTTCTTAGATTTTATGTAAATACTGTCATTATACATTTTTTAACGGAAGAATTGGTTCAGATGCTGGTATTGGAACATGCAATGTAAAGGAAGCACAGTTGTTGATTATATCATTGGTCTAGATATTTGATGGAAAATGCACAACACAGTTAGTTAAAGTTTGATGGTTTCTTGATGCGATTGTTCTTATTGATGTGCACTGCCCATTATGCCTGTCTTGCCAGTTTAAAACCTGTTTCTGTTTTTCAATGAACCTAATGGTAAATAATCACTCTCTGCATCAAAGTTATGATGGTGCAGAGATTAGAAGATGGGATTAACAACTATTGTAGATGAATATAAAGTCATTTAGCAAAATTACAACTGCTGATGATATTGTAACTTTATTTGAACAAGGACTATATCATCAGTGAAATGATTAAAGCGGTTTTCGTCAATTCTTGTTGATTCACAGCGAAGGATACATTTGGTACTTACTCTTAATTACTTACAATAATAGATATTCAACGAGGCAGAATCAAAGCTGGTTTGATAAGGAGTGTAAAGTTTCTCGAAGCCAGTACTTTAAAGCAAAGGCATAAAGTTTAAATGTTCAAATACTGTGCCCCAATTAAATTAATCTTGCTGCCTAAAAGCAAAGATTATAAAAATGTTTTGAGACGATCTGAAAGAGAGCAACGAGGAAAATGGCATAGAGAATTGCGAGCTTTAAAATAGAAATCCATGGGTTTTTTGGAGGAAAATTTAAAGGCAAAAAAGCTTCATAGTGTCCTATACTCTTGAAGAGATTATAAATCATTCAGTCCCTTAATTTTAAATTTGGATGTATGATATCATTTTTAGGATACGAAGTATCTGAAGGAAATATCAATCTAGACATTTTTAAATGATTCAATTACTGAGGATGAAATTGAAAAGAGTCATTAAATGTTTAAAGAATAATAAAGCTAGCAGGAAGTAGATTTTAGTTAAGAATGAAATATTTAAAGATAGTGTTTCTTATATGACAAAGTTTATTGTTTATTGTTGTAATCGTGTTTTGATTCTGGTATTTTACCAGAAGATTGGTTGGACAGGAGTGAATTGTACCACTCTATAAAGGCAAAATGGAGATCAACAAGACAGCAATAACTCAGAGGGATAAACTGTTAAGTTGTGTGGGCAAATTATTCACGTCAATTTCTAAATAGCAGACTTACTTATTTTGTTGAAATGTATGGACTTTTTTCAGATAAACAAGCAGGTTTTAGTCGCATGCATTCAACGCTTTGACCATGCTTTTTTTCTTTAAATCATTGATTGACATGTTTGCAATAAACAATGGAAAATTTTACTGTGCTTTTATTGGATTACTGATAGGCATTTGATTCTATTTTGGAGACATGCTTTATTGCCACAAACGGTTGAGTCAAGGCATATCGGGGAAAATTCTGCACGTTGTAATCAATATGTAATGATCAATTAAAATCGTTTGCATTTTTCTATTATGGTCATTAACATCGAGTTCTTTGGCCGTTGTTTAGGGGAGTTCGTCAAGGGAGAAAAACCTTTCACCCTTTTTTATTGTTATCATTATTTTTAATTGATCTACAAAAACAGTTCCTTATTGACAATAACTGTTTTCTACTCTAGAATATGATTTACGCAAGAGTTAAAAGTTGAACAGTTTATTAATATTGCTTGTATTGTTATATGCTGATGTATACAATTTTACTGGCAAATTCTAAATCAGCTTAGCAAATAAGAACTTAATGCCTTACATATTTATTGCATGCAATGGCAATTAGATGTAATTCCATAGAAAACAAATATAGTAGTCATTCATGGTCGAAATCGTATGCGTTGTGAAATTTTTTCTTTGGGGAATGAAAAAATAGAGGTTCTTTTATCTTCAATAAATACTTAGGATCGAGTTCGCAGAAAGGTTCGTTTTACAAAGCAAAATAAAAACTGTGCTTTATATTCAGGATCTCAAGGCAATGTTTTCAGTATTACAAACTGCAAGAAGCAGAAATTGCCAATGATGTTTGCATACAATTTTTTATTTTTTTCCATAGTTGTTCCTGTGTTGTTGTATGGTTGTGAAATTTGGGTTATGAAAATGTTGATATATTAGAAAAAGTTACAGTTACGTTTTTTTAAAGTATTTATTTAGAATAAATAAAAACTACAATGACTTCAATGATTTATGGTGTGGAAACCGGATCTATCCTTTATCTGTACTGATATTAAGTAAGAATGATAAGGTTTCTGGGCTTAACTTAGTTGTTCCTGATTCTAAGAAGTTATCAACAAAGTATATAATATCTTAAATGAACTATATACAATGATTTTCGTTTCACCATGGCCTTAGTTATGTTAAAAGCATTTTATTTGAAAAACTGGTTTTGATTGTGTTTGGGAATCTCTTTCATTCACAAACAGAAATAACTTAGGTAAGAGTGTTAAAAAGGAGTTGCAAAATAATAGGCCGTGAGTGGCGCAGTTCTCTTGAAAACAGCAAACAAGGTGTGTATTCTATTAAAAGTTTAAAAGACTGTCTTTGAAAAGAACATTATATTTCTTCACTTACAGATATTTATGTTTACCTTTATTCAAATTTAGATGTAGTAAACTTAAATTGAAATTGAAAATTGGTAGACACCATAATGTTCCAAGAGAATTGAGTATTTTTTGTCGTAACTGTGAAATGGGTTGAAATTGGTGATGAATTACATTGCTTATGGAATGTCCAAAATATAATGATACTTTCGTGAAAAATTCAACCCTAAAAAATATCTAAAACCAAAGTCTGTTTTAATTTTGTATATTTATATTCAAAAAGGAAGAGCATTTGTTTAAATATTAGTAAGTTTCTTAAAAAATGGGAGATTGTGTAATGAGATCGTTACAGTTCACCTGAATTTCAGGCATTTCGACTTTGGTCACACATGGTTCTGAGTGAGGTTCGTATTTCTCTTTGTTAATTTTATCCTCCATGTCCCCGCAGGGGTCAAAGGATTATATTTGATAGAATTGAAAAAAATGTAAGTGTTGTAGAGTTGGTAGGTTGGACATATTGTAATGTCCAATTCATTTACACGCCATCCTTCTTTATGTACGGCTCTTTTTTCTTAGTAGTGAGTGGAAGAGGGGCGGGGGGGGGGGGGGGAATGAGGTGGGAGGAGAAAGGGGGCTTGCAGACAAAGAAACCTTGTGTCATTACGAAGACGACTTAGGAAAGATAAATGCGTAAAAGAAAATGAAGGACCGAGGAGGGGTGGGAAAAGAAGGGGAAGGTGCGGGGGGGTGGGGGAGGGGGGGGGGAGGGTGGGGGGGGGAGGAGGTGAGAGGGGTAGATCAAGGGAGAGAATACGATGGCCGATTCATTCGTTTAAAGGAGAGACCATCGATTCTGGTCTTGTGACAAGAACCCACTAGCTTTGTCGGACTGGGTTGTCGACTTTCGCTCCTGAGGGAAATCATCAGTAGGAACCGACTGGTTCTGTCGGCCTCCACGGCGTATAAACGAGTTACATAAGTATAATTCCCTTTTGTGGCGTCCTCACAACAAGGGGACAAAAGCCTGATTCAAACGATCTATCAACCAGCTAGGGAAAGGTAAAGTAGTGAACAAAAAAGAAAGAGTGTGTAATGAGGAAATAAGCGGCAAAAATAGAAGAAGGAAGAAGAAGAGAAGAGAAGAAGAAGATGAAAGAAGAAGATGAAGAAGAAGCAGAAGAAGAAGAAGAAGAAGAAGAAAGAAGAAGAAGAAGAAAGATGATTATGAAGAAGGAAGAAGATGAATGGGAAGTGCTTTGGGAATCAAAACGGATACCATGGACTTCACATGTGCAGGCCGATAAGTATAAAATATATTAGATCGGCTGGTTTCTCATTCTCTAGAAGGATAGTTGTTTTTTTTCCTTTTTTCAAAAAGAGTCACTGTCGTTTACATTTCAAAGGGATAAACCCACATTTTGCCTATGTGTCTCTTAAAACCATTCTGTGGCTGTGTTAATTTTCCCTAACACTCGCTTTCTTCTCTTGGAGTCTGTTTTACCAAAGCTAAAACAAAAAGTTTATATCTTGTTAGCGGCATTAGTCCATAATCCAAATTTATGTTTTCCAACTATTTTGTGTGTGTGTGTGTGTGTTGTGTGTGGGTGTGTGTGTGTGTGTGTGTGTGTGTGTGTGCAGTGTGTGTGTGTGTGCGTGCGTGCGTGCGAGTCGTGTGTGTGTGATGT
>CM031629.1:4188481-4190981 GCA_018398815.1 Conus ventricosus | reverse complement strand
AGAGAGAGAGAGAGGAGGAGAGAGAGAGAGAGAGACGGAGAGAGAGGCTGTACTTCTTACCAAAGTCTAGAATTCAAAATTTTAGAAAGAGATGGGGTTAGTTCCGCAAGGAATAGACAACAAGTACAGACAAACACAGACGCATTTCGACTTTGGGGGTTCTTCAGGCCCAAAACTAATAAATTTAGGCGTGGAAAACGAAAGAACGAGAAACCACGTATCTTCTCTATTCAGCGATCGATCAAAATTCAGTTACATCTCTCCTATGTTTGAATTTGCTTTTTTTTCGGATTCTATCCCACACAGGATAATGGAGAATGAATAATGGACATGTTGTAAACAACACACACACACACACACACACACACACACACACACACACACTCACACACGCGCGCGCGCACACAGACACACACACACACACACACACACCACACACACACACACACACACACAAACACAGACCCACTCACACACAACACATACACTGGTGATCTGAAGTATCAATTATGGCACAGAGTTAGTATCCCGTTCTGTTTGGCAAAGAAGGACTTTGTCCACTGAAAAAAAATGCAGGAATCGTGTTGGCAATATTGATTCATCTCCAAACACACAACACACAACACACACACACCACACAACACCCACACAAACACGCACACACACAACAACACCACACACGGCAACGACGCACGCACGCACCGCACGCAGCTCGCACACACACACACACACTCCCCACACGCACGCACGCACGCCACGCAGCACACCACCACACACACACACACACACAACACACACCACGGTGACACACACACACACACACACACACACACACACACACACACACACACACACACACACACCCCCACGCACGCTCGCACGCACGCACACTACCACACACCACACACACTCTCTCTCTCTCTCTCTCTCTCTTTCATACTCTCTCTTCTCTCTCTCTCTTTCTCTCTTTTCTCTTTCTCTCTTTCTCTTCAACTCTCTCTCCTCTCTCTCACTTTCTCTCTCCCTCTCTCTCTCCTCTCTCTCTATCTTTCTCTCTCTTCTCTCTCACTTTCTCTCTGTCCTCGTACTCTCTCTGTTCGCTTTCTCCTCTTTCTCTCTCTCTCTGTCTTCTTTCTTTCTCTCTCTCTTTTCACTCTCTCACTCTCTGTCTCCTTTCTCTCTCCCTCTCCTCTCTTTCTCTCTCTCTCGTTTTTATTCACTCTCTCTCTTCCTCACTCTTCTTTCTCTCTTTCCTCTCTCTCTTTCTCTATCATCACTCTCTCTTTCTCTCTTCTCTCTTTACTCTCTCTCCCCCACCCCTCTCTCTCTCTCTCTCTCTCTTCTCTCTCTCTCTCTCTCTCTCTCTCTCTCTCTCTCTCTCTCTCTCTCTGTCCCACTGAGCCTCTCCCCAATTCTCTTCTCTCACCCAGGTTTGCTGAGGACCGAGGAGTAGCGGGGTAACGAACTGCGATTCAAAGCGCTCAAAGATTCGAACCCCCAACTCCTGGCTCGTCGCACTGCCACCCGTTGGGTCGGCCCAGGTGCTTTGTACTGTAAAGAGAAAAGCGTCGTCGTCATTGTCCTCGTTATTGTAGTTATCTTTTTCTTTTTATCATCGACTTATGTTCACACACACACAACACACCACACACACACACACACACACCAACACAACACACACAACACACACACCACACCACACACACACACGCGCGCGCACACACACGCTACCACACACACACACACACACTCACAACACACACACACACACACACACACCACACACACACATAACACAAAGTTTTAACACACACCAAAGTTTGCAACACAACACAGTTTCAAAACACACACAACCACACACACACACGCGGCGACCCCCTAACCCCCCCCCCACCCACACAAACACAACACTCACACACACACACACACCACACACACTCACACTCACTCACTCACTCACTCACTCCAACACACACACACCACACAACACCACACACACACACACACACCCAACACACACACAACACACACACTCTCTCTCACTACTTACTCCAACACACCACGCACGCACACACACCACTACTCACTCCAACCCACACACACACCACACACACTCACACACACACACACACAACACCACACACACACAACACACACTCACTCACTCACTCTCAACACACACACACACCACACACACACCACACACACACACAACACACACCACACACACCCACTCCACACAACACACCGATCTCACCCCGGTGTCCCAATGCTCATCGTCCCATCTGAGTGAGCTGACTTACCCTGACTTCATGGTGTAGAGTGAGCTGGACTTACCCTGACTTTCTGGCGGAGTGAGCCTGACTTACCTGACTATCATGATGTGAGTGAGCTGACTTACCCTGACTATCATGGTGTGGTGATTGACTTACACTTATCATGATGTGGAGTGAGCTGACTTACCTGACTAACACAGTGTGAGTGAGTGACTTACCCTATC
>CM031629.1:4165981-4183481 GCA_018398815.1 Conus ventricosus | reverse complement strand
TAACCCCGGCCACTCACCTACCCATCATCTACCTACCCAATCTCCCTCCCTCGCATAAACATCCTCGCCTAGCAAAGACAAGCAATAACAATGCCTCATCCCTCTTATTAATTTTAAAACTACACCAATCTGCTCGCCTCGCCCTCCCTCCCCTCCCACACCCCTTCACCCTCCCGACGCAACCCCTACCCACCCCCACCACACCCACCCCACGCCACCCCCCTCCCCACTCACTCCACTCCACTCACCCACTCCCCACACCACTTTATCCCATTCCACTACTCACCACACCCACCCACACCATCCCCCACCCCACCCCCCCCCCAATCCCTCCCCCACCCTCCCAAACACACCAAACACCCCCCCACCACCCCCCCCCCCCAACCCCCCCACACCCACACCACACCACCACCCACAACACCCCCCACACCACACCCCCCCACCCCCCCACACACCCCCCCACCAAACCTCCACACTCCCCCCCCCCCCCCCACCCACCCCCCCCCCCCCCCCACCCCCACCCCCCCAACCCACCCACCACCCCACGCCACCCCACCCCCACTCCATCCCATCCACCCCACCCACCCCACACACCCCACCCCACCCCCACCCCACGCCCCACCCAACCCCCATCCACTCACCCCCACCCACCACACCCATCACCACCACCACTCCCACTCACCCCACCCACACCCCACCACCATCACCCACCACCCACCCCACCATCCCACCACACCCACTATAACCACCCACCCACCCACCTCCCCCCAACCCACTACCCACCACTCCCACTCATCATCCCACCCACCCCACCCACTCACTCCCCCCCCCACCCCAACCCACCCCACCCACTCCACCCACCCCACCCACCCACCACCCACGCCACCCCACCACTCATCCACTCACCCCTCAACCCCACCCCACTCGCACCCACCCACCCCACCCCACCCACGACCCCCCCCGCCCCACTCCACTCACCCACACCCACCCCACCCAACCCCACCCACTACCCACCCCACTCACCCCACCACCACCCCACCCACTCACTCACCCACCCACCCCCACCCAACCATTCCACTACCCCACCCACCCCAACCACCACTCACCCCACCCCCACCCCATCCACTACCCACACCCCACCCCACCCCCCACTCACTCACCCCACCCACCCACCCACCCACTCCACTCACCCACCACCCACCCCACCCCATCACTCCACTCCCCCACCCACCCCACCCCACCCACTCCATACACCCCCCCACCCCCCACTACTTCCCCACCCCACCCCACCCACCCCCACTCCACTAACCCCACCACCCACCCACTCACTCACTCCACCCACCCACCCATTTCTCCACCCACACCCCACCCCACCCCACCCACCCTTCCCCAACCCCAGCACCACCCCACTCCATCCACTCATCACCATCACCACCCACTCCAGCTCCACGCACTCACCCACCACCCCACCCCACCACCCCACTCACCCACCCCACCCCACTCCATTCCATCAACCCCACCCACCCACCCCACTCCACTCCACTCCATCCCTCACTCCCACTCACCCCAACCCACCCACCCCACCCCACTCACCACCCACCCCACCCCACCCCACCCACCCCACCCACTCACCCCACCCACCCACCCCCCCCCCCACCCACTCACTCACCACCCACTCCGCCCCACCCACTCCACCCACCCCACCCACCCCACCCCTCCACTCACCCACCCCACCCCACCCCACCCACTCCACCCCACCCACCACCCACCCCACCCCACCAAACCCCATTCCACTCACCCCACCCCACCCAACCCCACTCCACCCCACCCACCCCACCAACCCCACTCACTCACCCACCCACCCCACCCCCCCACTCCCCACCCACCCACCACTCACTACCACACCCCACCCACCCACTCCTACCCCACCCACCCACCCACCCACCCCATCCCATCACCCCACCCACCCACCCCACCCACCCCCCCACTCATACCCCACCCACCCCACCCCACCCACCCCATCCACTCACCCCACCCACCCCACCCCACCCAACTCCATCCACTCACTCCACTCTACCCCACCCCACCCACCCCGCTTCTCCACCCCACCCCACCCCCCACCCCACCCCACCCCACCCACCCCCCCCCTCCTCTAGCCACCCCACCCCACCCCACCCACTCCACCACCCACCCCACCCCACTCCACTCACTCACCCCCCCCACCACCCACCCACCCACCACCCACCCCCCCCCACCCCACTCACCCCACGCCACCCCACCCCCCCCACTCACTCACTCCACTCACCCCACCCCACCCATCCCCCACCCACCCCACCCCACCCCACCCCATCCCCCACCCCACCCCACCCACCCACCCCACCCCCCCCCACCCCCCCCCCCACCCCACCCCACTCACCCCACCCCCCCCACCAACCACCCCCATCACCCACCCCAACCCACTCACTCCACTCACTCCCATCACCCCACCCCACCCCACCCCACTCATCACTGACCCACCCCACCCAACCCCAACTCCACTCCCCCCACCCACCCCACCCTCCCCACTCACTCCACTCACCCTACCCACCCTCCTATACACACAAATGCATGCACGTACGACCCCTCCTCTCTCCTCCTTCTGTACACCACAGACATGCACGAGTACGCCACGCACGCACGCACGCACGCCGCACGCAACACACACACACACTCACACACACCAACACAAAACACACGCACACACACGTACACACACACAACCACACTAACACACCACACACACAACACACACAAAACCCCAATCACTACCAAAATACTCACTCCAGCCGATCTTCCATCCATGTAGGACGTTCACGTAACCCCCCTCTTCTAGTTCTTCAAAGGTCCAGAAAACTGGCCACCCAAAACCTGATAGCCCCATTTGCTAGATTTCTCGCTGAGGTGAAGGCGGTAAAACTTCCGGCACGCTCGTACGAAATCTCCGAACGTGTGACGGACACGGCCCGTTCCTTCTCCCGCACAGTGACGTCACTGTCCTCGATGGCGAGGTCTTTATGGCGTGTCAGCGTGATGACGTCCGTGACGTCTGCAGGTGACGTCAATGGTGGACGCTGCCTTCTCGCAGTAGAAAGGTGTGGGGTCTGTGCCGTTAGAGGTGTGTGAAGGCGGCGAAAGAGGTAGTGAGAAGGAGTGACGCTGAAGGTGGATCTGAAGAGGAAAGACAGAACGGAAGGAATGAAAAAGAACGTAGTGGTAAAATTACGTCTACAAATCTATGGAGTGCGCGACTCTAACATGGCCGAAAAGGGTCCGGGAAATATTTGCCGTCCGGAAAAGTTGATAGTAATTAGGACTAAAAGAATCACTTCGCGAGTTGTACTGAAGAAAGAGAAGAAGAAACGATTAACAAAATTGTCAACGCTTGCCTCTATCAGAATGTTTAAAGTTCCATTGTACATGCGTGAAACTAATAGTACTTTAGAGCACAGTGTTATTCTGCTTGTAAGGGGGGGAAAAAAAAAAACTGCAAGAACTTGCTGAATGAGGGAATGAGCGTACACATTGCACAAAATTCCAATAGCTTTGTTTTGGGCCATGTTCTTTTTTTGCATTCAGTTTTATCTCTTTGTTTTTTTTAAGTTGTGTGTGTGTGTGTGCTGGGTGTGTGTGTGTGTGGGGTGTGTGTGTGTGTGTGTGTGTGAGAGAGAGACAGGGACCTTCATTCTGGCTCACTTTCGCCTCAACCTGTTTGTTCGTGGCGAAGTGAGCCAGAATAAAGGTTTCCCTGTTCTCTGACAAGGAAGCCTTAATAACGATTATCTACAAACATAACATACTGTGCAGGGTTTTCCGTTTTATTATATTTACTATAGTCTTTTTCAGAGAGTAGCGTAGGGGGAAGTAGCCGGGGACACTGAACGCCATAGGAGTAACGTAGGGAAAAGCAGGCGTGATGAACGCGCTTTATATACAAACGGTTTTGTCTGTCCACGGGTTTCTAGTTATATACTTACTGTCAACTCTGTCAGGAGGTGTAAGTTTTAATTGCTGGTTGCGGCTACCTGCCAGCACTTGGGGGTTTATTTCTCCAGTGCTGTGGTGGTGTAAGTTTGCATATGGCAATTATAGCTGCAGTTTTAGAAGACAGTGGGGATTCTAAGTTAGAAAAAGTTTTTGATTCACCAAATACTTTTTCAACAGATTTATAGATTAAATTGTGTGGGAAGACTGGAATCAGCTACAAACTTTAATTTAAACCACACCCACACACACCCACACACACCACACAACACACACCACACACACACAACACACACACAAACACACACACACCACTATTTAAAAAATAATGTGCCTGTTTACAGTAGTATAACTCGCTACGGTGGCTTGCTCTTTTTTTTTTTAAAACATTGCAGGTGTGTCTCGGCAAAACATCATACGCCGCACTTTTTCCCTACCCCCACTCCTTTCTGCCCAGCTTGCTCGATTGCACATATTACAGCAGCCAACACTGCACGCGTGGCGTCGTGTTACAGCTGGCAATCAGCGGGCGCTTACATGCCTGGTTAACCCACCATTCTTCACTGCCTGATGGGCAAGCACCGGGGTTTTACTGTGCGGTGGGTGTGTTATTTACAACGGGTTTACTGAAGAACAGAATTGTGTATCTTAAGGTTTGTTGGGATCAAGGAATGAAACGTTGAAGGCAATTTTGTTGACACAGATGTAGTAGTTTTAATAACGTGTTTTGACTATTGATGAGATGGTTCCTTATCTAATAAATGGCGCTGCAGTTTGAAAGTGGCTGAGCAAATACAAACATCACGCGTTGATTGTTGGGAGCTGGTTGGGACAGCTAAGCCCTGTTTAAAAGAACATGGCGTTCATTTCTAAGGCGGAGGTAAACCCGGTGATTCGTATGCTAAAAAAACTTATATTTGAAACATTTTTGTGTTCCTCCCAGTAAAAAATGTTCTCAGTTTGTATTGACTGATTGTTTAATACAGATTCAGTGTTTATGTGGCAAGCTGATCTGATTGTAATAGTTGTAGTATACTTTTTACTTTTCTAATCTAACCGTTCATCTGCCTTCAGTGGGCCCTTATGCAACTGATGGCGATTTTTGAAGTTTGGAAACAAACTAGATAGGGTTAGGCAGGACCTTAGTACATCTACCAGGGTGGAGAGGAGTAGTGTGTGCGGCACTTTCTTCAGTTAAATGCTCCAATATACACTGAGGGGATGTACTACTACTGGCGATTAGAGCCGCCATAAAAGCTTGGCACAGAGTAATTGCTGTAACTCTGCATAAAGCAGTTGCAAGCCTGGTTGAGAAAAGAGGAAGCAAGCAAACTAGGCAAACATCCCTATGTGATCGCTTGCGCCAATGACGTCAGCACCTGCAAAAGACGTGGCAAAACTAGGTCAAAGGCCCTATGTGATCGCTTGACTACAAGCGCGCAGCACAGCAAAGCTCAGCGGAAAAACTAGGCCAAACGACCCTATGTGATCACTAGGGGTTGATGAGGTTGCGCGCCGGGACAGCCTGGTAGTTCCACTTCTTGTTTGTTTGTTGGTGTTTGTGTGTTTTGGCCTACCCACGCACGCACGGTCCCTCCGCCCCACCCGGGACTGTCTATTGAGGTGTTGTGTTTGTTGTTTGTTTTGTCCTACCCACGATGCACACCCCCCTACCACTTCACCATCCACCATACCCCCCCCACCCGCCCAAGCCCAAGTTTTTACTAAGTTCTTGAATCAAGTTCTTAATTATAGTTTTAATAAGTTTTTGATCATGTTCTTGATAAGTTCTTGATTAAGTCTCCTTATTACAACCAAGTTCTTATCTTCAAGTTCCTTATAATGATCCAAAAAATCAATCTATGTTTTTATACTTAAATAGCAGATGCCTAATATAGTATACACACGCCTCAACAAACGCGTCATCGTGAGGACTCCTTGAGGATGTCTTGCTCAGCGTTCTCTGCAGAGATCTTAGGAAGTTTTCTTCCATCCTAGCAAACCGCATTGTTTACAATTCTCGGTCTATGGAAATGTCTTTATAGACTCAATGTCTTTATTTATTGACTTATCATTTTATAATCGCATGAATTATTTTTATTTCAAAAAACTTTAAAAGTAGTTCTTTAATATTATAGCATTATAAATGGAATCAAACTGATGCTATGTGTTGGCGGTTTTGGCGTGCAGTTGTTCTTTTCTGTATTTAGCGGTCAGATTTTTTGATTGCTTTGTTTCGGCTGCCTTGTTTTTATATTTTATAACAGTAATAACTGCCCAACAGCAGCATTGGCGCAAAAATGCGCAACAGGTTTTAAGTTCAATATTCCATGAAGACTTTGGGGCCGGCCTTGAATCACATGGAGTTTTTATAGGGGCATTGATCAACTTGTTCTGGCGCTGGCGGGTTATGTTTTCATGTATGAGTTATATTCCTGTAACATTAATTTTTTTTGTCTGTTCCACTTGTAATTTTTTTCTGCTTTAACACGCCCAGGATGAGGATGCTTTTCATGGTCAATGATTCAGTGTTTTCTGCTGATTTTGGTTGGTTACTTTCTCACCTGATTCAATGTTTCCTGGTTCTGATGATTTTCCACTCGTCATTATGAAGGGAAACAAATCTATATGATTAAAGTTATTAAATCCATGATAATGGCGATTAACAAAGTTAAATCTGTGTATAGATACATCCTAGAGACTCTAATGACTTTGTTAAAACTGGATCTTGCGTTAAATATATTAAGATCTTGTTCAGAATCAATGGGAGCAAATCTACTGACTTGTTTAGTGTACAAACTAAGAACGTTTGCCCCAATTTTCACATTTAGGTACCCAGCTGGCGTTTCATACTGTTATGAACTTTAAAATGTTTGTGGCGCATCTGTTGAATCTGTTCAATGCTGAATTTCAGTTCGAGGAACGTTTTGTTTTCCACACGTGCCAAAGAATACAGCTTCCTTTTTGGGCATAATGCTTGGTCATCAACTTGGTCTTCATTAGTTCTAGAAGGTTTAGTCTGCCTTGTAGCTGTAGGAGATCATCATGTTCATGTGTTTTAATAATTATAATTAATTTTTTTTATAAAAATGAGACCGAAAAAACTGTTGCTAACCTTGTATACCTTTCTGATGTTTATTGGAGGCTAGTGTAGGATACTCAATTGCTTGGTAAAAGCTTGTTAAGAATTAAACCAGCAGATCTTGTGCCCCTAGCTTTGCGGATTCAGCAAAGCTAAGTGTATATTGCAGGCTTCGGTTGCTAGAAAGATTTTCTAGTCAAGCATGGAATAATTCCAGACAGTATAAATATGTAAATAAAAAAAAAATACATTTTATAAAAAATGGCTTCACTCGCAATAATGATAGGCGCGCTGTGGTGAATGCGCTTGCTTTAGCGGAAGTTATTTTGCATTTAGTAAACTGCGGATGACGGTGAGAGAAAAAGACATAACAAAGCTCTGGAGGAACTAGCAGCTGCACAATGACGCTATGAAAAGCAGAAGACTTGAAGCCGATAGATTTTATTATGACACATGAAAAAAAGGGCATGCAGCTTACATTATTTAAAGATGTTGATCCAAGCAATAAAACATATTATCTAGTAACAGGGCAACAGTCAGGTCAGACATTGCCCCCACCAAAATTCCAGTGACTTTTATAACATTCAGAAAAACAAAGATGCAAGGAAAATCTGGTTTATTGTCGTGGTATGACGTCGTCGTAGTTTGTGGCAATAATATTGGCTGAATAAAAAATGAACAAAATCTATTATTGCCAAAAGGAATTGGAAGGGGCATCACAGCAATTTAAAAATAGTTCTAGCAACAGCTGGAGTCAGGTGAACAAACAGCAAAGATGGTTATATAAACAGCGATTTGGGCAAATTGATATACCAGGCCAACCGAATACAGAGACCACACTTTGTGAACACACTCCAAACGACACCATCAAATGGATCTTCGTTATTTACCTCTGATAGGATTAGACGAAAAAAAGTTTTAAGTACGAGCACTCTCACGTCATTGACATGCTTCAAGATACAAAAGGATGCGGAAGCCATTAAACAAAGAGTGCTTCTAGCTGTGCTGGCGCTATAAAACTGATACTTACAACGGGGCACCATAACTTATCCTCGCATGATTCTTCAAGTTGATGATGGAAAGACTTAAAGGCCAAGTGAATCAAATTATTGTTTAATACTAGGAGTTTACATAAAAGAGCATTCAGGAGTGCCCAGATCACAGGCTTTAGTTGAACTTTTACAAACAGTTAGCCGAAAGTCTTTTCTCTACCGTATCACAGAGAGCTGATTGGCCAATTCTCGAAACACAGAATGGGTATTAGAAGATGCCTCAGTTTGGCGCATGAATAATGAAGAATTTAAAAGGCCCTAAAACCAGTACAAGCAATCAAAAGATAAACAATAAATGCTGTTGGAAGGAGGAGTTTCTCGGCCCCACCCCCCCTATTACCTTTGGTTTGAAAGTAGGCTACCCTTTATTTACCGGGGGAAGCAGAAGGTGAACTCGCATCAGGGCAACAGATCAGTTTGGAGTGTTGATCCTATGAAATTAAAAGATTGTAAAATGAATCCGCCGTGTATGATATTACGAGAAACTGACACAACACAAACAACCAGCTCTCAAAGTCTTTATGTGAAAGAGAACTGCAGATATCCACGTCACAGTTCCGCTTTAATTACTTTTAGTAAATATATTTGAGTTTAAATGGTAAGCTCCAGAAGGAAGTGCCAGAACGAAACATGAATGGAAACAGGAAGAGCAAGAAATGATAGGAAATCATTTCATGCGTGTAAGGCCTTTTAAGGAACATGTTTCGGGGATTAATCATGCATGCTAAAATATCATCAGATCACCTACAACTCAAACCCCCAATTGGGAAAAAAGAATATCTTGAATTATAAAAAAATTCGACGCATCAGCAAACTTGGAAGAAAAGATTTAAATGAATTGGATGAAGTATGATGTATCTTATAATAAAAGTTCCGATGAAGAATATAAACACCCTGTTATGCGGTCATCCAGTGCCGATTGCATATAAAAACTCTGGTTTAACAAACAACCGTTTTGTGTTTTTCTATCTAATTGACTTCTTTGTTACACTGTTGTGTAGATCTCATGTAGATTAGATCGCGTTTTAGTTGTTCATGATGGAAAAGTCTTATTGCCAAACCATGCTTCTTTATAGTTGTCTGCGATATGTTTGACTGCACAACGCTGCGAGATATTCACTTTGCTTTCTTAAGATTTCTCCTGGCTCGAAATACTGTCTTTTCGATCTTATACCCCACATACTCCTTGTTCACGTTCAGAATTCATCCTTCATCTTTCCTAAAACCTTCTTATTAGTTTTGATGCAAAGGCGAATCTTTAGGGTACTCAGATGTGTCGTCCCCACCGATGCCCTTTAGCCCACTTCGGTTTCCATGTCTTTATAGATGTCTCAGTGGGATATCTATAACAAAAAACTATCTGTATCTGTGTAAAGCCTATGGACTCGGGATTACGAGGGCTTAAAGTAGTCATGAAAGAAACTCTAACCAATCCAAAAGCTTTGATAATTCTAAAACAGTAACCCAATAAATAAAGGTTTTGTCCATTTGACTTCTTTTTCTTCATCATTTATTGCCAAAAAGTGATCATGAAATCCTTTTATTAAGTCCTGTAATTTGGGTTTTGATGTCAGCTTAATTCTGCTTCGTTCGCTTGGTGCCTAATCTGACATCTTTGCGCTTGTGCGGATTCTCCATCATCATAATCATCATCTCTTGCCCTGATGGGCGTAGAGAGAGATGAGAGACCACTCTCGAAGCCCAGGCCCGCATCGGCCTGTCCTCTGCTGTCGCTCTCGTAGGGGATCCATTCTGGTCCATTTTTGATGTTGTCCATCCAGGCATTTGGCTTGTCGTCCCTTGTCTGCTGCCCTTCAGGTTGCCTGGATGACTGTTTTGGGCAGTTGAATTGTGGCGTTTGGCATGCGAAAACCACCGAGCTTCCTCTTCTTGACTGTTGCCAAGAGGGGATCTTGGGGGCCTGCAAGTGATATGTTATTTGCTCCTACAAGGTGTTTTTTTTCCGGTCTTGCCAAAAGCGATCCCGAGCAGGCTGAAGCATTTAGTTTTCAAACCGTTGGATTCTCTTGGGGGTCTCTGTGTCATGGTCCAGCTTTCGCGCCATTACAGAGGCATGGGACAGCACCAGGGCTTGTACAGCTTCTCTTTGTAGGAAAGTGATCTCCCCCAGCCTCCTATCGCTCTTGTTTAGCTTTGCTTTGCTGCTGTTGCGGATTCTCCATAGGTCTTTCCCAAACAGCTGTTGTTCATTAGCTTGAAAAAGTCGTTTTTCCAGAAGCATCTGTGGATTAGTTTGAGATAGTGTTCTTATGATGTTATGGGTGTCATGAACTGTTCTTGATCATAAGCAATTATGCGATGAATGCTGTCAACTTAACCCATGTTTAAATTAAAATTGCAGAAGTCCTGTAATGACAGACATAATTTCTTTTTGCCACGAAATTAGGCACAAGTTTAGGCGGCTCTCTTGGGCTCATTTTAGAATTCTGCTGCAATGGGATAGTCAGTATGCAGGTCATGGGAGTGCTTGAGGATATTCTAAAATCAACTTTCTCAGAATGAACACGTGTTGGATCAGGCCCTGTTAAAAATGTCAACCACTTTTATGCCTTTTGAATATTGTCGGATCACGGCTGTGTACATTTTAAAGTAGGGTATGGAAGTGATTGGCCATAGCCAACCATTCAGATAGTTTGATCTAAATACATAAGTAGTTAGACTTTAACTCGGATCATAGTCGTCAAGTATTTGTTGTTTTGCTTTACAGTAATAGTTGCGGCGCCATACTAATTCCCCCAGCAATCCGTTTTCATCATCTGAATCATTGGGTAATTGACAATAAATCAATCTGTACTCCAGTAAACTTAAGAAAGCGTCAGCTCATCCGGGCGGCAGAAATATATATGCGCGGGGGAGCCAGGCTATATTTGTTTCATGAGGTCTTTTCCTATAATTTTCAAAGACGTCCGCAACAACATACATTCTGCCATCACAGTATGAATCATGATAGTCTCCCATCGTTTTACAATCTAATTATGCAAGCTCTTGAGCATGCTGGTAATCGGAGTCGTGTTGTCCTTTCCTCTAAGACTACGAGAAGAACGCGCCTTTAGCGCGGAAGTGTATCTTCGTCAACCTTCCCAATGTTCATGTATTCATAAGGGTAAACACCCTTTCTAACATGAGTTGAGTCAAAAATTTTTATTCTTCCGTTATTGGGACGGACTTGAAGGACATTAGCCAGTGCCCTCTAATGAGCCATCTTGTGGTTGCTTGAGTCGTAGAAAGACATGTTATTAATGTTGAAACACTTGTACTTTTGTTGACTGTGCCAATGCATGCTACCCTGAAGGCGCTGGTTACTGCTTGCATTATAAGGTGAGAGTCATACCTCGCAAAGTTGTGAAAGAATACAGGGCAGCTTCAGGGCTTTGGGGTCAAACATTTAGTTGAAGCTGGCATTTACTGTGCGCTGCACCTCCAAAAAATTCCCACTAATGTGATCATGGTCTCTTTCTGGTGGGGTGTACACTTCTTGGGCCGTTAGTCTAACCGGCTAAATCCAAACAATGCGTAGGCTGGATGAGTTTTACTGTTGTTGTCTTCAGGTCCGCTTTATGATTTCAGATAAGTTTAGATTATTAGAACAGGGCGGTTCGCACTTGCTAGCATGCGTTTTAAGAATGTTTCTGCAGCATCTGGTCCTCTATATAATTCGTTCTGAATAAACGCCATCCGACCTCACAATAATGAAAGCAAATGAACAAAATCTGATGTTAATCTCATTACAGACTGTTTTTCGAAGTTTTGTGGCGTTGGGACCCTTCATAGAAACAATAAGCGGACTCGTAGTCTGCGTTAAACTACGTTATGGCGTTGTGCAGCCGTTTTCCAGTCTTAAAAACTAAATGTAGACCTGGCGGGGGCGTAATTAGTTTGTATTACAGTCTACAGAACTTATACAATGTTTTATATGTTCACTCGGCGGCTTGCACAGATGGAATTCTTGTTAAACATTTTCTGCAGAATTCTTGTTTGCACATTGATCTTTTGTAGTATGCTTATTAGTCTACTCATCGGCGTATCATGTGTAATGTGGTAGCCCCGTGTGAAAGCATCAGCAGTAAGTAACATGGCTTTTGTCTGGCTCGCCAATCGTTGGTGCTTTGGACACTCTGATGGGTTGTTAGATTTGTTTCCTCATCCCATTGTGTAGAATTCAACATTATTGGTTTGTTTTGTTCTTCAATGATCAATTTGAGTCTTCCAACGGGAAAAGGATATTCCATAATGTTTAAGTCATTGATGTAGGCTGATAGTTAGATACTCTCTCCTGCGTTTTTTTGCGGGCTCTCTAGGCGTGATTGCAGCTGGAGAACACACACCTAAAACATTTGTTGTCATTATTCTTTATGTTTCGAACTGCTTTTTTTTTTGCAATAATGCTGAGGTAGTAGAATGTAAGCCTTGCCTACAATCGGTGCATACTTGACTGTTATATATCTAATTCTAAGACTTCGCCCTGACCAACCAGGCCTCTCATGGCTTCTTCAGCCGCAGCGTCAAACTGTGCATGCAGTCGTCTGCCCAACCGGGTGTTTAAGTATGACGAGAAAGATATTGTTGTTTTTTAGTCGAACGCCCAGACTTCTAGATGTTCTTCATTTAGGTTACATAGTCAATTATTTAAAACAGCTAACATAGGTTAACTGGCGGGTCTATTGTTAGTTTGCCTGGAACTTGAGTAATAGCATGAACAACACTTGCCTGTACGGTTGCTGGATCAATGACATCTAATCAATATCATTTCAGTGCTCTGATAAACGCTCTTCTCAAGCATTCCTTCAAACACTTCGTCTTGCCCTTCTATAACTTAGCCATGTTGAGTTTCTTTTCTAGCCTCAAAATATTTATTTAAATTAAAAAAAATACTTAATCAGAATCAATATCAACGGTCTTTTGCGCTTGGACTCATAAACTAAGTATAAAACGCCTTTGGCGTTGTTTAATGTGAGCTGTTAAGAACAGAGTTTAATGTCTCGTTTCTTTTTTTAAAGCATTCCTTTGTTATCTTGCTCGGGTTGGCTGTTGAGAAAAACTTGGTCCTCCGCCTTTCTTTGAAGATCAAACTTTTGTCTTTTGTAGTCATCACAATCGAGCTGTAAACGATTCACAAATTCTACCCTGTGTTTGAGTCAACAAGCGCTTTATGTAGTGTCAGTTCTAACGAGCTAAGTTAGCTGTTAAATTAGTTGAAACCATTGCTGTGTGCTTTTGAGTTCAGTTTTTAATTTTTTTGCCAGCCGCACTTACAGCTAATGAACACAGGCGAGAGCTAGAGACAAACCACCTCGAGGTAAAGCGCGGGTTGCGCTTTGATGCCCGTTGCTAGCGACCAACACTCGTTCCTGCTGATAGAGCATTATAGTCGATGCCCCTGTATTTACATATAGTAACAGATAAAGGCAGCAAGATTACCTTCGTTTGGTTTTTTTGCCTGTTATTTGAAAGAGTCTTGCTCTGTACTGACTCGCTTTGCGTTATGTTTGTTATCTAAAGGGTTTATGTTAGGGGGTTTCTACTATCTCCTCTTTTGCGGCGCTGATAGGCGCATTTGGATAAACTTTGAACAGACATGCTCCTTTTATAAAATAAAAAATAATTTCGTATTGTATATTTTTAATCTGTTATTTTTTTCAATATTCAGCTGCGCATCATATATTAAAAACAAATGTACTTTTAAGCGGTTTATCGGTTCTTCTTCTTTATCACTTTTGAATGTTTATTACGTTCTCACAGTTCTCCCGTTCCATGCAACTGATTATCCTTGTTGACTATTAGGTCAATCCATATAAACGAATTTCGTTGTTTAAATAATCATCAAGCTAACATTGTGAAGATGTAAATCTTTAGACAAGAGTCAATGTTGATTTCTACACTCCGCCTCCAAACAGTTTTTCTTATTTCATCAAATGCTGTAAGTTAGCCCGCTAGGCGTAAATTTGGGTTAGGGATTACCCTCAATCGAACATTGTACTTTCGTTATTTTAGACTTACAAACCACTTTTCACTTCCTCTTTTGAACGGTTCTTCATCTTCGACGCCAATTAAAATACCTTTAGCGATCTTAGCTGCGACACTAAAACTAAATTCCATATAGCGTCTGACCCTGCTTCTGGGATATTGTGTATGGGAAATCACTCTTTCGTATTATATGCTAATTTTGACAGTTATTGTCTGCTCAATCAGCCTTGCTAAATTAGGGTTTGTAACATCGTCAAACGCTACAAGATGTCAGAATGCTTTTGTACTTTGCTTCGGTGTCTGTTGATTTGATAAACGCGTTTGTATTCATTAAGTTGTTCTATATGACAATCTGTCTTTTAATGCTCCTTGCAAGTATGGATGCATGCGCTTTAAAACCAAAATCTATGGGGAGGGAAAAGCGATTTCCCATACGGCAAATTTACCGCTGGCTTACTTTTTTCCGTCTTTAGTATCGGCAGCGCCTATTCTTTGTTTTTAGTGCTTCTTCATTTTCGATTTCCTTGAACAGCAAGATCAGCCCTTTCATTCCGGTAGCATAGATCAGAATAGAGTTAACAAATATGTTTGCATGTGTAAAGAAAATATTTCTTGCCCCTCAGTTTTATAGAAATTTTTTTAAAATTGCCCCCGCCCCAAATTCTGGACAAACTGTTCCTGTTTGGGTCTGTTGTTGAAGTGAGTATATTTTGCAAAGTAAGACGTGCAGAGTGGCACAATCAAACGTCTTTGCTCCTAGGTCTGAAATTTAACAGTAAGAATTTGATCTGCATCAATAGTGATGGATATTTGGAACAGTAATAGTCCGCTTATTTCCCTTCACGCAAAGGGTTCTTACTGTCTTCTTTTGCGGGTAAGAAATCGAGCCCATGTGTTGTGACATTTTTATGATGCAAAATAAAAAATTAATTATTTAAACACATGGGGATTGAAGATGAGAAGATTATGATGTTTTTGATCCTGGAGAGAATGGTGAAATGATCCTTTGGACACAGGCATCGCTCAGCGCTTCATTGCGGCTGTGAATTAAAAACAGAAGTAGGTCATATCATTGGACCAATGTTTTAGGTCAAGAACCTCCGAATTTATAGACCCCTAATGATTTTGAAGTAAAGAGACCATTTGTTTGTGAAAAACGATCAAGGAGACTTGTTCGCTTACAACTAAAAAACGACCATCAACGGTTTTAGCGTGGGTTCAATTAGAAATAGACTCCTGCGAGCGTACAAATGCCATAGCATTGTAGACCCAATTAAATAGGATGCAGTGCTAAATTCAAAAAACACTGCAAGAATCCCGACAGATAAACCAATGCAAAACATGGAACTTAAGAATTAAATCTATCAGCAGGCGAATTACTAACTACTATAGAAGCAGACGAAGAAACCAGTTTTTCAGAAGAAACAGCGTTTAAAAAACAATTAATGATTCCCATTGCCTATTGCGGGATTATTAGCCTTGATGTACTTAAGAAACATCAAAGGCGAATTAACAAACAATTTAGCAAAACTAGGTGAACTAGATATGCATATAAAAAGAGAAAAAGAAAAACTCGGTTGAGGCTGATGACGCCAACTTAGGGCCTGATTTTAAAGAAGATAGCCAAAGACTAAAAGATCTGACACGAAGATCAGCAAGATAGAAGTGACGACTAATAACCGGGACCAATTACGAACTCAAGTGATTGAATAAGAGAAACTATCGAAAAAATTGTATATGAAGACACGACACTAGCAGAACGAATACCGGAACACTTGTTTAGTGGGCAATGGTGTCACATTAGCAAAGCGTTATTAACAGCCTTAGGATTGACAATAAGCACATGGTGTGGGCTATTACAGGCGGCAGTAGCCACGTTCGTGCCTCCGCCGCCATCGCCTCTTCTCCGCCTGATAAATCATGGGTAATAAACGCTTGATCATCTTGCAAGTTTATTAAAAAAATTAGCTGTAAAGGCCGTGACGCTTACAGGAATATTGGTGGGAGTATTGTCAGCTGGGCTTTTGTCTACTGCAAGCAAGTAGTTGGCTTTATGGCCGAGCATTATGGACGTTAGTTTTGTAATTAGTTGGAGTTACTATTAGTAAGATAAAGACCAGTTAATCCTGGCCAGTTATCAAGAACAAGCAGCTGTCTTTTCATATTCATGGTCTTCGCGAACAGAGTCCGCGAGCTTGGTGAGCCTTCATGGACCTTTGGGGGATTGGTATTCGGGGATGAGAGAACTTTAATCTTGCGTGTTTCTTTTATTGTTTGTAATATTACGGGCTCAGAATTTATGTCGTTTTTCCAACCCTTCTTTCATTGCTGCTATTAGAATGTCATTATTATAGTTTATTATTGTACCTATTGGGTCTGAGGAGGTCAGAAGGCAGCATGTATTAAAACAGTGCAAAGCAAAGTCTACTTTCGATCTTGCGTATTGTAAAACAGATGGTACTATGAATACTTGAGGTTAAATCACCTCCCTTAGAATTAATGGCGTCCTCGAAATTTGCTAAGTATTGTTTTTGTGATCACGCAGTAGATGGATCAGTCTGCTCGATCTGGCCTGTGCTGCGAGCCTAGCAAACACCAAAACGTAAGTAGACGTAGAGTCGTTTGTTGGTTCTATTCCCGCCTAGTTAGGCCCTTAGAAGTGTCTAAGATAAATGTGGTCCATGCTGTTTTTGCGCTTGCTGTAGGGACCCGGGTCAAACCAGTTGTGCAATAAAAACAGCACAGATTGAAAGGAGGATGCCCAGTCATAGTTATACTTTCTGTGCGTTCCCGAAAATAAAGGTCGCCCTCGGCCGGCCATGATTATGATCCAACTTTTGTCTAAAGCCTGTCTTGATGTTAATATTGGATTCGATACAGATCCTTTCAAAAGCCTTCATGTCTATTCTGTTGCCTAAGTGGATTTAAATGGTTTGTCATTTGTAAATGGCGCTTGCAGTCCGTCAAAATCCGCCTGAAGTGTAATAAAAATGAAATCTGTACACTGACTCACCAAGGCTATGGTGATTTGATTTTACATGATCGGCATACGACACTCCACACCCAGTTGATGCGCCAAAAACATCCGGATAATGGTTCTGATAAAACTGCATCGTGGATTGGATGACTAACACGCTTTCTTGATGCGTCGTTTTCAATAGGGGGGTTAAGATATTGCTTAACTGGAAGTACTCACCTTTTTATGAAAAGAGGCAGTCTGGGTCACAGCAATAGTCAGAAGTATCTGTTAGCTATATTTTTAAGATTGTAGTGCGGCCCAACAGAATATTTTGCACCAGTTATTTTTGAAATGCACTATTTTTATTTCGTTTAAAAACAAATGTTTGTACAATAACAACCC
>CM031629.1:4158481-4160981 GCA_018398815.1 Conus ventricosus | reverse complement strand
AGAGAGAGATGAGAGAGAGGGTGAGACAAGGAGAGACGAGAGAGAGATTAGGGGGGGAAAGAAAGAATTGTCATACACGCCACACAATTGGAGAGATCATACCTACATAATTATGACAGATAGGCTGTTTATAGAACATTCAACTGTCTAAGGAAATAGTGAAGGCGATTTTTTTTTTTTTTTTTTTTTTTTTTTAATATTATAGTTCTGGGCACGACGCAGTCATGACGCTGTGTGAACGTGGTGAGCTTCGGAAAATTGCTGATAATATTCACAGACAGGTGCAGTGCGTAATGTTGGTGATGAATTGATCCTTGGTCTCTATTGTGTAAACTGCCACAGACTACGAGCCAATAATCATGTTTTTGTTGCTTTTGCTTCTGAGACTTGTAACCTATCTTCGTACTCCAAATACTCCAAATGGACATAGTGTCCTATGCCAGTACTGTCATGGCAAATCAAAAGGAATTAATCGGGCGAATAATTGCACCACACCTGCTTCAAGCATTTAAAAGAAAATCCCCTTAATATTATTCCGTTCGATTGTGTGTTTGATTAAATGAAAACGGACGGACTAATCGATAAGTGGAGGTTTGTATTGTCTTGATTGTTTCTCTTTCATTAATCATTATCGTTTTCAAATTGTATCTTGTTGCTGTTATTGTTGTTGTTGATGTGTTGTTGTTGTTGTGAGGTTGTTGTTGTGGTTGTGTTGTTATTGTTGTTGGGTGTTGTTGTTGTATTGAAGGCCTTACGAAGGGGTCGGCGGCCTATACTTTGATAAATTCCATTACCCATTCCTTACACTCTCTTCTCTCTCTCTCTCTCTCTCTTTCTCTCTCTCTATCTCTCTCTCTCTCTCTCTCTCTCTCTCCCTCTCTCTTCTCTATCTCTCTCTTCTCTTCTCTCTCTTCTCTGGCGTCTCTGTCTCATTGTTATTAAACATCCTTTTGATCATACGTTGTGTCATGTAGTACTATACTGGGTTAGAATAGTAACGGTTAAGCAAGGGACATGGCTAACTAGGTAATGCTTTTACCTCTGTAAATAAAGAATTCATCTGCATTCTCTCTCTCTCTCTCTCTCTTCTCTCTCTCTCTCTCTCTCTCTCTCTCTCTCTCTCTCACTCTCTCCTAACTTTATTCGACTTTGTATATTTTCATTATTGCTGTGGATAGGTTTATAATGTGTAATGTCTTAGGCGTAAGTTGCATTGTATGATTGTGTAATGCCCTCCCCCCCCCCCCCCCCCCTTTTCAGTATGGGGCCATGGCCTTATATCCGAATCTGAAATATTCGTATATTCGTATTTCTCTCTCTGTCTCTCTCTCTCTTCTCTCTCTCTCTCTCTCTCTCTCTCTCTCTCTCTCTCTCTCTCTCTCTCTCTCTCTCTCTCTCTCTCTCCGAGTGTGTGTGTGTGTGTGTGTGTGTGTGTGTGTGTGTGTGTGTGTGTGTGGTGTGTGTGTGTGTGTGTGTGTGTGTGTGTGTTGTGTGTGTGCGTGTGTGTACGCGCGCGCACACACGTGACTATGTGTGTGAGTGCCGGCGCGAGTGTGTGTACATGCATATCTGTACACAAGCGTACGCGTACGCACTGTTTAAAAACTGAAAACGCAGACACACTGACACAACTACCACGGGGGGGGGGGGGGGGGGGGGAGGAGAGAAACAAAAACAAAGAAAAAAAATAGCACACACACACACACACACACACACACACACACACACACACACACACCACACACACACACACACACACAAAATGCATATGTGGTAAGGCAAACGTGTCGAGAGCCCACGTTTTATTTGATTGTGTGACTCTTAAAGGCATACTTACCATGTTTATTAGGCATGACAGTGACTGAGTGTTTTTTCTGATATTGATTTTGCTTTCAAAGTTACCTTTTGTTTAATATGTAGTCCTGTTAGATATTTGCTATAATGTTATAAGTAGTAAATATTCCATGTTTTGCGTGCACTTCCACACACCTATGCATCACACACATACCCTTCTCTCTCTCTCTCTCTCTCTCTCTCTCTCTCTCTCTCTCTCTCTCTCTCTCTCTCTCTCTCTCTAATATCACACAATTTTGTGAAAAAGACGTAAAAATGAAAGTACTACTACACACACACACACACGAAAGAAAAAGAAAAAAAAAAACACACACACGCACACACACATACAAAAACGAGGGGGAGGAGTAGCGGTGTGCGTGTGTGTGTGTGTGTGTGTGTGTGTGTGTGTGTGTGTGTGTGTGTGGAGGGGGGGGGGGGGAGGGGGAAAAACGCACAGGGAGGAAGAAAAAACGAAGTAATAACCGGGCCAAATTCCTTTCACCCCCACAGACGACAAATAGGAGGAGACAACCAACCGGCCATCCGCTGTGAGGACCGCCCTAATGACCTCTTCTGTCTGTCTGTCTGTCTGTCTGTCTGTCTGTCTGTCTGTCTGTCTCTCTCTCTCTCTCTCTCTCTCTCTCTCTCTCTCTCTCTCTCTCTC
>CM031629.1:4143040-4158381 GCA_018398815.1 Conus ventricosus | reverse complement strand
TTAAAAATTTTTAAATGGTTTTTTTTTAATTTTTTGCAATTTGGAAGGTTTTTAAAAAAGTTTTCCAAAATTTTTTATTTTAAAATTTATTTAAAATTTACCCCTTTTTGGCCAAACCAATTTATTTTGTTTTTTCTAGGAAATTTTTTGCCCTTTTTTGGGGTTTTTCTAGTTTAGGAAACTTTTTGTTGTCCCCAACCTCTTTTGCTTTTTATAATCACCATTTTTAGTGTACTCAAAACCATAAAAAAGGGGCCATTCCCCGTTCGTTCAAAGTCCGCAACATCTGCGGGTTTTTTAAATTCTAAGGTTATACACCTTACGGCGCTAATTAAATTTGATTCTTCTGCCCACGCAAACATTATTTTTTAGAAACCCGAAATTATTTTTTTTCCCAAAACCAATGTGCGGGTTTAAATCACTTTCACAACTTTCCCCGCTTTGCCCTTTGATTTTTTTATTAAATGATCCGCCCCTCCCACAAACTAACTTTTAAACTGTAAATTAGGGAATTTTTAAAAATTTAAAAAACGCAATATGCACTTTCCGAGGGAAGAGCTTTTAAACTTTTGGGGGCCCTTCCTCATATAAGTTTTCATCAGTGTTAGTCACCCAAAAATGAAATAGAGTTTTTGAATGAAATGCAAATCGAGGGGATTTTCTCCCTCATAAGAGTTTTGTTTGCTGCAACTCTCAAAACCTTTTAAGGGGCCCAATTGGCAGTTGTAAACCCAAAAAATTTTTTAACCCTAGCTCTTTACCCAAAAATATTTACCCATTCTTTTTCTTCATTTGGAAGGCCAACTTTGTTTTAAAATTTAAAATTTTTAAAGGTTTGGAGTAATGTCGAAGTTACTCTTTGTTTTTTTAGGGGAGCAAAACCCGTAAAACCATCAGGGAAAGGTTTAAAACGGGCAACCCTTAATTGGCCTCAATTTTTAAAACTTTTTTAATCTTATTATTCTCCTTGGCTTTGCTTATTTTTAAAACCTAGGGGACTTTGTAAAAAATTTTTCATGGACGGACCGTTTTTTCCGGGCATTCTTTTTTTAAATTTTAGCATGTTCTAAAAAACGGGGGCGGTTTTGGTTGTTATTGTTTACAAACTTTTTTTTAAAAAAAAATTTAAAAAAATGATGCATTAAAATTAAACTGATGCAAAATTTTTCTTTTTGGGCCATACAATTTTTAAAAATATAACAACTGACCCCCTCGACTTTTTCGTGACCCAACTGACCCCTTTTTCCCCCCATAAAAAGGTGGAACTCCATTAAGCAGAAAACTTAACTCCCCTGTTAAAAAAAAATCCATCCCCAAAATGGGGTTCAGCCCATCCAATGCGTTTTATCAGAACCAAAAAAACTTTGCGTGTTTTGTGATCAACGGGGTTTGTGGAGTGTCGTTGCTGATCACTTTAAATAACCAAACCCCTTTTGGGGTAGGTCTTTGTTTTTAGTTTTCATTTCATTACCCTTCAGACGTTTTTTTTGACTGAACTGCAAGCCCCATTCCCAAAATTTTACAAACCTTTTAAACCCCCTTTTCAGAAACCCGAAAGACATAAATTTTTTTTGAACGAATCTGCAAGGGAATTTCAAAATTTAACATCAAGCCCAGACTTTAGCCAAAAGTTGGATCAAAAACCTGGTTTGGGCCCCCCAATATTATTGGGGCGTGCAAAAAAGAATAAAATGACGGGAATCCCCCTTACACATCTTTCTTTTCAGGCACGGTGTTAAACCTAGGGCCCAAAAAGAGAAAAGAGCAAAAAAAAGCATGGACAACATTTATCTTAGACACTTCAAAGGGGGCCTAACAAAAGCGGGAATTTAAAGAAAAAACAACTCTGTTCGACTTACTTTGGTGTTTGCAGGTTCGCAACCCAAAAAACGAGTTCGAGCATAATTTGACCCTTCTACTGGTTTTGACGCGCAAAAAAAAAAAAGAACTTGGAAAATTTTTAGGGGACGCCTTTAAATTTCTACAGTTGTTTTGCCTTCAAAAAAAAAAGGGGAAAACCCAAAATTTTTTTACAGAAACGCAAGATCGAAAGTAGACTTTGCTTTTTGGCATTTTTTTTTATACATGCTGTTTCTGACCTCGGGGCCCCCCAGATGGGAACAATAAAAAACTACAATAATAAATCCTTGGGGCCAGGAAATGAACAAAAGCGGAAAAAAACAAATTTAAATTTTCTGAGCCAGTAAATTGAAAGGGCAAAAAAAAACAAGATGCCCCTCCAAAATAAGTCACCCAATCCCCGGGTCCAAACCCGAAGACCGTTGAAGACGCGGCCCTCGGGTTCGCGAAGTAAAAAATAATGCCCATGAATATAAAAAAGACGCGTTGTTTTTTTTTAAAACGGGCCCTTTGGATTACTTGGCCCTTTATTTTAAAAAAAAAAAAATTAACCCAATTTTAAAAAAGGAACTAATTCCATAATGCTCGGCCATAAAGCCAATTTACTTTGCTTGCAGTAGAAAAAAGCCAAGCAAAACAATACCTCCTAATTACCGGGTTAAAGAGTCAAAAGTTTTAAACCACTAATTTTTTTAATAAACCGAAGATGTTTAAAGCTTTTTTTTTACCCATAAATTTATAAAGGTGGAGGCAAATGGTGGTGGGGGGCACGGGACTTTGCCCCACCGCCGCCTTTTAATAGCCAACCCCAAAGGGACTTTTTGCAAATCCAAAGGGCCCGGGTATAAACCTGCAAATGTGACCCCAAAGCTCTCTAAACAGTTTTTCCTTTTTCCCTTTCGTAGCGTTGGTCTTCATTTTAAAAATTCTTTGGATAGTTTCTCTTATTTGCCACTTGATTTCGTAATTGTTCTCGGTTAGTAACAACCTTTAGTCTTCGATTTTCTTGCTCAAGATTTTTTAAGGTTTTTGGGTTTTTTTCTTTTTTTAATACGACCCTAATTTTGGCGTCTTTCAGCCTAAACGAGGTTTTCTTTTCTCTTTTTATATGCTATCTTTTTTCACCCAGTTTTGCTAAATTTTTTGTTAATTCGCCTCAAATGGTTTTTAAAAGGGCATGATAAGGGCCGCTTTTTCTCGCATAGGCAAGGGGGAATCTTAATTGTTTTTAATGCTGTTTCTTCTAAAAAACTGGTTTCGCCTCCATTGCATTTAAAAATTCGTCTGCCGATTGTTTTAAAATTCTTTAATTTTCCAATTTTGAAATTGGTTATCTTTGGGAGTTTTGGTAGTTTTTTTAAAGGTTTAGCAACTGACCCCTATCAAATTTTTGGGTTTTAGTTTTGCCAAAGGCGATTTTGATCGCTCACAGGACCCTTTTAAAAAAGGGTACTCTTTTTTAAAAAACTTTAAATGAGTTGGTTTAGATGTAAGCTGAAACAAGTTGCCCCCTTGGGTCCTCCTTGCAAAAAAATTTGGCACCCTTTTTACTTCAAAATCATTGGGGTCTAAAAAATTCGGGGGGTTTTTGGCCTAAACTTTGGGTAAAAAGGTTTCTGCCCTTATTTTCTTTTAAAATTCACCCCGGGCAAAGAGAGCCCCAAGCAAATGCGTTTTAAAGGGGGATTTTTTAAATCATGTCGTCCCCAGGTCAAAATCATCATAATCTCTTCTTCAATCCCTGCCATGTTTCTTTAAAATTAATTTTTTTTATTTTTTTTTAAAAAAAAATGTCACAAGAAAAAGGCCCCATTCTTAACCCGCATAAAAGGCGGGAAAGACCCCCTTGGGCGTGAGGGAAAAAAAGGAATTTTTACTTTTTCCAAAAATAATCCATCAACTATTGATGGGATCAAATTCTTATGCCCCAAAATTTTCCCGGGACCTAGGAGCAGTTTAAGTGATTGTCCCCAGGCTTTTGCCTTCTTACTTTCAAAATAGTACTCAAAATCAAAAAAAACCCCCAAAAAAAGGACGTTGTCGGGGAATTTGGGGGGGGCCAAATCTTTTAAAGAAAATTTCTATAAAATTGAGGGGAAAGGGAAAATATTTTTTTTACACAAGGCGAAAAATTTTTTTAAACCTTTCGATCTATGGCAAACCCGGGAAAAAAAAGGGATGATCTTGCGTTTAAAGGGAAATTCAAAAATAAAGAAGCACAAAAAACTTAGAATAGGCCCCCGCAGTCCCCCGCAGTTTCTAAAAGCAAAAAAAAGGGGCCGTGCTTTTAATTTTTTTGGCGTAGGGAAATCTTTTTTTCCTTTCCCCTTAGTTTTTTTGAGTTTTAAAAAGCGCATGCCCCCAATTTTCCCAAGGAGCTTTAAAAACAGTTTGTCATATGAAATAATTTTTAAAGAATACAAAGTGTTATCAGATCTTTCAACCCCAAAGAAAAGTACAGATTTCTGACATCTCTTTTAGATTTTGGGACGTTTTTTAGCAACCCAAATTTTAGAAAGGGCGTTTGGGAACAACAATACCCGGGGGCCCAAAATTAGCAATATATTACAAAAAGGTTGATTCATCATAAAAACATATCCCGAAGCAGGGCAGACGCTATAGGGAATTTTTTTATTTTTGTGTCGCAGCAAGACCCTTTAAAGGTTTTTTTTATTGCTGTGCGAAGATGAAGAACCGTTCAAAAGGGGAAGTAAAAAAAGTTTTTTAATCCAAAAATAACGAAAGTACAATTTTCGTTTTAGGGTTAGCCCCAAACCAAAAAAAAGCTAGCGGCTTAACCTTATCAGCATTTTGACGAAAAAAAAGGGATTGTTCGGGGGGGGGGGAGGGGTAGAAATCCAAAAGTTAAACCCTTGTGTCTAAAGATCTACACCTTCACAATTTTAACTCGATGATTTTTTAAAAAACCCAAAAATACGGTTTTTGGTTGATTTTTTTAAGGTAAACGAGGATAATAAGTTACATGGAAGGGGGAAAAAAACTGTGGGGAGAACGAAAAAAAACATTAAAAATTGAAAAAGAAGAAGAACCCGAAAAACCGCTTTAATTAAAATTTTTTTTTAAATTTTTGATGCGCAGCTGAATATAAAAGATAACAGTTTAAAAGAAAACCCAATACAAATTTTTTTTATTTTATAAAAAGAAAGTCTGTTCGGGTTTATCCAAATGTGCCTACAGCCCCGAAAAAGAAAAAGATAGTAAAACCCCTAACAAAAAAACCCTTTTAGATTAAAAAACATTCCCAAAAATGCAGCAAGAAACTAGAAAAGCCCTTTTTCAAAATACAGAAAAACCCCAAAACAAAGGGTATTTGCCCCCAAAAAAAAGCTTTTACATATTTAATCCGGGAAATCAACAAAAAGTGCTGCTCGGCAGGAACAAGTGTAGGCCTTTTAAAAAAAGGCCCCCCATGGGCCCGCACCCCCCCTTTTAAAACCTCTAGGGGGTTTTTTTCTTTAGCTCTGGGTCTGTTTTCATTACTGAAAGTGCGGTTTGGAAAAAAATTTAAAAAACTAAACTAAAAAACACACAGCTATGGTTAAACAATTTTCGGTAAAATTAGTTCTTTTTTAAAAACTGAAAATTAAATAAAGCGCTTTTTGACTCAAACATCAGGGAAAGAAAAATTTTTAAATCGTTTTACAGCCGATTTTGATGACAAAAAAAGAAAAAAATTTGCTTCAAAAAAGGCAGGAAAAGTTTTTCTAAACACCCAAACCCCCGGGCAGAAAAAAAAAAGGAAGCAAAAAAAAAGAAAAACCCCGAAACATTAAACTCTTTTAACGCTAACAGAAACCCAAACTTCGAAGGGTTTTTATATACTTTATTTTTAAGATTTCCAAAGCACAAAAAAAACCCTTTTAAAAATTGATTCTGAAAAAAACTTTGTATTTTTTTTAATTTAAAAAAAATTAAATTTTAAAAAAAGAAAGACAGCAGGGCCAAAGAAATTAAAGGGCCAGATAAAAATTGTTTGAAGGAAGGGCTCGGAAAAAGGCTTTTGTAAAGAGCACTAAAATATTTAAATTTAAAAGGGTTTTTAACCCAAAAAAAACGTGGGGGCAAGCGTTGTAAAAGAATTTCTCAATTTTTCCAAAGTAAATTTAACCAATGACCCGCCAGTTAAATAATTTTAAGCTTTTTAAAATCGACTATGTAACAATAAATAAAGAAAACTAAAAGTCGGGGTCCGATAAACAACAGACTATTCTTTCCTTAATGACTTAACACCCGTTGGGGCAGACGAATGTTTGGCACATTTTTTACGCTGCCGCGAAAAAAGGCAAAAAATGAGAGGCTCGGGTTGGGCCCAAGGGGGCAAAAAGTTTTAAGAGTTTAATTTAAAAACAGTCTAAGTATGCCCCAAATTTAAAAAGGCAAGGCTTACTTCCCGGGCTCCCTCGAGATTGGGTTTTAAAAAAGGGGCGGGTTTTAAAAATTTAAAAAAATTTTAAGGGACAAATTTTAAAGGGGGTTGGGTTTCTTGCAAGGCTGCATCTGTCCGCGAAAAACCCAGAGAGAGTGACTAACTAGGGAACCCTTTACAGAAAATGATCTAAACTTTGTGGAATATTTTTTCCCCGTTAGTGTAGCCCAAAATTTGATCGTTTAAAAAGAACAAAAAAAACCCAAAAACGTTAAGGGTAACACAGGGAAATGGGGAAAAACAAATCAAACCCCTTATTAAAGGGCCAAGAAAGCCCAACAATGGGTTCCCAGCAAAAATAATGTTGTTTTAATGCTGATGTTTTCCCACCAGCCCCCTCCCAATTTTTAACACATTGTTTACGAACAAGACAGATTATTGGGGGCATATTTTCAAAAAACACTAAAAAAACAAAAATTTCTGTAAAAAATTTTTTAACAAGAATTCCTTCTTTTTAAAACCCGCAAGGAACAAAAGGGAAACCCTTGTATGGGCCCAGTTGCTGTAAAACAAAATTTTTTTAAACCCCCCCACCCGGTCAAAATTTATTTTTAAAAAAGGGGAAAGGGATGAAAAAATTCTCCATACGTAGTTTACGCAGATTTAAATTTCACTCATTGCCCTATGAAGGGCCAGCTCCAAAAAACCAAACAAAAAAAAAGCCCTTAATGAGAAATCATCAGTTTTGGGTTATTTCCCTTAAATTGTTGTTAGGTCGACGGTGTCCTTTTCAAAACCAAAATTGTATAGGGATCTAAGTGCAAAAACATTTTAGAATGCATGCACAAGTGCGAATGACTGTTCAAATAATTTTTAAACTTATCGAAACCCAATGACGCCAGAAGACCAAAAACAGTATGACGCCCACTCACGTGGATTGGGGTTTAGGTCTTAAACGGGACGCAGTGAACCCAACAGTAAGGACCATAAACAATTAGGGGAAAAGTTCAGAGGAGCAGCCCCACAGAAAAATGAAATCTTCAACTAAAGTTTGATCCTAAGACATGGAAGCTGCCTGTTTCTTTCAAATTTGCGGGGTTTACGACCCCCTTTTTTTAATGAAAGCATGGCGATGCCTTCAGGGTGTCATCATTGCACAGTCATCAAAAAGAAAATGTGCTTTAATCTAAATAACATGCCCTTTTTATGACTTTTCAAAAAAACCAATAATGGGGGTTCTTAGAGCCCAAGGGCTTGCCCCCTTAAAAGTCCTCCCAATAACAGAAGAATTTTTTGACTAAAACTCTTTTTTAAAAAAGGGGCTTTCCCCCTTATGATACAGGAACATTTTGGGAAAATTTTTTGATGAAAAACACACTTCCCCCTAAAGGCGCGTTCTTTTAGCTCAGGGGAAAAGGGAATCAGTAAATTCTGATTACCAGCATGTCAAATCGTGGCAGAAGTTAGATTGTAAAACGAGGGGAGACAAACATGTTTTTTTCCCATATTTTAAAGGGCGGGGAAATTTTTGTTGGGGGAATTTTTAAAATTTTTAAACAGAAAGACTTCTTAAAACCCTTATGTTTGGTCCTGGCTTTACATTTCTGCCCCCGGGGAGGGTTTTGGGGATGCTTTTTTAAATTTTTCAGGAATCCCAGTTTGGGATTTATTGTTGACCTACCAATGTTCAATAAATTAAAAAACGGTTTTGCGGGGGGGAATTAGTTTTGGCCCGTGGGGGGGCATCTTTATTTTAAAGCAAACAACAAATTTTGGGGCGACTTATCAAAAAAAAGTCTAACTTCTCATGAAATTTGATGCAAAAAATCTTTTAGGGTTTGGGGGAATTGGGCACAATCACTTCCATTCAAAAATTTTAAAAATGTACACAGGGGCGACCCGGGAAAAAAATATTAAAAAAGGCTTTAAAAGGGTTTTTAAAACAGTTTTAACGCCCGTCGTTCAGGGCAAATATTCTAAAAGTTGAAAAAATTATCCCCGGGAACTCCATGACCTGCATAATGACTTCCCTTACAGCGGGAAAATCTAAAAAAGGATCCAAGAGAACCCCCTTTAATTTTTGGGTGCCTATCTTCGAGGAAAAAAAAAAATTATGTCGTCATTACGAAATCTCCCAAATTTTTTTTAAAAGACAGGGTTTGAAGTTGACAGCAGTTCATCGCAAAAAAGTTTTGATCAAAAAACAGCAAAAACCCATACTTTAAAGAAGAACCCCTTCTTAAAACCTAAATCCACAAAAGTTTTCAAAAAAAAGATTTTTTCCAAGCTAAATAAAACAACCGTTTTGGAAAGACTTTTGGGAATCCCCCACAAGCTTTAAAGATTTTCCAGTTTAGTAAACCAAAGAAAACGAAGCAATTTAAGCTGATTTAAAAACCAAATTTAAACAGGATTTTAAAGAAAAATTTTAAAGTCAGTTTTTTGGCAAATGAAAAAAAAAAGAAAGTCAAATTAGAAAAACCCTGTATTTTTTGGGGTTTTTACTTTTTTAAAATTTTTTTCAAAGCTTTTGAATTTTGGGTTTCTTTAGGGACTCCCTTTAAGCCCTGTATCCTGAGTCCAAGTATTTAAACAATACAGACATTTTTGTTATAGATATCCCAAAGGGAAGACTCTATAAAAACATGGAATTAGAAGTACCCTAAAGGAAAGCGGGGAAGGGAAAAAGACACGTAAATTATCCTAAAATTCGCCTTTGAAATTCAATTAAATAAAAAGGGGTTTTAGGAAAAAGATGAAGGAAAGAATTATCGGGAAAAGGTGATAAGGGGATTTTTTTTGGGTTTAAGGTCAAAAATTACGGGAAATTTCGGCCGGGAGAAAACCCTTTTAAGAAAGCAAAAGGGAATATTTGCAGGGGTTTGTGCAGTAAAAACATAAACAGACAACTACAAAGAAGAAATTGTTTGGCAATAATACTTTTCACATGACAACGTAAAACTGCGATCAAATTTTACATGAATAACAAAACAGTTGAACAAAGAAGTCGTTTTAAAAAAGAACAAACACAAAAAGATTTTTTGTTAATCCCGGTTTTCAAATGCAATGGGCACTGGAGGACGCCCTAAACAGGGGGGTTTTAAAATTTTTTATTTAACTTTTGTTTTTAAAAACCAAACATAGCTTCATCCCAAATTTATTTAAAAACTTTTCCATGTTTGCTTGATGCGTTTGGGAATTTTTTTTTTTATTTCAAGATATTTTTTTCCCAATTTGGGGGTTTGGGTTGTAGGTGGGTCGGATGATTTAGCATGCATTGATTAATCCCCCAAAATGATTTTTTACTTGCATTACACGCATGAAATGATTCCCGTTTTCATTTTTAAGGTCTCTTTCCTTTTCCATTCTTGTTTCTTTTTGCCTTCCTTTTGGCCTTCCATTTTAAAACCCAAAAAAAATTTAAAGTAAATTTTAAATTTAAAACGGAACTGTGTCTGGCGGAATTTTTCTGCAGTTCCCTTTCCTTTACAAAAGAACTTTTAGGGGCTGGGGTTTTTTTGTTGTGTCAGTTTTTTCGTAAATAATACCCCGGGCAGTTAAACTTTTCAATTCTTTTATTTCAACGGGGGCAACACTCCAAAAAAAATCGGTTGCCCTGATGCCCAGGTTTTCCCCTTCTGCTTCCCCCGGTAAATAAAGGAAACCTTTTCTTTTAAACCAAACCGGTAATAGTTTGCTAGTTGTACGGATTCCCTTTAGCAACATTTATTGTTTTTTTTTTTGAATTTTCTTGTACTGGTTTTAGCCCCTTTTAAAATTCTTCAATTATTCATTGCGCGCAAAACTGAGGGGAGTCTTCTAACCCATTTTTTTTGTTGCGAGAATTTTCAAAAAAAGACTCGGGATACGGTAGAAAAAAAGTCTTTCCGGGTAACTGTTTTTAAAAATTTTCAACAAACTGTGATCTGTGGGAAATCCTGGAAGCCTCTTTTTAAAGGTAACTCTATGTTTCAACAATAAAAAAATTTACGCCCTTTTTAAATTTTTTTTCCATCATCGCCCTTTAATCATGCGAGGGTAAGTTAAAGGCCCCCCCTTTTATAAAATTAGTTTTAAAGGCAAAAGCCCAAAAGCAGAAGAACTCTTTTGGGTTTTAAAGGTTCCGCATCTTTGTTTTTCTTGAAGCTATGTTTAATGACTGTAAGTGCGTACTTAAATCTTTTTGTCTAAAACGTAAAAAAAAGGGTAAATATAGGAAAGGGCCCCTTTGATGGGGGGTTTGGGGTTTTTATTGACAAAGTGTGGTCTCTGTATTCGCTAGGGGGCGGGGAAATAAATTTTTCCAAATCGCTTTTTTTAGTTAACCTTCTTTTTCTGTTTTTCACTGATCCAGGCTTGGCTTAGCTTTTTAATTGCTGTGAGCCCCTTTTCCAAAATCCTTTGGGCGAATAATTTAAATTTTTTTCAATTTTTTATTCAGGCCCAAAATTAGGGGCAACAAAAAAACAACGGGCCCTACCAACGGGAATTTAAAACCCTTTTCCCTTTCATCTTTTGGGTTTTTTGATGGAGATAAAAGCCTAAAAAATTTTTGGGGGGGGCAAAGTTTTCGATTGGGTTTCCTGTTAAAAAATATTGTTTTTTTGCTTGGGCAAACTTTAAATTGGGGTTTAAACTTTCTTTCCCCTGTTTTTTTAGTGGTTTTAATAAAAAACTAACTGCTCAATTCTTTTGCCTTTTTTATAGCGATCTTGTGCTAAAATAGTTTTCTCCACACTTTGTTATGGGCTTTTTCTCTCGCCTTCATCTCGCAGTTTACTAAATGCGTAATTAATTCCCCTAAAACCCAGCGCATTAACCACAGCGCCGCCCCCATCAAAAATTAAAGAGTTTAAGCCATTTTTTATAAATGATTTTTTATTTCATAATTTTTTCTGTCTGGGAAATTTTTTCCCCTTTCTTGACTGAAAATCTTTCGTGGGAAAAGAAGTGCCCAAAGATAGCAAACACTTTGCTGAAAAATCAAAGTCTAGTTTGCCCAAAACTGCTGGGTTTAAAATTTTTAAAAAACTTTTTTCCAACATTGAGTATCCTACCTTAGGGCCTCCCTTTAAAAGCAGAATGGTATACAAGGGTTTGCAACAGTTTTTTTTGGTGCTTTATTTTTAGAAAATAAAATAATTATAATTAAAAAAAAAACATGAAAAGTGATGATCTTTTACCGCTACAAGGTGGCCTAAAAACCTTTCCCTTTAATTAAAGAAAGCCAAATTGATGACCAAAGCCCATTAACCCAAAAAAGGGGAGGGTGTATTTTTTTTGGCCCGCTGTGGAAAAAAAAAACAGTTCCTCAGAACCCCGAATTCAGCAAAAAGAACAGATTCAAAAGATGGCGCCCGGGAAAACATTTTAAAGTTTTCTAAAGTGTAAAGAAGCGCCGCTGGGGTCTAGAAAGGTGAAAAGTTGGGGCAAACGGGTTTTTTAGTTTGTACACTTAAAAATAGTCAGTTTAATTTTCTCCCATTTTTTCTGAACAAAACTTACGATGAAATTTTAAAGCAAGTCCAGTTTTAAAAAAGTCATTAGGGTCATAGGATGTGATTTATAAATATAAATTTGGGGAAAATTGGGTTTTGCCATTAATCATGGGGTTAATAACCCTTTTTAAAATATTAAAATTTTATTTCCCTTTTTAAAAAAAAACCCAGCCAGAAAAACGCAGAATTTAGAAAACACTGAAACAGGGGGAGAAAGTAACCCAAACCAGAAAATTTAGCAAAAACCCTGAATCTGGGGAGACCCCTTTAAAAGCATCCTCATCCTGGGGGTTTTAAAACAGGAAAAAAATTTGCAGAGTGGAACAGACAAAAAAAAAATTTAAAGTTTCAGAAATAACTCATAATGAAAACATAAAAACCACCAACGCCAAACAATTGATTCAATGCCAGCTAAAAAAACTCCCCTGTGAAAACAAGGCCTACAGCAAACCCAAAATCCTTTATGGTAATTGAACTTAAAAAATGGGTTTCCATTTTTTGGGGCCCTTTTTCTGCTGTGGGGGGCGGTTTTTTTTACGGTTATAAAATTATAAAGGAATTGGGGGAGCCAAAACAAAAGCAATCAAAAAAAATCTTTAACCCCCTAAAAACAGAAGGCCAAAAGCCCCGCCAGAACCGTCAACAACAAAAGATTTAAATTTTTTATCCATTTCAGATGGAATAATATTTTAAGAAACCTTAAAATTTTTAAATTTTTTTTAAAAAAAATAGATCATGGCGTATTATAAAATAAGAACAATAAAAAAAAGACCTGGGGGGTCTATAAAAGACCTTTCCAAAGACCCGAATGTAATTTAATGTGGTTGCTTAGGATGTAAGAACTTCTTTTTAAAACTAAGCAGAGAAACGCTGAGGCCCAAAAAATTCCCCAAAAAGGGTGACGCGTTTTTGAAACGTGTTTTTTAAAATATATTAAACAATTTTAAATATTTTAAAAAAAACAAAATTGTATTTTTTTGATTTAATTTTTAAAAAATAAAATTGGGAAAAGGGAAATTTGGTTGTAATTAGAGGAGACTTAGTTATGTCTTGAGGTTAAAATTCAGTTTGAACTTGAGTAAGAACTTGTGATGAATTGAGGAAGACTTTGGGGCTACTTGGGATGACTTTAGGATGACGGGAAAACTTTTTTGGAAGACTTGAGGGTAATTGAGGAAAAAACTTGAGGATTTACTTGAGGAATTTATTAAGGAGACTAAAATAAGAACTTGTGGGGTGCTTTAAGGGGGAAAATTGAGGGGAAATTGAGTAAGAATTAAAAAGTGACCTTTGGGGGTTTAAATTGAGTGTGTGCATTTCGCGGGGGGGGGGGGTTTGGGGGGGAGGTGTGCGTGCGCCTTTGATTATTTTTTAAGAAACGAATGTTCAGAATATAATATTTTTTTAAACATAAAACGCAAAACCCAAAAACAACAACAATAACAATAAAAGCATATATACAACCATCGAACGCGCCCCCAAAAACCCCACACACACAACACCACAACACACCACACAAGTTGGGAGGGGCTTGCATTTAGAATGGGGAAAGGGGTTTTTTGGCGGCGCTTGAGAGGGCCCTAAATTTTAAGACGGCCCGTCGGTTTTCTCGTCCCCCTGAAAATTTTTTCCCAAAACGGCCCCCAAGTGCAATTTTTCAAAAACTTAATTTTAAAAAAACAAGAAAGTTGAAAAAAAGAAAACTCTGGGCCCCTTGGGAAAAAGCAGCCAAAAAAAAATTTAAGCAACGTTGAACGAAACATTTAAGCCAGTAAACACAGAATTATTACAAAATCATGGGGTGCTTTTTTTAAAAATTTAAGGTGTCAACTCCCAAACAAAACCCGACCCTACATGCATGAGCGGTACTATAATTTTTAGTCACGCCGTGTAGGGCCCGCCCGTACTAAAAATTAAGGAAAGTCAGTGGTTTGGGCCCGCCCTGGGGCCTTAACAGCCCCCGCGCACTGTTGCTAAAACGCGCCACCCCAAAAACCCTTTCCCCTAAACAAAAACCCCACGCTCCAGTGGGGGGGGAAAGGTGGGCTTTTTTTGGTCAAACCGGGAAAGTCGGGCCCATTGGCCCCAGTTTTTTTTGGGCGGTGTAAAAATACCCCTGGGAAGTGGGTCAAAATTTCTCCTGCCATTCCCGGGTTAAACACGGGCATGTGTATATGCCAGAAATTTCTTTTAAAAATTTGGGGTTTGGGTTGTATGTATTTCAGAAAAGATTTTCCCTTTTCTGTAAAACCGTTGAAAGAAATCGCAAGTTTGGAAATTTTGAATAAGAATAGAAACAAAAAAGACCCTTTAATTAGCCCCTTACACGAGTTTCTTTAACCAGCAAATCTTCTTTAGTGGACTCCCCTTTTTTGGTTTTTTACTGTTTCAAAAATTTTCCCTTTTCTTTTTGAAGCCCAATTTTCCCTAAAAAAAGCCTGAAAAGAATTTCTTTTCACTATCTTTAATGAGTAACAAGCCCGGGGGTAAGATGGGGGGCATTTCTTGAAAAGTTTCAAAGGTTTTGGTTTATCAAAAAGGATCGGAAGGCCTCACAAACTGGTTTTTTAAAAATTTTCCCAAAATCTTCAAAATGAGAGTTCCGGTTTTTTTTTGAGGAAACAAAAAAGAAATTTCTCTTTTGGGTTTGAGGGAAAGGGGAACAAGGGTCGCCACTCAATTTTCTTTTTCAAAAACTTTGCCAAAGGCCCATGATAAACAATGTATTTTTTCCCCAAGATCGGTTGTTGATCAGAAAGTTTTCCTTGCGAAGATAACAAAATTTCCCATTTCTTGAGGGAATTTTAGCGTCACTTTCCCGCACTGGCAAAGGCATTGAAACAAACACTTCCGACCGCAAAGTTTTTAAACACACAAGGGTTTTCTTCCCCCAAAAGCCCCCTGTCAAATGAAAAAAGGCGGCGGCAGTGTAGGTGGCCAAAAAACACAAAGTGTCACGTGATTTTTAAACCAGCACTTTATTTTGATAAGAGGCTTAAAGCGCAGTAAACAAGCTAGAAAATGGGAAGGGCCCCCCCGTGGGTAATTACAAGCCCCACAGGACCGCACGGACCCCTATACCTGATCGCCCTCCCAATCCAGGGGCCCCCTTTAAAAAAAGGCCTGGTGCACAGGTCTCGGCCAACCCAAAAATAATTTCCCAGATTTTAAAAGGATTTTTTAAATTTATGTTTGGGTTTTGTAGTTTTTTTGAGATAAAACGTTATTTTTTTGGTTTTTAAAATCTTACTTTTCAAAAAATTGAAAAATTTTGTAAATTAGTATTGAAAACGGGGAATAATCCTACACAGTATGTATGTTTGTAGATAATCGTTATTTTTTGGTTATTGAAGTCTTACTTGTCAGAGAACAGGAAAAGGCGGCTTTTAGGCCACTTTCGCCCAAAAACTTGGTGAGGAGCAAGTGGGGTAGAACAGACATTTATCTGTTCTCTAATGGAAAGAATGAAGGAAGTAAGGATATTGAGTGAACGATATTGAACGATATTATTGACCGGGTGACACGGAAACGACTGAATGAAGCGCCGGCTGGCAGCTCTTCAGTCGGCACTATCCAGGTAGGCAGCCCGTTGTGAA
>CM031629.1:4130540-4138040 GCA_018398815.1 Conus ventricosus | reverse complement strand
TTAGAGCTCGGTGTCTAGCCGAGAATAGGCGCTATATTAGTATTCATTATAATTATATAACACCCTGTAAATACATAACCGCACATGTTACGTGAAGTGTCACACGCACATCAAGCGTAACAGAAAAACAAAAACACATCTGATTATAAGAACTGCATTTCAAGAACAGATAAAAAATAAAAACAAACAAAACAAAAAAAAACGATTTCAAGAATTGCTAATTTCAAGAACAGCAAAATCAAAACAAAACAACTGATTACAAGAACTGCTAATTTCAAGAACAGTAAAATCAAAACAAAACTACTGATCACAAGAACTGCTAATTTCAAGAACAGTAAAATCGAAACAAAACAACTGATCACAAGAACGGCTAATTTCAAAGAACAGTAAATCAAAACAAAACAACCGATTACAAGAACTGCTAATTTGAAAGAACAGTAATCAAAACAAACAACCGATTACAAGAACTGCTAATTTCAAAGAACAGTAAATCAAAACAAAACAACCGATTACAAGAACTGCTAATTTCAAAGAACAGTTCACACAGGATGCGTCTGTGAATTAACCCCCCCTCCCTTTCCCCTTCCAACCACCACTACACCCCTGCTCCACCACACATAACCACTCTCATCCTTATAACTCACCCATCTACCCCCCACCCCCTTTCCCCTTCCAACCACCACTTCACCCCTGCTCCACCGCACATAACCACTCTCATCCTTATAACTCACCCACCTACCCCCCCCCCCTTTCCACACGCCTAGAACCGCCTCTCACACTTACCTTAACGTACGTAATGTCGTCGTACTGATCATCGATCTCCTCCAGGGTCTCCACGGGATTGCTCAGGGGTGGGAATAGCTGCCGCTGTCAAATTCCATGCAGTCGAAGACATAATAGACCATGTCTTGCACAGAACTCTGGAAGCCAACATCCTAAAATGATAATCAGGATGTCTTCCACAGAACTCTGAAAGCCAGCATCCTAAAATGATAATCAGGATAAAGCGCATGCTTTCGCTGCTCATCTGCAGGAAAGAGAAAATGATTCCACACGGTCATGAACAATCAAACAAAGAAAGAAACAACAACAACAACAACAACAACACCAACAACAACAAAATCGCTAGGGTGTTTGTTTCTGAACAGATTTTTTTTCAAAACGTCTGAAACTTTTCCTTGCTACAGTTTAGGTTGGACGTTTAGAACTTCTTACCTGAATGTGTTCATGGCATCGTGTTTTCTGAGATGAGAAATAAGTGATCACTGATATTAATCAAACATAAATAAAAGTCAAACATGGTAAATCGCATGAAGCTGCCTTAGGCCTCTTTTGCTTTCATCTGACAGTAAGTGACGTTAGTCCACTAAAACTGAATAGTTAATATTTACAGATTACACATAATCTTCCATCATGATATAGGGGCTCGCAAACTAGCAATTACACTCCGAAGTAATCTTTACACGCATTTTTTTCTAATGCTACGACTCAGCTAAAAAGTGGCTGTTCGATTTAGAAGAACTCAGCTGGTACCATGGGCATTTTGAATTCTGGCTGGAAGCGTCCTCACTCTCGAACTCTGAACTTTCAAGAAAGTGGCAAGTCTCAGTCGTCGTAATGAGCACATAAATGCATCACATATAATTTGATTGTTGGTACTTCTTTTTTTTGTTTCAGCAGGGGGCTAAGTGGATGTTAAACAGCGGAGGTTTTTTTTTTTTTTCAACATAATTCTCTGAAAGTTCTTGTTCAGCATAATCTGGTGTGCATTAAGGGAAACGCTTACCAACACCTTTAAAATACAAAAAAAAACCAACGACAACAACAACAACAGCAACAACGACGACAACGAACGACAACAATAAACGAAGACCGAAACCCACGTTACCAAATAAAAAGGAAAAAAAAATGTTTAAAGAAAAAACACACAAATGGTTCTCAGCAGAAATGATGAAAATGGAGGTTAAATCATTTTGATTTCTTTCTTTTTTCTTCTTCTATAATCATGTTTTGTGAGTGTTTTATGCACATTTGCATGCAAAATGTAAGCACTTTCTCATACAAGTGATCGCCATAGTCAGCGCTGGGGAAATAAAGGAAAGGGAACGTCTTTGCTCATGATTTGGTTGACCACAACTTCATGTATCTCTTGTTTCTTCTTTTCCTTCTTTTGGACGTAAACTGGTAGGGACAAAAGTGATAATGTTGCAAGCAGTTATTCAGTGAATCAGCCGAATATCAAATGTTTACTTTGATATCCACGCACGCACGCACGCACACACACACACACACACACACACACACACACACACACACACACACACACACACACACACACACGCGCGCGCGCGCGCGCACACACACACACACACACACACACACACACTACAGTCCACCTACACTCTTCCAGTCAGGGTACAGCTGTTCCAGAGCGTAGCTCTCCCAGTAATCAGCAAATCCCTCAGCGAGCCACAACCAGGTCCACCATTTGGGGGTCACCATGTTCCCAAACCACTGTGAACACACGCACACACACACACACGCACGCACGCACGCACGCACGCACGCACACACACACACACACACACACACACACACACACACACACACACACACACACACACCCTGGAACTATTTACTGTTCCAAACTTCTACTGTTGCTCTTTTCTTTTTCTCATTACTACCTGCACACACATTCGTTCCTTCCAGATGGCCTCGTTTTCATTTTCAATCAACGCCCAATTTGGACCGAACTGGATGAAGATACGTGGTTGCTCGAAAGGTGTCGTGTTTTGTTTGTGATTCGTTTAACTACGTTTTTCGGCGGAGCATTATATATAATTGTATGTTTGTTTATATTTCTGTCTGCAGTCGCTCACTTTGCAACTAGATCTTCTTCTTTTATCTCTTTTATCATGAGAGAGAGAGAGAGGAGAGAGAGAGAGAGAGAGAGAGAGAGAGAGAGAGAGAGAGAGAGAGAGAGAGACTGTCCTGCTCTAAGAGTTTCATTATCACACACATTCGTATCAATTTATTGAAAGGGAATGTTTCGTTAACATGTTCTTCAAAAAGATTCTGACTGGTGAATAAATCGATGGTATAGCTTCATTACCTTTGCGTCTCAACTTCAAGTAGCGGTTGAAGCTTACGAGGATAATTCTTGAGTGACGATACTTAAAAAGCAGCTGCGAATCTCGATGATTATCATGATTGTTACTGTTATCATTATCATCATTATCACTCTTATCCTCTCCCTCATTATAAAAGGGGATGGGGGGGGGAGGGGGAGGGGGATAGCATCCTCCCACCTCTCTCTCTCCCTCTCTCTGTGTCTCTACCTCTCTCTGACTTTCTTTATCTCTCCCTCTCACCTCTCTCTCTCTGTCACTCCCTCCCGCCCTCTCTCTCCCATCATTTTGACATGGGCCTACAGCCTATTCATTAAACCATTTCAGAGTTCAGGTCAGAGTTCAGAGTTCTCTCTCTCTCTCTCTCTCTCTCTCTCTCTCCTCTCTCTCTCTCTCTCTCTCTCTCTCTCTCTCCCTCCCTCACCTCTTTCTCTCCCACTCTCACCCCCTCTCTCACCCCACCCCCATCACTCTCTCTTCCTCTTCCTGCTCCTCTTCCTAATCTGAACCATGTGGTTGCAACTGTAACAACCAACCACGACATGAGCGTCAGAGTTCACAGTTGTCTTCCCTTTCCTCCCCCCCCCCCCCCCCCATCTTTCTCTCTCGCTCTTTGCAAAACAGAAAAAACTGCAAAAACAGATTTTAAATTCGAAATGTCCTCTTTCACGCCGCACAACACGACGCAACAAAATAGAGATGAAGAAAAAACAACAACAACAAAAAACAACAACAACAAAACAACAATAACAAGAACATCATCATCATCATCATCATCATCATCATTATCATGAACAACAACAATGACAACAACGACAACAACAACGACAACGACAAAGACGACGACAACAACAACGACGACTACAACGACAGCAACGACGACGACGATTACAAGTTCACAAACAACAACAATGATAACCACCATCACTACCACCACCGCCACCACAACGACGACAACAACAACAACGACAACAACAACAGCAACAGCAACAGGGCTACATATTAACTCATTGCAGACCATGTGTGCCAGGTCATGGGAAGCCATTGAAGCTGTCGAGGACCGCTGCTCATGGGGTGTGAATTCCGTGTTGAACAACTCTTCTTCTGATTGCGTGATCAACCCCCAGCCCACCATGGTAAACGAAGGGACCTCAGGAATGACGACCAAGTCTGCAAAGAGTTAACGACGACGATGATGCTAATGGCAGCAGTGAAGAAGAAGAAGAAGAAGAAGAAGAAGAAGAAGCAGAAGAAGAAGAAGAAGAAAAAGAAAACGAAGATCAGAAGAAGAAGATAATAATGATGATGATGATGATGATGACAGTAAACGATAGGATGGCAACTTTGCATTAGAATGTAATCACAAAAAGCTTATAAAAAAAAAGAAGAATGGTTGGTTTCTAAACTGCCTAAACAAATGGGATGAAAAAAAGATTTCTCCATCACCACCCCGCTTAGTACTTCTCTCTCTCTCTCTCTCTCTCTCTCTCTCTCTCTCTCTCTCTCTCTCTCTCTCTCTCTCTCTCTCTCTCTCCCCCCCCTCTCTCTCTCTCTCTCTCATTACTGTCAATAGTTTCAATGAAATGCAGGTCTTTTTGCGTTTTTGTTTCTTTTTCATAGGTTTTGCGTATGATGTACTCACTCCCTTCATTAGGGGCCAAGGCCTATGAATGATTAAACCACCCGAATTTCTCTCTCTCTCTCTCTCTCTCTCTCTCTCTCTCTCTCTCTCTCTCTCTCTCTCTCTCTCTCTCTCTCTCTAGCCAGCAGAGCAAAAAGCGTTATCGTGTACCGTGTAAAAGTAATCATTGCCAAAATAAAGAATCCCTTAGTTTGCTTTTGAAGTTATTTGATTGCCACAATTCAGTGCAGAGCTGAAAAATGTGGTCTTGATGCTGCCGCTGAGCACTGAGAAATAGAAAATCCATCTTTTTGTTCTGAAGATTATGTTTGGGGTATCGTTACAAAGACCAAATGATTAGGCACATATAGAAACGGCTAGGTATCCTATATTTATGAATTCTGTTGTTAAAGGTGTTCGATATCGGTTGAAAATTATCCAGATGCAGGACCACAGATCACCATGCAAAACTCAAATGCTGACAGATAACGGAGGTAAGAAAAACCGGGCGACCAGTGCGAGGATGAACCTGTATGGATAAGGTTTCGGGTTTGTATGGGTGAACCAAAGTGTTGGTAATATGAATGTTTTTATTCGGGTATCGCGAGAAAGACCGACTGACTGCAGATGGCAAAATCGGAATTGCCATGTGCGAAACAGTGACAGATTTGAATCATATAGAGCGTTCAGCCATTTGCTCTGCTTACCTGTGTATATGTCAATGACAATGGACAAACATCTAAATCGTATCATGACTAGGTTTGGATCTGGCGTGTGTAATATTCATACTCATCATTTTCGCTATAGACTATTGTGTAATGGCAATCTGATCTGTCCATTATGTCAACATTCGAAAGAAGATGAAGTTCATTTTGCACTGACTTGTCAAGTATCAAGAAACCTCTGGGAGTAACTCATACGATAAAAACATTTGAAAAATCTTTGCAAATTGGTGTTGTTCATGCCATCATCACATGAAGATAGTGTCAAACAGTTAGCTATATATATATATATTAATATATATATATATATATATATATATATATATATATTAATATATATATACACAAAGCATTCCAGAAGCCAAGTATTTATGTAACACAACGAAGTCCAGCGTCGATCTGCGACACCATCCACGATGTATATACCCATTGTATGTATATGGCCATTATGAGTAAATCTTTTGAGTATTTGACTCTCTCTCTCTCTTTCTGTCTTTCTCTCTCTCTTTTCTTCTCGTTTCCCTTCCTTTACCTATCTCTCTTTCCCTCTGCTCCCCCTCCTCTCTCTCTCCTTTTGGCGCCTCCCCCCTCCCCTTCCCCACCACACCCATCCTCTGTAACAGCGCCAAGACAAAACTGTAGCAAAACACCGCAGCAGTGGATGGTTGGATGGAGGTGGAGGCTGGGCGGGGGTGCCGTGGACTAGAGGACATACCCACTTTGGGCACGAAGGTTTCACAGTTGGGATCAAAGTGGTCGTTGAACCAGTCCAACAGTTCCAAGGAGTAGCCATGGGTCATGTGGGCACCTTCAAGTCGGCTGGGTCGGGCGAAGGTTCGAATCTGTTGGGGGAAAGAGGAGGATGACACAGCCTATTGAACAGTAGGCGAGTTAACGATGAGAGAGAGAGAGAGAGAGAGAGAGAGAGAGAGAGAGAGAGAGAGAGAGAGAGAGAGAGAGAAGAGAGAGAAAGAGAGAGAGAGAGAGAGGAGAGAAAGAGAGAAAGAGAGAGAGAGAAAGAAAGAGAAAGAGAGAAAGAGACAGAGAGAGAGAGAGAGAGAGAGAGAGAGAGAGAGAGAGAGAGAGAGAGAGAGAGAGAGAGAGGTTTCATTTGGAACTTAAATGCGCATCATCGGAGTGAACTGATTCTTTTAACTGAACAGCCCGAGTCACACGTGATCAGAATAGGCTTGTATAGCAACACAGCAAGAAAGATATCCAGTTGGTTCAGCTTGAGCACCTTGTCTGTCCGTCCAAAGGTATATGGGTGCCCGATGCCGTTTAGAAAAGGTTAAGGTGGCTGATGGAAAAAGGTGGGCCCCGCCTTCCATACTGCAATGCCTTGGACATGGTAAATCTACTACAGTTCACTGACTCAACCTGAAACCTTAACTTGAGATTAGATTTTACAGGTGTGGTTGCCATTCTGGACTGGTGTGTGTAGGTGCGCGCGCGCGCGCGTGCGTGCGTGCGTGCGTGCGTGCGTGTGTGTGTGTGTGTGTGTGTGTGTGTGTGTGTGTGTGTGTGTGTGTCTTGTACGTATAATTAGCCTCTTGTTAGTCTATGGTGGATTGACATGACAAAGGCAGATTTAAAAGCACAAAGAACACAAAACATAATATGTACGTAAAACACGTACGCACACACACACACACACACACACACACACACACACACACACACACACATATGCTCAAACACATAGCCCCCCCCCCCCCCCCCCACACCACCACAACACACAGACACAACACACGACACAACACAGACACACACTCACGACAGACAACACACAGACACAAACACACACAACACAACACACAACACTCACATACAACACACACACATACCTCAGACAAGACAGACAAACACGACAGACAGACAGACAGGCATGCAACATACACACACACACATAACACAACACAGACACACACACATGCACACACAAACACGTCCAAACAACAGACAAACAGACAGACACAACACACACACACACACACATCAGACACATTGACAGACAACACCACACACC
>CM031629.1:4123040-4128040 GCA_018398815.1 Conus ventricosus | reverse complement strand
ACAGATAGATAGATAGACACATAGATTGATAGATACACACATACATACATATACAGACAGACAGATAGATGGATATATAGGTAAACAGACGGATGTATGGATGGATGGAGAGAGAGAGAGAGAGAGAGAGAGAGAGAGAGAGAGAGAGACAGAGAGAGAGAGAGAGAGAGAGAGAGAGAGAGAGAGAGAGAATAGAAAGAGAGAGAGATAAGCGGATAGACAGATATAGATGGATGGATGGATGGATGGATGGATAGATGATAGAAAGATAGATAGATAGATAGATAGATAGATAGATAGATAGATAGATAGATAGATAGATAGACAGACACATAGATTGATAGATACACAAATACATACATACGGGAGGTCTGTCTGTCTGTCTGTCTGTCTCTCCCTTTCTAATAGACAGACAGACAGATAGATAGATGGATAGATCGATGGGCAGACATATAGATAGATAGATTGATAGACAGATGGATGGATGATAGATAGATAAATAGACAGAATAGACAGAAAGATTGATAGATAGATCGATCGATAGATAGATAGAAAGAGAGAGAGAGATAGAAATAGCGTTACGTTCGTCTCTGAAACGAGGCGGAATGTTCTGAATATTCTTTCCAATATTGGTTTAACATTTGCCTCTGATCTTCACAGTTTAATAATGGCTTCACTCATTTTCATGCCTAGTAATACATTCGTTTCTGACCACTATGGTGTAAGATATTACTTTTATTCCAGTAACACACACACCTCTGAACATCAGAAAGCAGCAAGTATTTTCATTTCTTGTTATGCATTCAACTCGGTATATAACACAGCAACACGGAAATAATTTTCATTTGCAAATGTGTCACATCCAATAGTCATTATTCACTGGCAACTGCCAGGGAGCAAGACCTGTGTGTGCGTGCCTGCACCCAATGTGAACACAGCGCAGGCTTCTTAGGGTGGTACAGGATTGCTCCCAGCTGGTTTGTTCGGGCAGGTGAGGTCAATGCCTCTCCGGGCCCCATCCGCACCTTCGGGGGTACCTTTTTCTTCTCGTTAATCTCTCAAGATCAGAATCCCATTAGAGTAATCTTCAGATTCTCTCCCTTCCTTGTCCGCCTCTCCCAGACGTCCATTCCAGCATCACAGGTGAAGGTCTGCCAGTCCGTGCGGATTCCCCAGGGAGTCGTGAACCGCTGATGGTGCTGTCCAGACCCCGGACCCTGGTTTTGCAGCATGTCTTGGACAGTCCTAAGGGATGTGATCAGCCGTCGTATGTCAGTCTCCACAGAGACACCTTCTGTCCAGTCCTAAGGGATGTGATCAGCCGTCGTATGTCAGTCTCCACAGAGACACCTCCTTCTGTCCAGTCCGAAGGGATGTGATCAGCCGTCGTATGTCAATCTCCACAGAGACACCTCCTTCTGTCCGATGCCGAAGAAATAAAAATGCTGTATACGTGTGGTGGAGGCCAGTTTTCAAACGGACGATTTTCACACTTGAACTTATCGCGGTGGGTGATGGAATCTGACATTTGGGTCGTAGTGTCTGCCTTCTCTATACCCTAATTCACCTTAATGATGGTATTTTCGTCATCACCGGACACCAAGTTTAATCCTGTGCCCACTGTGGCTGGTGTGTATGCTTTCTCGTAGTCTCTGATACATCATGGTTCTGGTACCTACCTATGGTAGGACCCCTTTTTTCCTCTCATCAGCGTTACTGCAACCCACAGCTGCAGAATATGCAGCTCTTTGTTGTGAGAGTTCCCCTAGTGCTTGAACGACACAGAGAACACCAGAAGACAACGCGGTGTGACCATGTGTTTTGTGCGGTTTTTTTTTTTGCGGAGTTCTGCCTGACCGCTCTGACTGCGTCGTCAAGGGTACCTGTCTCTGTTCTGAAATCGGCGGAGTGCTTGCCTATTGGGACATTTTCTTTTGTTTGGTTCTTTGCTGTCCCATCTCTTTTTTCCCCTCAGTGGCATCGCATCCACACCACTCATTCCCCCCACCCCCACCCCCCTCTTCCCCATCCTCGTTCACAGCCATAGCCCGGCCGGCCCGCCGCATCCCCTGTATTGGCAATCCACTGGGAGCAGTCAATGTCAAATCGTCTCGAGGCAACCCACCAGAGGAGACACTGCAGATTCTCTATCCCCCCATCTGTGTATCGGCTGAAGATTCCTTTTCCACCGTCTTTCGTCGCCTCAGCGGCCGAGCCGTCCGTTAAGACGTGGATCCAGTCTCCTTGGACGCAGTGGTGGCAGATATACCCCATGAGCAGGGTCCTGCGCTGTGTGTCTGACTAAACTCCTGGCCTCTCCACTCCGGTGGACACTAGCTGGGAAAAGTGGACGTCTCCAAGATGGCTGGTACACATTAATCGGCACAGGCATTCTTCGTGTTCTAGCATGATCGGCATCCCTCTCTCCTGGCGTTTTGACTTACAGGGTGAAGCTGCTTTCTTTTCAACCGACTGTCGGCGAGTCTGTTCATTCTGCTTTTCATTGCTTGATTTTCTAGGGCGTGTAAGGTTTTGCTGCATGGATGAGGACTTTGATGATTTCTGTTCTGTCCTTCAGTGACTACTGCATCCCAGGGATTTCTCCAGTTTTAGGATCGGGACAGGTCTCACAGCACTTGTGTAGCTGGGCTTGATTCTGGATTCTGTTCAGATCCTGCAGAGTCTGACGTTGCATGTGGTCTCCTACGCTGACATCCCGTTGTCTGCTACAGGTCTGCCTCTGTCTGTGTAGAGCTTCTTCAGGATGCTGCAGTCAGCTCCACCGTCCGCCCCTGCCAGTTTCCTCTCGACTATCATTCTCCTGTCGGCCGTGCCGTGATGCTTGCTAATCTGTTTCCTTCAGGTAAGTCTGCGATCCAAGGTCACCACCCCAAGGCAGGTAAGTGTAGGTCTACCTCTGCAGGTCGGTGGCCTTTCAGCATTCAGCCTTGCCTCTTGTGGTTTGCTAGAAGGACTGAAGGCTGCGTGGGCTGCTCCGGCCATACTGATGGAGACTGGCCAGTCTTTGATCCAAATGTCAATTTTGTTGAATGAAGCGTGGACGCTTTGCAGAGCTATTGAGAAGTACTCTTTAGAGTACTTTACTTGGAGTCTTTAAGGCAGCTTGATAACGTCATCTGTTACGGAAGAGAGTGGGTGAAAGGATTCCTCCTTGGACTATCCCCTTTTTCAGCAGTTTCTTCTCGCTTTTCTGGATTTGGCGGTCTGCTAGGGCTTAGCTGCTGTTGAGATGCTAACTGACCTAGGTGTACATTCTGCAAGAAAGCCAGCACTGTCACAGTTTGAGGTTGAGTTCGTCCTCCCAGACTATTTTCAGTTTTGATTGCCTTTGTCTCAGAACGTCACATGGTAACATTGTCGTCATTTTCCATTTCTCTCCTGTTTTTGTCGCTGATTATCTCAGAGTAATATTGAAGTTATTTCATTTTCCTCTGAACATTCGCTTCTAAACAGCACAGAATAAGGTTGATGCTTTTTTTTCAACTTCTGCTTCACATTCGTCTTTGAACATCGCAGAGTAAGCGATTCTTTTCTTCCGTTTGAACATCACCGAGTAAGTGATTTTCCATTCCAGTGATGCTTTCACGCGTAAGGACTACAGTACCTCTCCACATCACATGCAGGGCTTAACAACAGGAAAAGGAGTGAACGAAGAAGAAAGAGCAAGAGGAGGATTGTGAGCAGGAGAAAGATATGACAGAAAGAGAAGAATGATTCGAAAGAGAAGGAGGATACAAAACGGTCACTCACATGACTTGAAACTGATAACAGGAATGTTGGAGAGGTGGATACAGTGTGGTAGATGACGACGACGAAGAAGAAAAAAAGAAGAAGAAGAAGAAGAGAAGAAGAAGAAGAGAAGTGATGATGATAATGATGACGATGATCACGATGACGATAATCATAAGGAAGGGGTGGGGTGGAGGTGGGTGGAACAACATGACCACTCACATGACCTGAGAGCTGATCTGGGGCATGTTGGACAAGGAGATGTAGTTCCGGTCGGTGTCGGTACGTCTGACCAGGGTGACGTTGAAGGTGGCCTTCAGGGCGGGTTCATCAAAAGACGGGAACACCTGACGGAAGTAGGTCGGGTTCATCAGGGTCATGGCCACGTAACTGTCAGGAACGACAACCCACCAAGGATATCGTCATTAGAATTACAACAGTTTACATGGATGGACACGGTGGCGGCCCCTCCCCCCTCCCCCCCCCCCCCCCCCCCTCTATATCCTCTCCCATAATCCCCTCTTTCGCTTCCGTCTGGCGGCCATTTTTTTCGGGTGCCGAATACATGGGAAGATAAGTGACTTTACGTTCTTCGTTCGTACAGTCCTAAAAGTGATTTGTTTTTTTTTTTGCCTAAAGAAGACCCAAGAGGTCGAAATGCATTGTGTCTTGTCCTGCATCTGCTTTGTGTGTCTATGTCCTTGGCGGTAACCAACCCCCTCTCTTTCTAAATCTTTATAGAATAAAGCTTAATGCCTTTAAAACAAAATTCAGCAAGAACGTTAAATGTGTGTGCGGTGAACACATTTCAAACCAACACATTCTTCTGGAATGCCAGAGATTGAGACCATTTTACCAGCTATTTCTGAAAGTTCTCTTGACAGTATCCTTGAGAATTTTAGTTTGTTGCTTGATTTTGCGAACTGTTTACTACGCAGTCCTATGGGACATTTGCTATAGGTTTGTGTTATGATTCAGTATAGTTATTTAAATTGGTTTTCCCATACCTTTTAAACAATCTTTTATTGCATTGTAAAGATTGTAAAGATGCCTTTTTTGTTGTTGTTTTTGTATTATGATTGCAAGCTAACCCACCCACCTCCTCTTCATGCCCCCCCCCCTCCCCCTCTCTACACCCTTTCTCTTCGTCTATTATCACTCAATGTGGAAAGATGTTAAATTGAAGACAACACACACACACACACACACACACACACACACACACACACACACACACACACACCACACAC
>CM031629.1:4110540-4118040 GCA_018398815.1 Conus ventricosus | reverse complement strand
TACTACTACTACTACATACCAATACTACAACTACCACACTACTACCATTACTACCACTACCACTACTACTAACACAACAACTACTACTACCACTACTACCACCACCACTACTACTACTACCACTACTACTACTGCTATTACTACTACCACTACTTCTACTACTACTACCACCACTACCACTACTGTTCCTATTACTACTACTACCTCTACTACTACTACTGCTACTACCACTACTGTTCCTATTACTACTACTACTACTTCTACTACTACTACTACTGCTACTACCACTACTACCCACAGTACTACTGCTATCACTACTACTGTTACTACTTCTACCACTACTACCACTATTATTACTACTACTACTACTACTGCTGCTGCTGCTGCTACTGCTACAGACACACAGCACGGCGCATGCCACTCCTTACCAAACCAGGGGGACCATCTCATACCGCTGAAGTATGTTATGCTGCTGCTGCTGCTGCTGCTGCTTCTCCTCCTCCTACTGCTGTAACTGCTGCTACTGCTGCTTTCTCCTTCTCCTACTACTACTATGACTGCTGTTGCTACTGCTGCTTTCTGCTTCTCCTACTACGACTGTAACTGTTGTTGCTACTGCTGCTTTCTCCTTCTCCTGCTACCGATGCTACGGCTGTTTTCTCCTTCTCCTGCTGTTGCTATGACTGCTGCTACTGCTGCTTTCTCCTTCTCCTGCTTCTGTTGTTACTTTTACTGCTGCTGCTGTTGTCTTGCAAACAGGCCTTACCACTTCACATGCCTGGAAAGTTCTGTTGGTACTTTTGCTACAGATGGTACTGGTAGTGCTGTCATAGCTATCTGCTACAGATGGTACTGGTAGTGCTGTCATAGCTATCTGCTACAGATGGTACTGGTAGTGCTGTCATAGCTATCTGCTACAGATGGTACTGGTAGTGCTGTTATTGCTATCTGCTACAGATGGTACTGGTAGTGCTGTTATTGCTATCTGCTACAGATGGTACTGGTCGTGCTGTATTGCTATCTGCTACAGATGGTACTGGTAGTGCTTATTGCTACCTGCTACAGATGGTATTGGTAGTGCTGTTATTGCTATCTGCTACAGATGGTACTGGTAGTGCTGTTATTGCTACCTGCTACAGATGGTACTGGTAGTGCTGTTATTGCTATCTGCTACAGATGGTACTGGTAGTGCTGTTATTGCTACTGCTACAGATGGTACTGGTAGTGCTGTTATTGCTATCTGCTACAGATGGTATATGTAGTGCTGTTATTGCTATCTGCTACAGATGGTACTGGTAGTGCTGTTATTGCTATCTGCTACAGATGGTACTGGTAGTGCTGTTCATTGCTATCTGCTACAGATGTACGTACTGGTAGTGCTGTTATTGCTATCTGCTACAGATACTGGTATGGTAGTGCTGTTATTGCTATCTGCTACAGATGCGATGTCCCGCTGACGTACCTTGAGTTTTGTAAGAGAGATACATTGTTTATGCTGATTTAGATCTTCGGAAGAATGTATTTTAACAATTTATCTGGGCTATCTATGACGAGTGCATTTAAAGAGATGTTGAAAGTTTTTTTTTTTATTTTTTTTATTTTTTTTTTTATTAAATGATGGTGAGTTGAATTTATACGTGGTGACAGCCTGATATTGGCCCTTTGCGAGGTCGGCTGTGCTAAGCAACATTATCTTATCTTATGCTCTACAGATGGTACTGGTAGTGCTGTTATTGCTATCTGCTACAGATGGTACTGGTAGTGCTGTTCATTGCTATACTGCTACAGATGGTACTGGTAGTGCTGTTATTGCTACTGCTACAGATGGTACTGGTAGTGCTGTTATTGCTATCTGCTACAGATGGTACTGATAGTGCTGTTATTGCTATCTGCTACAGATGGTACTGGTAGTGCTGTTATTGCTATCTGCTACAGATGGTACTGGTAGTGCTGTTATTACTATCTGCTACAGATAGTACTGGCAGTGCTGTTATTGCTATCTGCTACAGATGGTACTGGTATGGTAGTGCTGTATTGCTATCTGCTACAGATGTACTGGTAGTGCTGTTATTGCTATCTGCTACAGATGGTACTGGTAGTGCTGTATTGCTATCTGCTACAGATGGTACTGGTAGTGCTGTTATTGCTATCTGCTACAGATGGTATGGAAGTGCTGTTATTGCTACCTGCTACAATGATGGTATGGTAGTGCTGTTATTGCTATCTGCTACAGATGGCACTGGGTAGTGCTGTTATTGCTATCTGCTACAGATGGTATGGTAGTACTGTTATTGCTACCTGCTACAGATGGTACTGGTAGTGCTGTTATTGCTATCTGCTACAGATGGTACTGGTAGTGCTGTTATTGCTATCTGCTACAGATGGTAGCTGGTAGTGCTGTTATTGCTAGTCTGCTACAGATGGTGCTGGGTAGTGCTGTTATTGCTACCTGCTACAGATGGTACTGGTAGTGCTGTTATTGCTATCTGCTACAGATGGTACTGGTAGTGCTGTTATTGCTATCTGCTACAGATGGTACTGGTAGTGCTGTTATTGCTATCTGCTACAGATGGTACTGGTAGTGCTGTTATTGCTGTCTGCTACAGATGGTACTGGTAGTGCTGTTATTGCTATCTGCTACAGATGGTATTGGTAGTGCTGTTATTGCTATCTGCTACAGATGGTACTGGTAGTACTGTTATTGCTATTCGCTACAGATGGTACTGGTGTGATGTTATTGCTATTACTGTTATTGGTGTTCTAACTACCGCCGCTTCTGTTTTTAGTATTACCGGTACCGCTAACTACTCTTTTGTTGTTGTTGCATGCTATTACTACTGAACCTGTTGTTGCTGTTTCTGCTGCTGCTGTTGCTGTTTCTGCTGCTGCTGCTGCTGTTTCTTCTTCTTCTGCTGCTGCTGCTGCTGCTGCTCTCCTCCTCCTCTCCTCTTACTACTATTACTACTACTATAACTACTGGAAGAAGAGAGAACCTTGATGCAGAGTGATGACGCTGGTGGCCGAGATGCAGGTGAAGAGGATGGTGACGCTGCCTTCGAAGACGAGATCGGGGTCGTCCCCGTAGATGTGGGGCTGAAGGCGCAGGTCGTAGTGGTAGGGAACCAGGTCGGTGGGCAGTCTGAGACAACCAGCGCAATCATCACCATCATCATCATCATCATCACCATCATCATCATAATCGTCATCATCATCATCATCACCATCACCATCATCATCATCATCGTCGTCGTCGTCGTCGTCGTCATCAACTTCGTCATTGTCATTAGCAAAGCTGCTTATTAGCCTCTACACTCTTCGCGATCTTCTTCAGCATGATGCTGAGAGAAGCAAAGGAGGATTTAGACGAGATTTTTTTCAGATTTAGGACCCACGGCAGCGTATTCAATTTACGAAGGCTTATGGCCCACACGAAGACCTCAGAAGAAGCTATCCTGAACCTGCTCTTTGCAGATGTCTGCTCCATCCTGGCACACACAGAAGAAGCCCTGCAGGTCATCGTAGACCGTTTTTCACAGGCAGCCAAGGCATTCGGTCTGACTGTAAGTCTGAAGAAAACTGAAGTCCTCCACCAAAAAGCACCAGGGACCGCGTACACTGCTCCCCACATAAGCATTGATGGCCATCCCCTTAACACGGTAGAGCATTTCACCTACCTGGGCAGCGTCATATCGAACGACGCTACGGTGACCAAAGATGTGGACAACCGCCTCTCAAAGGCAAGCAGTGCATTTGGCCGCTTCCAGAACAGAGTATGGAAAAACCACTCCTTGCGACTCTCCACAAAGATGCAAGTCTACCGAGCTGCTGTACTGTCCACACTGCTATACGGATCAAGGCATGGGTGCTGTATCGGAAACAAATAAAGCGGCTGGAGCAGTTCCATCAGAGATGCCTCCGGTCCATCATGGGCATCAAGTGGAAGGACTACGTAACGAACATAGAAGTCTTGGAAAGAGCTCAACTGCAAAACATCGAGTCAATGCTCATGCTAAAACAACTTCGCTGGGCAGGGCATATCACCCGGATGCCTGACAGTCACATGTCAAAAGCAGTATTCTATGGGGAGTTGGTCCAAGGCAAACGCAATACAGGCGCACCACAGAAACGATTCAAGGACCAACTGAAGAAGCAACTATCCCAAGCGGACATCAACCCCAAGACTTGGGAGCAGTCAGCATCAGACAGAGGTAGCTGGAGAGCTTCAACGCTCAGAGGAACCCCACACTTCGAGGAAACCAGACGACAGAACATACAGGAGAAGAGAAGGTGAAGTAAAGACCCAGGTCCTCAGCCCAACAACGCAGGCCAGATCCACACCTGCCCACAATGCCACAGATCCTGTAGATCACGAACTGGACTAATTAGTCATCAAAGGGCGTGCCGGCCTTCCCTGGCGGGAACTTTGCACTAATCCTCGCAAGCTAGCGTCATTGTTATTATCGTTGATCACATTTGTGATCATCACCACCATCGTCATTGTTGTCGCGTTGTCATCACTTGTCAACATTTGCTATGTTAACATTAAATGGAACAATTCTTTAAAAAAACAAACACATGAAACCAAATTCAAAATAACAGATCTGAAAAAAAGACGATGCAAGGAAAACTCAATTGATTTGTAACATGGTGCCAGTATAGTTTCAAACACCCTTCAGCTTCTCTTCCTGCTCGCACACACACACACACACACACACACACACACACACACACACACACACACACACACACACACACACACAACACGAAACACACACACACACACACACACACACACACACACACAACACACACACACACACACACACACACACACACAGATAGAACAGACAGCCGACATTGCCACCCATCCTAATACACCACCAAACTGACAGACACACGAGACAGACACAGCCACACACACCAAAACAACACAACCACCGACGACAGACAAGCACGCCGCCGCACATGCACCATCTCCCTACCTGGAACTGTGTACTCCATGGCCATCACTTGACCGTTACAAAACACCGAATCAGACTCCACATCAACCTTGGTAAATAATGGCAGTACCTGAACAGACCATACCCTGACCGTGGGTACAGACTGAATGTCAGCTGACCTGAACAGACCATACACCTGACCGTGGATACAGACGTTCAACCTGAATGTCAGCTGACCTGAACAGAACACACACCTGACCGTGGTACAGACAATGTCAGCTGATCTGAACAGACCATACTCCTGACCGTGGGTACAGACTGAATGTCAGCTGACCTGAACAGACCATCCACCTGACCGTGGGTACAGACTGAATGTCAGCTGACCTGAACAGACCATACACCTGACCGTGGGTACAGACGTTCAACCTGAATGCCATCTGACCTGAACAGGCCAACACCTGACCGTGGGTACAGACGTTCAACCTGAATGCCATCTGACCTGAACAGACCATACACCTGACCGTGGGTACAGACGTCAACCTGAATGCCATCTGACCTGAACAGACCATACACCTGACCGTGGGTACAACGAAGTCAGCTGACCTGAACAGACCATACACTGACCGTGGGTGCAGACGTTCAACCTGAACGTCAGCTGACCTGCACTCACCGGTAGGAACCAGGGCTGGAGTGTGGGGCCGGCTGCTCGCGGGTCAGCCAGTCCTTGATGACGTCATAGTTGGTCTCCACCAGGCGATGTTGGAGCGGGTCTGGGCAATGACTTGATCCACTACTGGGCGATCACTGTGACGTCACGGACCTCCGACATTGCTGCAGCTGGAAGAAAGCAGGCATCGCGCTAGGTATAGTAGTAGTAGTAGTAGTAGTAGTAGTAGTAGTAGTAGTAGTAGTAGCAGCAGCAGCAGCAGCAGTAGTAGTAGCAGCAGCAGCAGCAGCAGCAGCAGTAGTAGTAGTAGAAGTAGTAGCCAGCAGCAGCAGCAGCAGCAGCAGAGTAGTAGTAGCAGCAGCAGTAGCAGTAGTAGCAGTAGCAGCAGTAGTAGTAGTAGTACTAGAAGTAGCAGCAGCAGCAGCAGCAGCAGTAGCAGTAGTAGTAGTAGTAGCAGCAGCAGTAGCAGTAGTAGCAGTAGTAGTAGTAGTACTAGTAGTAGCAGCAGCAGCAGCAGTAGCAGTAATAGTAGTAGTAGCAGCAGCAGTAGCAGCAGTAGTAGCAGTAGTAGTAGTAGTAGTAGTAGTAGTAGTAGTAGTAGTAGTAGCACCCAGTAGTAGTAGCATCAGCACCAGTAGTAGTAGTAGTAGTAGTAGTAGTAGTAGTAGTAGTAGCAGCAGCAGCAGCAGTAGCAGTAGTAGTAGTAGCAGTAGTAGTTGCAGCAGTAGTAGTAGTAGTAGTAGCAGCAGCAAGCAGTAGCAGTAGTAGCAGTAGTAGTAGTAGTAGTAGTAGTAGCAGTGGTAGTAGTAGTAGTAGTAGTAGTTAGCAGCAGTGGTGGTAGTAGTAGTAGTGGTGGTAACATGAGGTGGAGGGAACGTGGGAAGAGGAATAGTAACAGTGATAGCAGCCGCAGCAGCAATAGTAGCGTGGTACTATATCACCAGTGCTAGCAGCTGCAACAACAGCGGTAGCAACAGCAGCAACAGCTGAAATAGTAACAATTCGCAGCAGCAGTAAGAGCAGCAGCACCAGTGAAGGTGATGCAGTCATAATTGTGCTAATAGTATCAATAGTACTGCGAGAGGTTTTTGACTCACACATGTGAACAAAATGAGCTTTTGTGATCACCCTGTTTTGTTTGTATCTCTTTCTCTCTCTCTCTCTCTCTCTCTCTCTCTCTCTCTCTCTCTCTCTCTCTCTCTCTCTCTCTCTCTCTCTCTCTCTCTATGCGAGTGTGTGGGCGTGCGTGTGTGTGTGCGCGCGCACGTGTGTGTGTCTGTTTTGTACAATGTTAGCATTTTCTTGGCAATTACAAGAGCTAACATGATCAAACTTGGCGGAGCGATAAATGGTAATGAAACCCACCCAGCCATTCCCTGCATAAAGATGTCACCGCTTTGCAATAGCCGTTAATCTGTCAAGTAATGCTTTTACATAATACTTCAGAACTGATATTTTCTTAAACAAAAAAAATCATGATCATTTACAGTTACTGCTTTTTGCACTGATAACATTAAATGCACAAATGTGCTATATGCAAATAAAGTGACACATTTCAAGTAATATTCAAGGAAAATTGGATCTCTTCAAGCTGTTTCTACCTTGCAATAGTGCGGATGTGAACACACACACATAATTAATTCTAGGGCTCAGATAGACCACATTTTGCCAAAATTTGATACAGCTTGATAAAACCTCAAATAGACGCCAGATGGTCCCAAAGCATCGGACTGAAACTAGATCACTGGCATGATCTTTTCACCTCAGAGAGAGAGAGAGAGAGAGAGAGAGAGAGACAGACAGACAGACAGACAGACAGACACAGAGACAGAGAGAGACAGAGAGAGAGAGAAGGTATCCGTTGTTTAAGTGAGAGAAAGCGGAGAGTGGGAA
>CM031629.1:4103040-4105540 GCA_018398815.1 Conus ventricosus | reverse complement strand
CCTTTAACATTGGATGTTGAGTTTCATGGACCTTTAACACTGGATTTTGAGTTTCATGGACCTTTAATATTGAATTTTCAAATTCATGGTCCTCTAACATTAGGTTTTGAGTTTCATAGACCTTTAAGGTCAAATTTTGAGTTTCTTAGATTTTGACAGTAAATTGTGAGTTTTATGGTAATTTAACATTGAATTTTGAGTTTTATGGTCCTTTAACACTGAATTGTGAGTTTGGTGGTCCTTTAACATTGACTTTTGAATTTCATGGTCCTTTACCATTGCATTTTGAGTTCCATGGGCATTCAACATTGAATTTTGAGACATTGAATGTTCCGTTTCATGGTGCTTAACATTGAATGTTCCGTTTCATGGTGCTTTAACATTGAATTATGAGTTTCATGGTGCTTTAAACATTGAATTATGAGTTTCATGGTGCTTTAACATTGAATTATGAGTTTCATGGTGCTTTAACATTGAATTATGAGTTTCATGGTGCTTTAACATTGAATTATGAGTTTCATGGTGCTTTAACATCGAATTATGAGTTTCATAGTAAATTATCATTGAATTATGAGTTTCATGTGCTTTAAACATTGAATTATGAGTTTCATGGTGCTTTAACATTGAATTATGAGTTTCATGGTGCTTTAACATTGAATTATGAGTTTCATGGTGCTTTAACATTGAATTATGAGTTTCATGGTGCTTTAACATTGAATTATGAGTTTCATGGTGCTTTAACATTGAATTATGAGTTTCATGGTGCTTTAACATTGAATTATGAGTTTCATGGTGCTTTAACATTGAATTATGAGTTTCATGTGCTTTAACATTGAATTATGAGTTTCATGGTGCTTTAAACATTGAATTATGAGTTTCATGGTGCTTTAACATTGAATTATGAGTTTCATGGTAAATTATCATTGAATTATGAGTTTTCATGGTGCTTTAACATTGAATTATGAGTTTCATAGTAAATTTTCATTGAATTATGAGTTTCATGGTGCTTTAACATTGAATTATGAGTTTCATGGTGCTTTAACATTGAATTATGAGTTTCATGGTGCTTTAACATTGAATTATGGATTTCATGGTGCTTTAACATTGAATTATGAGTTTCATGGTGCTTTAACATTGAATTATGAGTTTCATGGTGCTTTAACATTGAATTATGAGTTTCATGGTGCTTTAAAACATTGAATTATGAGTTTCATGGTGCTTTAACATTGCATTATGATTTTCATGGTGCTTTAACATTGAATTATGAGTTTCATGGTGCTTTAACATTGAATTATGAGTTTCAGTGTCCGTTCAACATGAAGAGCGATTCTGAGTCACGATTATTCCTGATTCTGTGATGTTGGGTCCAAGAATGATATTCTGAGTCACGATTAGTCCTGATTCTGTGATGTGGGTCCACGAATGATATTCTGAGTCACGATTAGTCCTGATTCTGTGATGTTGGGTCCACGAATGATATTCTGAGTCACGATTAGTCCTGATTCTGTGATGTTGGGTCCACGAATGATATTCTGAGTCACGATTAGTCCTGATTCTGTGATGTTGGGTCCACGAATGATATTCTGAGTCACGATTAGTCCTGATTCTGTGATGTTGGGTCCACGAATGATATTCTGAGTCACGATTAGTCCTGATTCTGTGATGTTGGGTCCACGAATGATATTCTGAGTCATGATTATCCTGATTCTGTGATGTTGGGTCCACGCATGATAGTCAGTCTGATGACAGTGTTCACTATGTATCATAGCCATGAATCTACATTAAGGAAACAGTCAATGACAATGTCAAGGTCACATGAGAATGTCCATCCTGTGAATGATTTGCGTGGTGAATGAGAGTTGACAAAGGAAAAAAAAAGAAAAAAAAAGTAGGACAAATAGGGGAATAGAGGACCCACCTAAAACGACAGGAGAAAAGGAAAACAAAAACAAAAAAGAGGGGGGGGTGGGGGGGGGGGGGGGGGGGGGGGGGGGGGGGGGGGGGGAGAGGATGTGCAAAGAAGAAGAAGTAAAGTCTGGAGGACAAAACAACAACAACGACAAAAATAAACCCCCTTCCCCTCCCCCCCAAAAAAAAAAAAAAACAAAACAAAAAAAAACAAAACCAAACAAAAAAAAAAAAGCCCTAGTCAACGACGATTTCTAAATGGCTTGACAGTAATTTGAAAATCAGAAGATAGTAATGATTACAGTGGTAAAGATTAGCGCCCCCCCTCCCCCCCCCCCCCCCCCCCCCCCCCCCCCACCTCCCCCAAACCCCATTCAAGTTATTTCCGTAATCATTATTGAGTTGTCTTCGGCGTCCTTTCATTTTCGACTTTTGACTAAACAACTGCACCCCCTCCTCACCCCTTCGTTCCCTTCCCTTTCCCCCCCCCCTCCCCCTCCCCTCCCCCACCCCCCCCCCCCCCTCTCCACCTTCCTCCCCTCCCTTCGCTCCCCAACCCCCCCCCCCCTCCCCTCCCCCCCCTTTTTCCCCC
>CM031629.1:4100102-4102040 GCA_018398815.1 Conus ventricosus | reverse complement strand
CGAATTTTCCTCCGACACGAGCAATCCAGAACGAATATTGATTCACACAAGCAGCATACCCACTCATCCGTTTGATGAAACACGGCCTACCGAAACGCTTTGTTTCCGTGAGAACCTTGTAATCGTCTCTGCACCTGTCAATCTGTCAGAGTAGCGACATAGCCTTTATCCACTCCCGTGTAACGCCTGGCGACTGTTTAGTTTATGGGTGTTCTAGACTTTTGTCGATGTCCAGCGGCGTGGATTTCTGGGCCACTGATGTTACACTCCGACAGATCGGAGTGGAAAGACAGAAGCGCCACCTGAATATGCGAGGGGTCACCAGCATCGCGAGTCGGCTTGATGTGTGTGTGAGAGAGAGAGAGAGAGAGAGAGGAGAGAGAGAGAGAGAGAGAGAGAGAGAGAGAGAGAGAGACGCTCTGACGTTTTGACGATTTATTCATTAAGGCAAGGGGGTACACATACGACTTAACACATTGCATCATTGAAGTGTAGGGAAATAAATGATGGTGAGAGTAACAAAACCATCAGAAGTTTACAGATAAAATTGAATATCGCCCACATGGTTGGGAAAGTACAGGTATTCATAACATGAATTAGCTCACTTGTGAACGATCTCATCCAGTTTGGAGACTTCCCAACAGACTTATCCTTTCCTACTATACCCTATCATTCCCTGCCGCTCAGTCCGAACGCATAGTTCCCATATGAGAGAGAGAGAGAGAGAGAGAGAGGGGAGAGAGAGAGAGAGAGAGAGAGAGAGGCAGACAGACAGACAGACAGCACAGAGAGAGAGAGAGAGAGAGAGAGAGAGAGAGAAAAGAGAGAGAGAGAGAGAGAGAGGCAGACAGACAGACAAGAGAGAGAGAGAGAGAGAGAGAGAGAGAGAGGCAGACAGACAGACAGACAGACAGACAGAGAGAGAGAGAGAGAGAGAGAGGAGAGAGAGAGAGAGAGAAGAGAGAGAGAGAGATTTTAAGATGAAAAATAGACGAAACGAAGAACAAATAAGCGAACAAACACCCCCAACATAAACAGTGCAACACAAGGAAGCAGCTTACACATCAGTGGGTACCATGTCCTCGTCCATCTCCAGAGTTAGGCGTGAAAGAGGATTCCACAGTGTATCTTGAATGTAAATCTGGAAATAACTACAGGCCTCAGACAATCCCCTCTCTCTCTCTCTCTCTCTCTCTCTCTCTCTCCTCTTCTCTCTCTCTCTCTCTCTCTCTCCTCTATATATATATATGTCTTTCTCTCTCTCTCTCTCTCTCTCTCTCTCTCTCTCTCTCTCTCTCTCTCTCTTTCTTTCTCTCTCTCTATATATATATTATATATCTGTCTTTCTCTCTCTCTCTCTCTCTCTCTCTCTCTCTCTCTCTCTATCTCTCTCTCTTCTCTCACTCTCTGTATGCATTATTTACTAACTTGTGACCTCATCTTGGTTGCTAAGTACTATTTATGTTAATCATGTTTCGTCGTTATCAGTGTGTTCCTTGTTTCCTCTTCGTGTATCATATATATGTTCATTTTGATATTGTTTGTTGTTGTTGTCGTTCTTGAGGGCATGGTGTAAAAAAAAGCTATCAGCTTATCCATTTTACCCTCAATAACAATATTCGTATTTCGTACCCCTCTCTCTCTCTCTCTCTCTCTCTCATCTCTCTCCTCTCTCTCTCTCTCTCTCTCTCTCTCTCTTAACGTCACTGAATCTGATTGGAAACGCCCATGGTATCAAGAAGCTAGAACCAATGACATTGGGTTTCAGTTTCCTCTCTGCTGTTCCAGTTGTAGAATCCATTTGGAGCGTGACAAACACCGAGTCCATAGCTGTGGGGAGACGCCGGTCAGGGCAGAAAAATCCACACATGAATGACTTTGATGGGGAAACGAACCCACGACCTTCCTGCCGGTAGTCCGTGAAGCTAACCACTTCGC
>CM031629.1:4092602-4097602 GCA_018398815.1 Conus ventricosus | reverse complement strand
TCCCTCTTTCCTCTCTTCCCCCTCTCCCTCCTTTCTCTCTCCCCCTCTCCCTCTCTCCCCCCTCTCCCTCTTTCTCTCCTCCCCCTCTCCCTCTTTCCTCTCCCCCCCCTCTCCCTCTTTCTCTCTCCCCCTCCTCTCCCTCTTCTTTCTCTTTTTCTCTCCCCCTCTCCCTCTTTCTCTCTCCCCCTCTCCCTCTTTCTCTCTCCTCCTCCCCTCTCCTCTTTCCTCTCTTCCCTCCCTCCCTTCCTTTGTCCACATCTCTCCTCCATCCCTCTCTCTCTCTCTCTCTCTTTTCTCTCTCTCTCCCTCTCCTCTCCTCTCTCTCTCTCTCTCTCCTCTCTCTCTCTCTCTCTCTCTCTCTCTCTTTTCCCACTCTCTGTATCCCCGTCTGCACTGTCTGTGTGCTTAAATTATGATTGATCCTTGCGACTATCTAACGATCACTTGAAATTTGGGTGACAATTATTATTAACTGCATGTCTCAGTCTATCTGTCCGTCTTTCTATCTGTCTGTCTGTCTGTATCTCTTTCACTCTCTCTGTGTCTCTCTTCTGCTCCCATTCTTTCTTTTACTAGTCTCTCTCGGCTTCTGAACCTCTCTCAGGAAGATGGAATGCCAAAAGAAAAAAATGTAACACTGATATATTACACGCAATAACACAGGGTTTGTCTTAACTTCTGTCTGTCTGTCTGTCTGTCTGTCTGTCTGTGTCTGTCTGTCTCTCGTTCTGTCTCCGTCTCCTTCTGTTTCTCTCTCTCTGTCCCTCTCTCTCTCTCTCTCGTTCTCCTCCCCCCCCCTCTCTCTTTGTCAGCCCCATCTTTCCCTCTGTGTCCTCTCTATCTCTATCTCTCTCTCTCTGGATTGATCTTGTCCCTTCCTTCCTGCCCCCCCCCCCCACCCCAACCCCCACGCCCTTCCCCGAACCCAACACCCCTTTCCTCTCCCTCCTACACACACACACACACACCACACACACACACACACACACACACACACACACACACACACACACACACACACACACAAAACATACCCGAAACAGAGGAAACAGGTCCGTCCTTTCCAGCATCAGTTCCACGTAATGGATCTCCCTGGCGAAGGCCCTCCACGGCGCCAGCTCCGTCTCTGACTGCAGGAAATCCAGGGTGGACAACGCCACAGACATGTCCAGCATGCCGGCCCTGAGGGAAGACAAATATAAATCCCGGTAAGGCTTCCATACCTTACCTTGTTCTTATATGATGTCTGCTACAGTTTCGTCTTTTGCATCTATGTTGTGATTGAAACTGATGTTTCTGCAGTCATTTCATTCAGCCGCATGGACGACGGTCGCATCCCAAAGGACATGCCGTGCGGCGAGCTGGCTACAGGCTCCAAAACCCACAGGACGGCCCGCCCCACGCCGCAAGGATGTATGCAAGCGACCAGTAGGCAGCTCGACCCGGCAATCGGAGATAGGCAGCCTCAGCGCGTATTGTATTGTTAATTTGGTGATGTGTGCTGCAAATGTGGACGTAAATTGTTGTTTAATTCACTTTAATGTGTGTGTGTGTGTGTGTGTGAATGTGTGTGTGTGTATGTCCTGTCTGTGTGTGTGTGTGTGAATGAGAGAGTGGAGAGAGAGAGAGAGAGAGAGAGAAAAACAGCAGACGAAGAGAGATGGTGTGTGTGTGTGTGTGTGTGTGTGTGTGTGTGTGTGTGTGTGTGTGAGTGAGAGAGAGAGAGAGAGAGAGAGAGAGAGAGAGAGAGAGAGAGAGAGAGAGAGAACAGAGACAAAGACAGACAGAGGATGGTGTGTGTGTGGGGGGGGGGGGGACAGCAGAACAAAGAGCAGCACAGGAAGGGATATACGATGAAGGGGAGGTGGGGGGGTGGGGGTGGGGCTTGAGAAGCTGATCCATAGGCAGACGGACAGACAGGGGCATGACTCACTTTGCCAAGTTCCAAGCATCATTGATGATCTGACCTCTGGTTGATGGCAGGAACACCTGAAACAAACCAGAACAAAACAACAACACACAGACACACACACACACACACACACACACACACACACCAACACACACACACAACACACACATACACACACACTACTCTCATGTATTGTCTGCAGAATTCCTACATGTCGAAACGCCTTACATGTCTGTTGTCATTGTGTTTATTCTATTCGGTTTGGTAGTTTAGCAACATACTTTGTTTCTCTAAAACAGCGTTTGTATTTTAAGATGGATGCTTCCATTATCTGGAGCTGTTGAGGAATATTCCTTTTCTTTTTCTCCAAAGCTCGATGTATTGTTCTTGCCATCAATGAACCTTATCTCTTGCTAGCTCTCAGGTCAAGGTAGAAATGAAATAGAAAATGGTCAATCTCCCCTCCCCACCTCCCCCCCCCCCCTTTTTTTTTTTTTTAAATTCAAAACAAACAAATGTCTTTTCTGTTTTAGCCCTTATCCTCGTAAGCTGGTTGCTCAGACTTCGAAACCGGGCTGGGGAGAATGATATACAAGACAACGCAGACGTCATTCTTCTAAACAATGTCAAAACGACTCAAAATTAGATTAAAAAAAAGTTCAGTTCAGTGCTTTTTTATATTTATTTTTATTTTTTATTTTATAAAATCCCAACCGGCTGGGGGGTTTGGGGGGTGGGGTGGGGGGCCTTATCAGAGGTGTTAAAATCCTCACAAAGTTTTCAACCTTGTTTGTTAAAAATGACAAAAATCAAACACAGTTATTCAAAACATTCTCAAAACGCTGTCAACCTGGATCTCTTTCTCATCAAACGAAAATTACTTGTTTGTTAGAAACACAAAAAAGGCACCCAGTTGAAATTCTTAACGTCGACATGGAGTCTGATGTAAAATGTTTTTTTTTCTATGTGGAATATCATGTAAATCCCAATATATACACATAATTTCATCATCAGTGGCTCGTACGTCATATGGTTTCCATCATGAAGCTTCCTCCTTTCATAGGTACGAGTGTGTGTAAAAAGAGTAGACTGTATGTTACCGGCAAAAAAGTTTCTTCTGCACGGCTACCCTCGACTGATACTCGAATTTGGACTTTGGACGGAGTTGAACACACCTGAAAAAGATTATTTCCATTTGCATGTCCAGTCCTGTTGTCAGATACGTATGAGTGAGGGGATGAACCTACTCACGATTGGTTATGTCTCCATGGCGTACCTCACGTCTTTTCGACGTGAATGGTGTGTCATAGCCTCCCAAGTGTCGTCACGGAACATTTTCCATTTCTACATAATTTGATGGCTACTGATATCGGTCAAATATTCAAATTTGACCAATGAAAAAAAAAAAAGCGTGTTCCTTACGTTGTCTACTCGGAGGGTTATGCTGTTAGTTTGTAAGTTTAATATTTTCAAAATTTCCCTTTTATCTCCGTGAGCCTGAAAGGAATGGGCAGTGTCGGCAACACTGGCTGACAAGGAACCACTTGCATCTGGAATGTTCTGAATGCGAAGTCGATTGAATCTAGTTAGTTTGGTTTCTGATTTCTTCTCTATCAACAACACATGATCAAGTAAATCTAGACGATGTTTATATAGTGTTTAATATTTATCTTACCAGAGCTCTCGCTGATCCAGCCTATTTTGGCCACGAAGCCAAGATGTCTTCCACTGTCCTTCACTTTAGAATTCTATCGTAAAAACCAGTTGAGTCTGTTTTCACAGCAGAACGGAGCAGATGAGAGTGATCTACCATTTGGACTCAGCGCCAGTGTATGTGTCAGTTGGAAAAAGAAGAAGAAAAAGAATGCTTAATGCTCTAAATCACATTAGTTATAAACAACCAAAAAAAAGAGGAGATGATGTATCCTTGGAGTGATAACCGACCCAAAATAGAGCGGACTAGAAGTTTGTTACAGTTGTAAAGGACCTAAAAAGTAAAAGAAACAAAGTTTTGTTACAGTTGCAAACGGCCCCAAACGGAACAGTTGACACTTTTGTTACAGTTTCAAAAGGCCCAAAACAGAACAGAATACGTTTAAGTCACAGTTGCAAACGACACGAAACAGAAGGGAAAAAAATCACGTTTTTGTTACGGTTATAAACGACCCCAAAACGGAACAAATAACATTTTGCTACAATGGGAAAGAACTCCAAACAATGGATCACCGATAACTTTGTCAGAGTTGAGAACATTTGAATGAAAGATAGAGACATTTTAAGAGCGGACCAGACAGATCAGATGTTTTAGTCCAAAAAGCGTGTGGACCGAACACACGAAAACAGTTTGTACTATATTGTACCGAAGCGGATGATTTCCTCCAAATAGAATTGTCTGTGCGAAATTCGGCTGCCCTCTTCCGTGAAAGCATAATTATCACCGTGTTCCGGTATCACCCCTGCTTTTCTTCGTTCTTCTTTGTGTTATGTGTTGAGCTAAGCAGGTAGAATTTTCCGTTGGGATTTTGCCAGGGACTGATCTGCTCTTTACCCGTGGGTTACTCTTCGTGCACGCTGCCTCTGGGACCTTGGTTCATTGCCTCCAAAACGACTACCGCTCAGATCGCCACTTCAAGTCTAGTGGAACGGCGGAGACCAACAACTGCATGCCCCACACGAGTTTTGAACCACAGGCCCGCTGGAATTCTGCCCCTTTGTAGGGAAATGCATAACCCACTGAAACACCTTCTCATCTTAAAAAAAAAATTCATAAGAAAACACTACGCCTACCACTTATGTCATATGTGGACATCATCGGAAATGCAACATTTTAAACAAATAAAAAAAAAAACCAACATTTTGTTAGTTTCAGTGAAATCGACAAGAAACAGGCAAAGCAATCGACGAAGTTTTTGTTGTATTATTTTGTAACTGGCGTTTATTCAAAAGCACATTTTTTTCATTGTTTAACAAACGACGTGTGTCAAGAGCGAATCGAATGAAGCACATGTTGAAAACGGAATGGCTTCGAGTTTGTTTATTTTTAAAACTCGACCGGATCACGCTGTATTTAACAATCAATACGCCAGTG
>CM031629.1:4062378-4077502 GCA_018398815.1 Conus ventricosus | reverse complement strand
CCCACCCCACCCAATTGTCTCCCCCCCTGCCCCGTCCTCTTCTCCTTCCCTCTCACCATGTGAGCAATCTCGTGCGTAAGGACAGCAGCCAACCAGAATTCATTGCTGGCGGAAGTGACGCCAGGCTGGTACAAGAGCGCCTCTCTGTAGGTGATCAGACCCCAGTTCTCCATGGCGCCAAAGCTGAAGTCGGGCACGGCTATGTTGTCTGCATGAAGGAGGAAACAAAGCAATGGGTTGTAGGCAGTCAGCACTGCTATGTTGTCTGCATGAAGGAAGAAATGGGTTGCAGTCAGTCAGGACTGCTATGTTGTCAGCATGAAGGAGGAAACAAAGCAATGGGTGTAGGCAGTCAGCACTGCTATGTTGTCTGCATGAAGGAGGAAACAAAGCAATGGGTTGTAGGCAGTCAGTCAGCACTGCTATGTTGTCAGCATGAAGGAGGAAACAAAGCAATGGGTTGTAGGCAGTCAGCACGCTATGTTGTCTGCATGAAGGAGGAAACAAAGCAATGGGTTGTAGGCAGTCAGTCAGCACTGCTATGTTGTCTGCATGAAGGAGGAAACAAAGCAATGGGTTTGCAGGCAGTCAGTCAGCACTACTATGTTGTCTGCATGAAGGAAGAAACAAAGCAACGGGTTGTAGGCAGTCAGCACTACTATGTTGTCTGCATGAAGGAGGAAACAAAGCAATGGGTTGTAGGCAGTCAGCACTACTATGTTGTCTGTATGAAGGAGGAAACAAAGCAATGGGTTGTAGGCAGTCAGCACTGCTATGTTGTCTGCATGAAGGAGAAACAAAGCAATGGGTTGTAGGCAGTCAGTCAGCACTGCTATGTTGTCTGCATGAAGGAGGAAACAAAGCAATGGTTGTAGGCAGTCAGCACTGCTATGTTGTCTGCATGAAGGAGGAAACAAAGCAATGGGTTCAGGCAGTCAGTCAGCACTGCTATGTTGTCTGCATGAAGGAGGAAACAAAGCAATGGGTTGCAGGCAGTCAGTCAGCACTGCTATGTTGTCTGCAGGAAGGAGGAAACAAAGCAATGGGTTGTAGCAGTCAGTCAGGACTGGTATGTTGTCTGCATGAAGGAGGAAACAAAGCAATGGGTTGTAGGCAGTCAGCACTGCTATGTTGTCTGCATGAAGGAGGAAAAAAGCAATGGGCTGTAGGCAGTCAGTCAGGACTGGTATGTTGTCTGCATGCAGGAGGAAACAAAGCAACGGGTTGTAGGCAGTCAGTCAGCACTGCTATGTTGTCTGCATGAAGGAGGAAACAAAGCAATGGGTTGTAGGCAGTCAGTCAGCACTGCTATGTTGTCTGCATGAAGGAGGAAACAAAGCAATGGGTTGCAGGCAGTCAGTCAGCACTGCTATGTTGTCTGCATGAAGGAGGAAACAAAGCAATGGGTTGTAGGCAGTCAGTCAGGACTGCTATGTTGTCTGCATGAAGGAGGAAACAAAGCAATGGGTTGTAGGCAGTCAGCACTGCTATGTTGTCTGCATGAAGGAGGAAACAGAAATATTCGGCTACTGCATTTTTTGTTCATGCAGACAGCAAACTTTGCTCTTTCTGCAGAACAGTTGTTCAATTACAGCGGTCAGTACATCGGTTTCTGTTTTGTTTTCATTCAGTTATAGCTTTCAGTGGATTAAAAGAAATCATTACATGATCTTTAGTTAGTTGAAACAGACAGTGGCTTAAAAAGAAATCTCTCGTTTGTATTCAATTGTAGAGGTCCGTAGATTTTCTTAATGTGCTTTTTTTCATATGTATTTAATTACAGCAGTCCTACGAATCTCTCTTATTTGCTGTCTCAGACTTTATTCTGTCGGAGAAGTCAGTGGATTTTTGTATTTATCCAATCATAACCGTCGGTTTTTTTTCACTTTTAAAATTTGATTTCTTTATCATTTTTTAAGAATTCCTCTTCCTCTCTGTGCATGTAAAGCAATGCATTGATTTTAATTTCCTGTTTCCTCATTCACTTGCGTTTGTAATCATACTGCAATCATATCGTAACCCTTCAAGTACAGTAAGTACACACAATGTATATAATAACAATATATGACACAACAACCGACAACCGACACTTATGCTCTTTTTGAAGTCTTGAAGTAAAAATGATGTAGTAGGAATTTCACTGTGCCATTGCTTTTTGTACTCCTCCTCCTCTTCCTGCTCCTCCTCCCCCTTTTTGTACTCCCAGTTCTTATAGAACAGGGAGTACTTTACAATGGGAACGAAGAAATGCTGTCTGTACGTCTGTGTGCCTGTCGTGGTCAAAATGTGTTCACTCGCTCCAGACAAAATTTCTGGGCCGATCTTTCTGAAAATTTGTAGGATTGTTCATTATGGGCCACGGATGGTGCCCGATTTTTATTTTACCAGAATAGCCGTTACTAACGGCTTTAACGGCCCAAAACGGTTTTTCTTCTTTATGGAATATCTCAGAAAGTACTTGGCCGATTATAAGCGGTTTAGATGATCTTATGACAAATCAGAACATTTTTCCATATGTAAGTGATGCAATGCTGAAAATCGATTAAACAACCGTTAAAAACCGTCATTTTGCCGTTAATTCTTATATACAGATGGATTTTAATGAAATTTGGTATATAGAATGGTGATCACACATAAATGGCTACTTCCATATAGCGTTTCAAAATTTGACCGTTAAAAACCATTATTCTTGCCGTTTGTCCGATTTGGATGAAATTTGGTATGTACACAGGCTTTAGCCCAGTGAGGACTAAAATACCAGTTTTAAAAGTGTACATGGGTTATATAACCGTTCAAACCGTTATTTTGCCGTTATTTTCTATATATTGGTGGATTTTAATGAAATTTGTATATAGAAAGGTTATGACACACAAATGGCACTTCATGACCGTTAAAAACCGTATTTTGGACATATTGTCCGATCTGGATGAAATTTGGTAGGTACATAGGCTTTAGCCCAGTGATGACTAAAATACCAGTTTCAAAAGTGTACCTCGGTTATAACCGTTCAAACCGTTTTATTCTTTATATTTTTAATAAATTGTAGGTATTAGAAACTTGTCATATAAAGTATCATATAGATAACTGGGAGTACGTTTGTATGCTTTGCATATTGTAATTATCTAATAAGTGAGACAAGTCTATCTGAAGTGCTTTTGATACGTATTCTAAGCGTTTGAAACAAAAAAAGCTTCTTAAAACAATACTTCAAAACAACCAGAGAGAGAGAGAGAGAGAGAGAGAGAGAGAGAGAGAGAGAGAGAGAGAGAGAGGAGAGAGAGAATGTGTAAAAAAAACATATATATATAAGCATGCGTGTGTATATGTGCACGAGTGCATGTGTGACCATGTGTGACCATGTGTGACCATGTGTGACCATGTGTGGCCATGTGTGGCCATGTGTGGCCATGTGTGCCATGTGTGACCATGTGTGTGACCATGTATGTGTGGATGACCATGTGTGACCATGTGTGACCACATGTGATGCGTGCGTGTGGCATGTGTGTTTACTTTCCAGTGTGACCATCGCTCCAGACTCACCCAGTTTGGACAGAGCCTGGTTGTACTGGGGCTCGAACCGCCGGTCAAACCAGTCAAATATTCGCAGGCCGTACTGCTGGGCCCTCTCCGCCCACTGAACGGCGTTCGGTCGTGCATACGTGCTGTACTGTAACCAGAAATGACACCAGTGTAAACTTAGCTGCATCTGCCCCTGTATGCCGCATCAGGCAGCCTGGATAGTGGTCACTGGATTAGAATCATTCTGCTGATCCATGAGTATGGAGTTCAATTCCTGGAAGAGACAGCACGGTGATAACAAAGACGTTGCTTTGTGGAGTGTGTGGGAAATTCCCTCTTCCAATTTGTGTGTGTGTGTGTGTGTGTGTGTGTGTGTGTGTGTGTGTGTGTGTGTGTGTGTGTGTGTGTTTAGGGCGATTAAGACATGCATCTCAATACCATTCTATCCTTCTAAGACGAGTGGACCAACCCTGTGGAGGTGGGGTGAGTGAAAAACAACAACAACAACAACAACAACAACAACAACACACACACACACACACACACCACCACCACCACCACCACCACCACAACATGCACACACACATGCATATACAGACACACAGACAGACACACACACCGACCGACAGACACACAGAACACAGACACATACATACACAGACACACAGACAGACAGATACACAGACAGACAGACCCACAGACAGACACACAGATAGATACACAGGCAGACAGACAGAGAGACAGACGCAAACACAAACCACACACACACACACACACACACACACACACACACACACACACACACACACACACACACACCACGAACAAAGACCAACTGAAAGCTAGCTTCCAAAGTACAGTCAGTCCCCATTTAAACATTACCCCGAAGAGGGAGTCACAAAACACAAATGACGAAAGCGCAAACGGTCGCAGTCATACACAAAAACCCACACACCAACAATCCTCAGATTTTGAAGCGAAGAACGACGAAAAACAAAACAAAACAAAAAACAACAACAACAAAAAAACAACAAAAAACGGAAGGAGAAGAGAGCAGCCACATCACCTTACCACTAGCTTTATATTCACACAGATGATGAAAGTAAGGCTCTAACCATGAAACGAAACCACACACTGGAAATATGTCCAGCAGATTGCCACTGGGACCAGCAAAAGTTGCCTCATGACAACCTGACTCTGATGATCCCTCCAGACAGTCCAGTGACCGGTCAGAACTGGGGTGACAGGTCAGAACTGGGGGTGACAGGTCAGAACTGGGGGTGAGAGGCCAGAACTGGGGTGACAGGTCAGAACTGGGGTGAGAGGTCAGAACTGGGGGTGACCGGTCAGAACTGGGGTAGAGTCAGAGGTGAAAGGTCAGAACTGGGGTGAAGGTCAGAACTGGGGTGACAGGTCAGAACTGGGGTGACAGGTCAGAACTGGGGTGTAGCTATGTATGAGAGAACTGGAAGGACAGGCTCTGGGAGCGACCCCACTGAGAACTCACACGCACGCACAAGCGCACACACACACACAAAACACACACACACACACACACACACACATCACACACACACCACACACACACACACACACACACACACACACACACAAAACACCCCACTGAGACAGTCAAGGGAAAGAACTGTGACGCAATTCATTACCGTGACGTCAGAGGCCGTGGTGTTCTCCAGGTGGAGGAAGTCACAGACCATGAAGGCCAGCAGGTAGGTGGGCATGATTGGAGTTCTCTCAAACCAGTCCTTGGTCCACCAGTGACCGTCCGAGTCTTGTCTGCGGAGAGAGACATAGATCGACAGCAATGCGACTCACAACAACAACAACAAGAATAAGGAACACAGCAGCAGCAGCAGTTGAAGCAGCTGCATCAACAGCAACAAAACAAAAACAGTCCGCCATATGACAGTTTTAAGGGTAGCTAGAACAGAATCAAAAAACAAAGCGCACATATTCATTTACTATGTGTTTGATCATGGGAGACCTCTGTTAATAATGTCGGACAAACGCGGTTAAGATATCCTCACGATAGGATTTCGACATGGCCTGGGACAATCCGCCTCGGTACCGTTATGAAACGGTCGTTTTGGGACCGCCGTCACTTGCAATACGACTGCTTCGTGTGGTACCATGATGAGATTTCTAATGAGAACAGTCACAGGATTCTTTGTTGTTGCGTAGACTGGAATTCTATAAATTACAGCCAAAACTTACTTGTCTCGTGTCATCGTTTCTAGCTGATAGGAACATCTTGATTTATGTCCGTTAGACATGGAGTACCACAGGGATCTATCCTAGGACCCTTTTGTTCTCCATTAACGTAAACGACTTACCTTGCTTTCTTAAAGGCAATTGTGGAATGTTTGCAGATGATACATCTGTTTATTCAAACGATTCTGGATCATGTAAACTCACAAATAAACTTCAAGATGACAATGCAAAGCTAATTTACTTAGCCCCGCTAAATCACCTGTCTGTAATGGACAATAGTGCATGCATGTTTGTATGTAAGTGCGCAACAAAAAAGACTGAAGATGACCTCACAATTCAAACCAATATTTGTATGTAAAAAAGAAAAAAACTGAAGAAGTCGACTCGCATAGAAAGACGGGGTCCTCGTTGACAGAGGTGTATCTGGACTGGCCACACCCCGTCACTAGCTGAACGTCTTTCCGACAACACATTTTAATCCGTTAAAACCAAAACCCTTCTTGATGAACGTTCCCGGAAACTTTTCTTAAGTGCTCCTCACATCCTATTGATTATTGATTTTGCTTCAACCTTATGGGACAGCTGTAGTGACGCAAACTGAAAACTGATTTACCGTATGCACAAGAGGGCGATAACACTGGTATTGTTGAGATCAAGCTCTGTAACCGCTGAGGACGACGAGAAACTCAAACCTTTGACTTTTCCACGATAGCCTTATCTTAAAAGACAAGATAATGTTGCTTATAGCCCACCGACCACAAAGGGCCACATCAGGCTGGCCTTATCTTAAAAAAAAATCAGTATGCATGCATGTTATGAATGAAATACTCCTCCAAATTTGGATGCACTTTCAAAATGAATCATCACAGACGTAAACACGCAAAAGTGTTTTCCAGACCTAAAAATAACCTATTCAAATCCAGTTTGTTATACTCTGCGGACAGTTTGTGGAACAGAGTTTATCAACAACACTGAAACATGTCAAATGCAAAATCCACCACAAGAAAAATATGAAACATCATCCAGTGAACAAAATCGAAGTGTAACGCGTTGATTGTCGATGCTTTCCTCAAACCGACTTTCCATATTTTGTATATTTATCTCTTTATTATTCGTTTATCTGATTTCATTCATGCATTTGTTTCATTCTGAATTGATTTATCAGGTAATTTTGCCTTCTATCTGTTTATCTATTTCAGCAATGTCGTGCAGAATTCTGCGCTATTGATTTATAAATAATCATGCAATGCTTGCATATCTGTTGCTATGCTCTGCTGCACATACATAAGGCGAGCGATAGTACTAAAGCAGTGAATGTTTAAAATTCATTGAATTCGTTCATAGATTAGATATTTTCTTTTTTCAGATTTTCGACAGTTTGCGTTATCATTTATTCCATTTTCTTTTTTTCAGAGGTTAGGGTAAATACAGCTTTGCATTTCATGTATTTCACTTAAAAGTTTGCGTATCATTTACGTTTGCATTCTGTTTCGACGCGGTGCGATCATTTTCAGTTTCGCATTCACTTTTGTCACGAGTTGCGTCATTTGTCAGGTTTGCATTAGCGTTTTTTTCGCGATTTCGTCTTTTCAGTTTCGCATCTTTTTTTCAGACGTTTGGCGTTCATTCAGGTTTACGCTTTTTCTTGTCAGACCGGTTTCATTTTAGTTGCCATTTCTTTGCACAGAATTTGCGTATCATTCAGTTTCGGATGAGTACATGAACATTTTGTGTCAGATGGAAAGAGGAAAAGAATTGCTTAGGCAGAGTATATGCAACAGTAAAAATGAGGAGGAAAAACATGAATTTGACTTGAGAGAGACAGGGGAGCATAAGGAACAAAGTGTGTTGTAAGACAAGAGTCAGGAGAACCGGCCAAGAGGAAGAGTTGGACAGAGAGATGTAGTAGACCCCGTAGCAATTAAAGCAGACCAGGGGGGACGCAAACAGGGTAAGCAGGGTGTACGAAGAAGGGGGAACGCATATTCTGGCGTGGCACGGAGCTTGAGGTCGTGGAGAAGCTGCACAATGAATGGAAAGAACAAAGAAAAAAGAACGTGAGACAAGAACAGAAAAGGAGAAGGGAGAAAGAGACGAGGAGAGGAAGGAGAGAGAGAGGAGAATAAGGCGAAAAGGAAAAAGTGAGGAAGGAAAAAAATAGGAGAGTAATGGACGAGGGGACAGGTGGAGACAGAAGAGTGGAGAGTAAAGGAGAAAGATAGTGGTGGTGGAGTGAGAGAAGGAAAAGGAGGAGGGGAAGAAGAAGAAGAAGAAGAAGAAAAAGAAGTAGAAGAAGTAGGAGGAGGAGGAGGAGGAGAAGACAAAGAGAAGAAGAAGAAGAAGGGGAGGAGGAGGAGGAGGAGAAGACAAAGAGACGGAGGAGGAGGAGGAGGAGAAGTAGAAGGAGGAGAGGAAGACAAAGAGAAGAAGAAGAAGAAGAGGAAGGGGGAGGAGGAGGAGAAGAAGAAGAGGAAGAAGACGAACAAGAAGGAGGAGGAGGAGGAGGAGGAGGAGAAGGAGGAGGAGGGGGAGAAAGAGAAGAAAAGAAGTAGTAGTAGGGGGAGGAGGAGGAGAAGGGGAAGGAGAAGAAGAAGAAAAACGAAGGAGGAAGAAGAGGAGGTTGAGAAGGAGGAGGAGCAGGAGGAAGAGGAGGATAAATCAAGATGGATAAGAAAAAACGTGTTGTTGGATTATTCGTTTTCATGGTCAACAATATATCTGTGTTCAGCCACTATAATCTTTCATGAATATTAATCGTAATTGTTTGTTCGAGTCCTAATCGTTTGTTTACTCAAGTTGTATTTATTTTTGTTTTCACAATCATAATTTCTCGAGTCACAATCATCTTTTTCATGAGTCACGATCATTTGTTTTCGTGACATGTAGTCATCTGTGTTCATGTGTCAGAATAATTTGTTTTAGTGAGTCACAATCACTTGCTTTCATGGTTCAGATTTACCTCTATTTTTTTTTTGTTTAACACATCTGTTTTGTGAGTCAAAATCATTTGTTTTTGTGACTCGGAATTATCTGTTTTCATGGATCTAAATTGCTTTTCTTATAACTGACTCCTTTCATAGGTCATAACTACTTTATAAATCAAACACTTTTTCAGGAGTCAGACAAAATGACAGTTTTCATAATCTCAGATATCTCTTTCCATAAAACACTATCACTGTTTCAATGAGACGCAACCTCTCCCCCCTTCCTGCTTTCAGGGGTCACAATAGTTTTCTATTTTCATGAAACACAACTACTGTTTCATTGACATAACTACTATTTCATGACACAACTTCTATTTTCATCAGACGAATTACTCTTTTCATGAGACACAGCTACTGTTTTCATGACACAACTATTATTTTCATCAGAGGAAAGTACTATTTTCATGAGAAATGTCTACTGTTTTCATGACACAACTATTTCATGACACAACTACTACTATCTTCGTGAGACGCAAGAGCTATTTTCATGAGACACAACTACTTTCATGACACATCTACTATTTCATGACACACATTATTTTTCATCAGAAGAAAGTATTATTTTCATGAGACCCATCTAATGTTTCTATGACACAGCTACTATTTTGATGACACAGCCACTGCTTTCATGAAAGGCAACTACCGTTACTACTGTTTTTAGGAGTCCTACTCAATTGTGTCCATGGTCATGAACATTTCTCTTTATAAGCTGTTTTCTTTGTCTTTCTTTCTTTCTGCGTACGCAGGCTGATACTCCTGCGGACACTGCCTGTATAGGCAGGCAGCGGAGTTTTGTGCGTATAACCGTTTTCCCCCCTGCCATTAAGGCAGCCATACTCCATCTTCGGGAAGATGCATGCTATGTGTAACGTGTCATCCATACCAACGGCCAAACTGGCCATTCTCTTCCGAAAGTTGGTGATGGGATTTGGCGTGTGTGCAAGGTGTTGTGCGTGCGTTCACACACGAACCTCGGTTTATAGTCTCATCGAAGGCTGTATGGGAAATGGAGTCAGAACCAATGTCAACTCCGGGGGAAAAAATCCACCTGTACCGAAATTCGAACCCGCAACCCCAGGATCACGAGTCCGGCGCTCTACCAACTGAGCTGTTCCGGCCCCCGTTCATGAGCTGTGATTATCTGTTGTCATGATTGTCACAGTATTAGGTCAAAACGTAAGAAGAAAAATGAGACATTGGGAAACAAGAGCATATGCATCAATCAGACATTGTTTACTTGGCATAAGTAATCATCATTACAGAGTTTTGACCGGAGTAACCTCCCATAGATGTCTATGAAGCATTCCTCTGCTTGTGTCGTCTCCTTTCACATGACATCATTCTCTCTCCCTGTCTCGTGGGATATTTCACCATTTTTATGCACGTGCAAATTCAAACGTGTGTGTGTGTGTGTGTGTGTGTGTGTGTGTGTGTGTGTGTGTGTGTGTGTGTGTGTGTGTGAGAGAGAGAGAGAGAGAGTAGAGAGAGAGAGAGATTACAGAGGACCTATAGAAGTAGACTGGTCACGCAGCTGCCAGCCTGCAACGGATCGCAAAAGCTGGCTGCAGGCACCAGAGCTGGAGTTCCGTCTAAGACACATGTCAGTAGAATCTATAGGGCCAGGCTGGCTGCTACATGGAGCATTGTTTTTGTTTAAAAGATTCCAAAGCAACGAAGGAGTTTGTCCCTGGCGCGGGGACTGCGTGAAGCAACCCGTTGGGGACAGGTGAACGGTAAGGACATACAGTACAGACGAGGACTGGATGGAGCAGAACTGGGTGGACAACCCGTTGGGGACAGGTGAACGGTAAGGACATACAGGACAGACGAGGACTGGATGGAGCAGAACTGGGGGGACAACCCGTTGGGGACAGGTGAACGGTAAGGACATACAGGACAGACGAGGAGTGGATGGAGCAGAACTGGGGGGACAACCCGTTGGGGACAGGTGAACGGTAAGGACATACAGGACAGACGATGAGTGGAGGGAGCAGAACTGGGGGGACAACCCGTTGGGGACAGGTGAACGGTAGGGACATACAGGACTGACGAGGAGTGGATGAGGTGGGGACAACCCGTTGGGGACAGGTGAACGGTAAGGACATACAGGACAGACGAGGAGTGGATGGAGCAGAACTGGGGGGACAACCCGTTGGGACAGGTGAACGGTAAGGACATACAGGACAGACGAGGAGTGGATGAGGTGGGGACAACCCGTTGGGGACAGGTGAACGGTAAGGACATACAGGACAGACGAGGAGTGGATGAAACAGAACTGGGGGGACAACCCGTTGGGGACAGGTGAACGGTAAGGACATACAGGACAGACGAGGAGTGGATGGAGCAGAACTGTGTGGACACCCGTTGGGGACGGTGAACGGGTAAGGACTACAGGACAGACGACGAGGTGGGCAGACTGGGGGGGGGGGGGGGGGGGGGGGGGGGGGGGGGGGGGGGACTTGCTCTGCCCTCGGATAGCAGTGTACGTTTCACCCACACATACACACACACACACACCTTATGCAACACAAGATGATATGACACAACACAACGCCACGCAACGCGACAGCAACACAGCACAGCACAGCACTGCTCAGTACAACGCAACACACAACGAAACGCCACGACAGCCACGCGACACAATAAAATACAGTACAAGACAGTACGATCAATACAATATATATATGATTAAATGAATACAAATCCGATCCAATGCAATCCAATCCCATACAAACCAATACAAACCAACACAATACAATACAATGCAACAGAACACAATACCATACAATACAATGCAATACAATGCAGGACAGTACAATACAATACAATGCAAGTCGGTAAGATAAGATAATGTTGCTTATAGCCCAGCCGACCGCAAAGGGCCACATCAGGGCTGATGCAAGACGGTAGAAACAATGCAATACAATAGGATATAACACAACGCAATGCAATACAACACAGTACAATACAATACACAACATACAATACAATACAATACAATACAATACAGTCGTTCATTCTTTATGAGGCATGATACACAATTAGAGGAAAATATGGTTAAACACAAACGGAACCCCAAGCAACAAGCGAATGACCACTATATAATCAAGACAATTACATAACAATAGTCTATAGACATGCTGTACATAAGGGAGATAACTCACACAGGCTCCCCTTCGTCCCAGTAGTAACTGAGGTACAAGCCATTGCCGTCCGCACTCAGAGGTCCGGAAAAGTGCCGGAATTCCAGCTCGTACATCTTTCCACTTCCAGTGGGTTGGTCAGACGCAGGTGCAGAAAATGCCGCTGCTCATCGTAGGTGGAGGACTGGAACAGCTCTTTCTGACTGTTTTCCTGCGGTGCCGTTGTGGTGGTGGTGGTGGATAACGTACCGGAAACAAACAGCGCAAAGACTGGACATACACACAGGGACAGCCGTGTGCTACGACCATAAAGTACATATAAGTAATCTGCCCCTTTCCCTCTCCACCCACACATGCACACAACCGCACGCATTTACATCAATGCCTGCTGAATGAAAACCAAAGCTCACAAACTAATGAGTAGACAGCAAACCTCCGTTCCAGTACGCTACTCAAACTTCGCACACATCTGCACACACACACACACACACACACACACACACACACACACACACATATACACACACACACACACGAGCATATGCATGCGCGCAACACACACACACACACACACACACACACACACACACGCACACACACGCACACGCATACATAAGAGCATGTGAGCATAAGAGCATGTGAGCGGGCGCCCCCCCGACCCCCCCCCCCCCAACACATATTCACACACACACACACACACACACACACACACACAGCGCGCGCGCGCACACACACACACACACACACACACACCTGTCGGACAGAGATGTCGGAATCGGCGATAGTCAGGCGATCCATGTGGACTATGACGTTATCAGTGACGTCAATACACTCCACGTGAATGGTGGCGGAGCCTTCAAAGAAGAAATCGGAACTGTCATTCCCGTAGATGTGGGGCTTCAACTCCACTTCGTAGTGCTCGGGACGAAGATGGGATGGAAGCCTGGAGTGGAAAACAGTCAAATATTATCAGCATCCTAATAAAATAAAATCAAACCAACAACAACATCAACATTATAGCCCAGCTAACCAAACTTAGGCCTTTTCATCGGTGTCAAACTCACACAGGAAAAACAGCAAACTCGTCATCTCAACAAAGTAAACAAAAATCAAACCATAAACAGCATGTCTTGAAAAAGAAACAAACAAAATTGAAACAGGAGCTGAATTATTGACATCCTAAGCTGTGTTTGTGTTTTGTGTGTGTGTGTGTGTGTGTGTGTGTGTGTGTGTGTGTGTGTGTGTGTGTGTGTGTGTGTGAGACGACACAACATTTATTTTCTTTCTCCCCTGTTGTGTGTGGAGAATAATAACAATAAACAAACGGTCATCAACATGAATGATAAGAAAAATGATGGACGAATAGACAAATACACAAAGTAAACATTCACGCAAGTCGCATTGTTGAAAAGTTCATGACATTAATCAACAGCAATTAATCAAGAAAGCATTTTCTTACAAATGGGGCTTGTCTTTCTTAATCTGATGAACTTGGGTCAATTCAGCAAACTTTTTCTTTGTAGAACTACTACACAAATGATGACGACTAATATACTTTGAACACACTTTCAGATGGTTTTGTTTTTGTGGCGGGAATGATGATGATGCAAGATAGTACATTTTGGACAACCAAATGCAAAATTAAGTTCATCACATCCTAATTCATATTGCAATCTCTTCACAAGAAGGAACCACATAGAGGAAGGCTTCACAGCGCCGGTTTCTGTGCTCCTCTTCTCATCTCTCGTTGCTCGCAAACGCCAGCGAATTGCAAAGGAACAAAATGCAAAGCATATAAGTGTACTCCCAGCATAGTAGTACAAAAAAAAAAAATATATATATAAATCAGTCACTATAGCACTTTCTCCCCTTTTGGTGGTAGAAATTTTAAATGTAAGAGAAAGAAAAATGCCGCTCTCCCCGGCGGGGAAACGAACCCCGGTCTCCCGCGTGACAGATGGGAGATACTAACCACTATACTACGGAGAAACTTACGACAGTTGATAACATTTAAGTTTATAAACCGTTCTTGCTTAAACTGTGCATAACAAAATTATCATTTACAGCCGGTAGTAACGGCTATTCTGACAAAATAAAACATCGGGCATCATTCGTGACCCATAATGAACATATCTACACATTTTCAGAAGGATCGGTCCAGCAGTTTTGCCTGGAGCGAGTGGAACACATTTTGACCACGGACGGACGGACGGACAGACAGACAGACAGACAGACAGACAGACAGAGACACACACACACACACACACACACACACACACACACACACACACACACACACACACACAGAGCATTTCTTCGTTCCCATTTCAAAGTACTCCCTGTTTTATGAGAACTGGGCGTACAACTAGCGTCTCCCAAATCCGCCTCTGGACCTACCTGTAGTTCAGCCGCTGCCCCGGCTCTCTCTCTTGCTGCAGCCAGCTACCCAGGGTGGCCTTGTGTTTCTGGATCCAGTCGATGTTAGTTCGAGTTTTTGTCCGGGCCTGTTTGATGGTGGAGGCAAAAGCTGAGGCATCACCGCTCGATTCCAACAGATCCAGCTGCCGAGAAAAGACAACCCCCCCAAAAAAAAATAAAAAATAAAAATGTGACGAATTGATTCGTTTTGATCGTGAGATGAGGGAGATTGTGACGGTTGACATGGGGGTGGGGGTGGGGGGAAGAAAGAAAGAGAGAGAGAGAGAGAGAGAGAGAGAGAGAGAGAGACAGACAGACAGACAGACAGACAGACAGACAGACAGACAGACAAAAAGACATTGACAGAGACAGAGACAGAGAGACATATGGCAGAGACAGACAGAGAGAAGAGAGAGAGAGAGAGAGAGAGAGAGAGAGAGAGAGAGAGAGAGGGGACAGACAGACAGACAGAGACAAACAGACAGACGGACAGAGGCAGAGCGACAGCGACAGAGAGAGACAGAGAGAGACAGCAAGACAGAGACAGAGAGACAAAGAGAGAAAGATGCAGAATGAAAAAAGATGCGGTGAAAATTTTTTTAATTCATCAAAAATATAATCATTTAGTTCCATAAGAATTTGTCGAAATCGAATCGTGTGAAAGATCATATTAGGTCTCGCATCAGACAGATATATAGACACAAACATGTAGAGAAGATTTTCACTGGCTGAAGCTACCAGCAGACACAAGCGGAAGAAACAGGGCTGCATATAACAAGGTTTGATGAATAAACGTTCCTCACAGTCGAGCAACAAATACATCATCTTTTG
>CM031629.1:4044878-4054878 GCA_018398815.1 Conus ventricosus | reverse complement strand
ATGAACACTCTCTCCCTGTGCACCAAGCATGTGAACACTCTCCCTGTGCACCAAGCATGTGAACACTCTCCCTGTGCACCAAGCATGTGAACACTCCTCCTGTGCACCAAGCATGTGAACACTCTCCCTGTGCACCAAGCATGTGAACACTCTCCCTGTGCACCAGCATGTGAACACACTCCCTGTGCACCACGCAGAGCATGGGTACATGACGCAGTTCAGGAAAGGGAAAAAGGCGGCAGAAGAGAGAGAGAGAGAGAGAGAGAGAGAGAGAGAGAGAGAGAGAGAGAGAGAGAGAGAGAGAGTTAATACTTTGACACTTCGATATTTTATTGTCATTACCAAAAAGGTCTTTTGACAAGGGGGGGGGGGGGGGGTAACAGAACAATAACATTTACTGTTTCTTTCCTGCAAACAAAAAGTACACATTCATCCCCAGTGTGTATCGAAACAAAAACAAATTAAATCGCAACATTTCCTTATGTCCTCACACACAGAAGTAATGCAGTAAGATTTAAGAAAATCGTAAGACTGACTCGACCATCCACTCAATCAAATAATGACATTGTATCTTACTGATCTCTTCCACATGCGACGAATGATATTATTCATTGATATATCTCTTATAATGCATTATCTTAAAATTTCAAAATGGAGTGACTGATGGCGGCGAACGAAGTAAAATTTAGAAATAGAGTTTGTTTCTTACCGCCAATGACATTGACAAACAAAGCACATGACAAGACACGATGCATTTCAACCACTTGGGTCTTCTTCAGGCGAAAAAATATATCACATTTAACATTTGGGACAGTACAAACAAAGAACGAAAAACGAAAAAAAGAACGAAAAATGACTCATGCATTATCTTAAATTTCACTATGCTTCATCTGTCTAATTTTCAATGCTTCCACGATGAATTTCGCTACTGATATAATTACAAGTTCATCATCCGATGATAACACGACAGCGACACCTTGTCTTTTCGCTATATCTAACTGGAAAAAAATGAACAATTTGTCCGCACTTCATTATAAGCAGTACAGCGGAACAGAAGGTGTTCGTCGTCGTCAATAATGGGTCGAGAGAGAGAGAGAGAGAGAGAGAGAGAGGGGAGAGAAGAGAGAGAGAGAGAGAGAGAGAGGAGAGGAGAGAGAGAGAGAGAGAGAAGGGGGTATTTAGCCCCGGCACCGCAGTTTGCAGGGGAGCGATCAACATGAAATTGTGAAGAGGCAAACTTCAAGGAGAGAGTGACACCATACCCAAGATTTTTTCCCCTTGGAATCTTCTGGAATGAAGCTTTATAGACATCCCGGAGAGAACTGAGAATGTCAATAAGTTCCAGACCTGTGACCTATTTCTATTGTCGGTCTTCAGGTGCGAAAAGTCACTCGGAACTACTCTCCTAAAGACTTTTTTGTGTCTCCTGACGAGTCCAATCAGCGGACGAAAGGCCCAGGAGCAAGCAATATGAAAGATCTGTCTTCGAGGGGGATTGCAATGGTTCCCACTGAAGTTTTCCCCCCACCCCCCACTCCACCCCCAACTTTTATTTATTCAAATCTTTGCCAAGTCGTTTATATAAGAATATCTAAGCCTATGGATGCGACGATGCAAGGTTTGTAACACAAAGGAATCTTTCGTCTTGAAAATATGACAAACAAGACGAAACTTTCTGTATGCTTGATAGAATAATCAGTGCCTTGGTCTGTTTAGGTGTAATTTGCTTTCACTATTTTTTAACCTTTTACTTTCCTGGCCTGTGCGCCCTAGCCAACAATTCAGGTATTTTAACTTGTCCTGTTTGAGGAAATTGCGTCGACTCATGTACTGATGTTGAGTGTACAAGAGAGAGAGAGAGAGAGAGAGAGAGAGAAAGAGAGAGAGAGAGAGAGAGAGAGAGAGAGAGAGAGACCGAGGAGAGAGAGAGAGAGACTGAGAGAGAAAGAGATGGGGGGGGGGGGGAGGCAGACAGACGGACAAACAGTCAGACAGACAAGGAAATCAGCAGAGAGAATGACAGATAAAAAGAAAGACCAAGACAGAGAAAACAAAAACAAAACAAAATGAAAAAGCAAAAACAAACAAACAAACAAAAAAGAACCCACCGTTAACAACAAACGTATATAGACACAGCAACAGACAGACAGAACCACGCGAAGGCACACAAGCTGTACCACAAGGCAAAAAAACAACAAACAGACGGTACCCGTTGGTTCCAGTGGCTCTCCAGTCTTCCACCTGCTGCTGTGCCAGACTGACGCACGTGGAGTGTCCATGGAGACAGGCCAGCTGGACCAGTTGGACCCTGGTGTACCTGGGGACCACACAACACAGCACGTGGCCACCCTGACATCGCCTGCACTGCAGCGCACTGGTCATGGGACCACACAACACAACACAACACAGCACGTGGCCACCCTGACATCGCCTGCACTGCAACGCACTGTCATGGGACCACACAACACAACACAACACAGCACGTGGCCACCCTGACATCGCCTGCACTGCAACGCACTGGTCATGGGGACCACACAACACAGCACAACACGTGGCCACCCTGACATCGCCTGCACATCAACGCACTGGTCATGGGGACCACACAGCACAGCACGTGGCCACCCTGACATCGCCTGCACTGCAACGCACTGGTCATGGGGACCACACAACACAACACAGCACAGCACGTGGCCACCCTGACATCGCCTGCACTGCAACGCACTGGACATGGGGACCACACAAAACAACACAGCACAGCACGTGGCCACCCTGACATCGCCTGCACTGCAACGCACTGGTCATGGGGACCACACAACACAACACAACACAGCACGTGGCCACCCTGACATCGCCTGCACTGCAAACGCACTGGTCATGGGGACCACACAACACAGCACGTGGCCACCCTGACATCGCCTGCACTGCAACGCACTGGTCATGGGGACCACACAACACAACACAGCACAGCACGTGGCCACCCTGACATCGTCTGCACTGCAACGCACTGGTCATGGGGACCACACAACACAGCACAGCACAGCACGTGGCCACCCTGACATCGCTGCACTGCAACGCACTGGTCATGGGGACCACACAACACAACACAGCACAGCACGTGGCCACCCTGACATCGCCTGCACTGCAACGCACTGGACATGGGGACCACACAAAACAACACAGCACAGCACGTGGCCACCCTGGACATCGCCTGCACTGCAACGCACTGGTCATGGGGACCACACAACACAACACAACACAGCACGTGGCCACCCTGACATCGCCTGCACTGCAACGCACTGGTCATGGGGGCCACACAACACAACACAGCACAGCACGTGGCCACCCTGACATCGCCTGCACTGCAACGCACTGGTCATGGGGACCACACAACACAGCACAGCACAGCACGTGGCCACCCTGACATCGCCTGCACTGCAACGCACTGGTCATGGGGACCACACATCACAACACAACACAGCACGTGGCCACCCTGACATCGCCTGCACTGCAACGCACTGGTCATGGGGACCAACATCACAACACAACACAGCACGTGGCCACCCTGATACGCCTGCACTGCAACGCACTGGTCATGGGGACCACACAACACAGCACAGCACAGCACGTGGCCACCCTGACATCGCCTGCACTGCAACGCACTGGTCATGGGGACCACACAATACAACACAACACAGCACGTGGCCACCCTGACATCGCCCGCACTGCAACGCACTGGTCATGGGGACCACACAACACAACACAAACCAGCACGTGGCCACCCTGACATCGCCTGCACTGCAACGCACTGGTCATGGGGACCACACAACACAACACAACACAGCACGTGGCCACCCTGACAAACGCCTGCACTGCAACGCACTGGTCATGGGACCACACATCACAACACAACACAGCACGTGGCCACCCTGACATCGCCTGCACTGCAACGCACTGGTCATGGGGACCACCACATCACAACACAGCACGGGCCACCCTGACATCGCTGCACTGCAACGCACTGGTCATGGGGACCACACAACACAACACAACACAGCACGTGGCCACCTGACATCGCCTGCACTGCAACGCACTGGTCATGGGGACCACACAACACAGCACGTGGCCACCCTGACATCGACTGCACTGCAACGCACTGGTCATGGGGACCACACAACACAGAACAGCACGTGGCACCCTGACATCGCCTGCACTGCAACGCACTGGTCATGGGGACCACACAACACAGCACGTGGCTACCCTGACATCGCCTGCACTGCAACGCACTGGTCATGGGGACCACACAACACAGCACAGCCCGTGGCCACCCTGACATCGCCTGCACTGCAACGCACTGGTCTGGGGACCACACAACACAGCACGTGGCCACCCTGACATCGCCTGCACTGCAACGCACTGGTCATGGGGACCACACAACACAACACAACATAGCACGTGGCCACCCTGACATCGCCTGCACTGCAACGCACTGGTCATGGGGACCACACAGCACAACACAGCACGTGGCCACTCTGACATCGCCTGCACTGCAACGCACTGGTCATGGGGACCACACAGCACAACACAGCACGTGGCCACCCTGACATCGCCTGCACTGCAAGCACTGGTCATGGGGACCACACAACACAACACAGCACGTGGCCACCCTGACATCGCCTGCACTGCAACGCACTGGTCATGGGGACCACACAACACAACACAACAGAACACGTGGCCACCCTGACATCGCCTGCACTGCAACGCACTGGTCATGGGGACCACACAACACAACACAACACAGCACGTGGCCACCCTGACATCGTCTGCACTGCAACGCAGTGGTCATGGGGACCACACAACACAACACAGCACGTGGCCACTCTGACATCGCCTGCACTGCAACGCACTGGTCATGGGACCACACAACACAACACAGCACGTGGCCACCCTGACATCGTCTACACTGCAACGCACTGGTCATGGGGACCAAACAACACAACACGTGGCCACCCTGACATCGCCTGCACTGCAACGCACTGGTCATGGGGACCACACAACACAACACGTGGCCACCCTGACATCGCCTGCACTGCAACGCACTGGTCATGGGGACCACACAACACAACACGTGGCCACCCTGACATCGCCTGCACTGCAACGCACTGGTCATGGGGACCACACAACACAGCACCTGGCCACCTGACATCGCCTGCACTGCAACGCACTGGTCATGGGGGATAGCAGCACAAAGAATGATAACCTTCACAGCAACAATAACAACAACAACAACAACAACAACAACAACAACAACAACAAAACGCACTGGTCATGGGGGGTAGCAGCACAAAGAATAATAACCTTCACAACAACAACAACAACAACAACAACAACAACGCACTGGTCATGGGGGATAGCAGCACAAAGAATAATAACCTTCTTCACAAGAACAACAACAACAACAACAACAACACAACAACAACGCACGGTCATGGGGGATAGCAGCACAAAGATTATAACCTCTTCACAACAACAACAACAACAACAACAACAACAACAACAACGCACTGGTCATGGGGGATAGCAGCACAAGGAATAATAACCTTCACAACAACTACAACAACAACAACAACAACAACATCGCACTGGTCATGGGGGATAGCAGCACAAAGAATAATAAACTTCTTCACAACAACAACAACTACAACAACGCACTGGTCATGGGGGGCAGCAGCACAAAGAATAATAAACTTCTTCACACAACAACAACAACATCGCACTGGTCATGGGGGATAGCAGCACAAAGAATAATAAACTTCTTCACAACAACAAACAACTACAACAACGCACTGGTCATGGGGACAGCAGCACAAAGAATAATAAACTTCTTCACAACAACACAACAACAACAACAACGCACTGGTCATGGGGATAGCAGCACAAAGAATAATAACAGTCACAACAACAACAACTACAACAACAACTACAACAACAACAACACAACGCACTGGTCATGGGGGATAGCAGCACAAAGAATAATAAACTTCTTCACAACAACAACAACAACAACAACAACAACAACAACAACGCACTGGTCATGGGGGATGGCAGCACAAAGAATAATAACCTTCTTCACAACAACAACAACAACAACAACAACAACACACTGGTCATGGACGATGGCAGCACAAAGAATAATAACCTTCTTCACAACAACAACAACAACAACAACAACAACAACAACAGACGCACTGGTCATGGGGGATAGCAGCACAAAGAATAATAACCTTCACAACAACAACAACAACAACAACATCGCACTGGTCATGGAGATAGCAGCACAAAGAATAATAACCTTCACAACAACAACAACAACAACATCGCACTGGTTTTGGGGGATAGCAGCACAAAGAATAATAACCTTGACAACAACAACAACAACAACAACACACTGGTCATGGGGGATAGCAGCACAAAGAATAATAAACTTCACAACAACAACAACAACATCGCACTGGTCATGGGGGATAGCAGCACAAAGAATAATAACAACAACAACAACAACAACAACAACAACGCACTGGTCATGGTGGATAGCAGCACAAAGAATAATAACCTTCACAACAACAACAACAACAACAACAACAACAACAACATCGCACTGGTCATGGGGGATAGCAGCACAAAGAATAATAAACTTATTCACAACAACAACAACAACAACAATAACAACAACACAACGCACTGGTCATGGGGGATTGCAGCACAAAAGAATAATAAACTTCTTCACAACAACAACAACAACAACAACAACACGCACTGGTCATGGGGGATAGCAGCACAAATAATAATAACCTTCACAACAACAACAACAACAACAACAACAACAACATCGCACTGGTCATGGGGGATAGCAGCACAAGAATAATAACCTTCACAACAACAACAACAACAACACACAAAAGCAACAACAACAACAACAAATCGCACTGGTCATGGGGGGTAGCAGCACAAAGAAAAATAACCTTCACAACAACAACAACAACAACAACAACAACAACAACAACAACGCACTGGTCATGGGGACAGCAGCACAAAGAATAATAACCTTTACAACAACAACAACAACAATGCACTGGTCATGGGGGATAGCAGCACAAAGAATAATAACCTTCACAGCAACAACAACAACAACAACAACAACAACAACATCGCACTGGTCATGGGGGATAGCAGCACAAAGAATAATAACTTTCTTCACAACAACAAACAACAACAACAACAACAACGACGCACTGGTCATGGGGACAGCAGCACAAAGAATAATAACCTTCACAACAACAACAACAACAACAACAACAACAACGCACTGGTCATGGGGGATAGCAGCACAAAGAATAATAACCTTCACAGCGACAACAACAACAAACACGCACTGGTCATGGGGATAGAAGCACAAAGAATAATAACCTTCTTCACAACAACAACAACAAACAACAACAAAAACAACAACAACAACAACAACATCGCACTGGTCATGGGGGATAGCAGCGCAAAGAATAATAACCTTCTTCACAACAACAACAACAAAAACAACAACAACGCACTGGTCATGGGGGATAGCAGCACAAAGAAAATAAACTTCTTCACAACAACAACAACAACAACGCACTGGTCATGGGGGATAGCAGCACAAAGAATAATAACCTTCTTCACAACAACATCAACAACAACGCACTGGTCATGGGGATAGCAGCACAAAGAATAATAACTTCTTCACAACAACAACAACAACAACAACAACATCGCACTGGTCATGGGGGACAGCCACAAAGAATAATAACCTTCTTCACAACAACAACAACAACAACAACAACAACATCGCACTGGTCATGGGGGATAGCAGCACAAAGAATATAAACTTCTTCACAACAACAACAACAACTACAACACAGCACTGGTCATGGGGGATAGCAGCACAAAGAATAATAAACTTCACAACAACAACAACAACAACAACAACAACAACAACGCACTGGTCATGGGGGATAGCAGCACAAAGAATAATAACCTTCACAACAACAACAATAACAACAACATCGCACTGGTCATGGGGTATAGCAGCACAAAGAATAATAAACTTCTTCACAACAACAACAACAACAAACGCACTGGTCATGGGGGATAGCAGCACAAAGAATAATAACCTTCTTCACACACAAACAACAACAACAACAACAACAACGCACTGGTCATGGGGGATAGCAGCACAAAGAATAATAACATCTTCACAACAACAACGACAACAACAACAACAACAACAACGCACTGGTCATGGGGGATAGCATCACAAAGAACAACAACAAAAACAACAACAACAACCAACAACAACAACAACAACGCACTGGTTCTTCACAACACCACCACCACCACCAACAACAACAACAACATCGCACTGGTCATGGGGATAGCAGCACAAAGAATAATAAACTTCTTCACAACAACAACAACAACAACAACAACAACAACAACAACGCACTGGTCATGGGGGATAGCAGCACAAAGAATAATAAACTTATTCATAACAACAACAACAACAACAACAACAACAAAACGCACTGGTCATGGGGGATAGCAGCACAAAGAATAATAACCTTCACAACAACAACAACAACAACAATAACAACAACAACAACAACAACGCACTGGTCATGGGGGATAGCAGCACAAAGAATAATAACCTTCACAACAACAACAACAACAACAACACAACAACAACGCACTGGTCATGGGGATAGCAGCAGAAAGAATAATAACCTTCAACAACAACAACAACAACAACAACAACAACAACAACAACAACGCACTGGTCATGGGGGATAGCAGCACAAAGAATATATCCTTCACAACAACTACAACCAACAACAACACAACAACAACAACATCGCACTGGTCATGGGGGATAGCAGCACAAAAGAATAATAAACTTCTTCATGACAACAACAATAACAACAACAACAACAACAACGCACATGGTCATGGGGGATAGCAGCACAAAGAATAATAAACTTCTTTACAACAACAACAACAACAACAACAACGCAACTGGTCATGGGGGATAGCAGCACAAAGAATAATAAACTTCTTCACAACAACAACAATAACAACAACAACAACAACGTACTGGTCATGGGGATAGCAGCACAAAGAATAATAAACTTCACAACAACAACAACAACAACAACGCACTGGTCATGGGGGATAGCAGCACAAAGAATAATAACCTTCACAACAACAACACAACAACAACAACGCACTGGTCATGCGGGATAGCAGCACAAAGAATAATAACTTTCTTCACGACAACAACAACAACAACAACAACAACAACAACAACAACGCACTGGTCATGGGGGATAGCAGCACAAAGAATGATAACCTTCTTCACAACAACAACAACAACAAAAACAACAATAACAGGACAACATCAACAACTACAACGAAAGCAAACACATTAACAACAACGACAGTAGCAACAACAACAGCAACAATACTACTACTACCGCTAGTAACAACAATAATGATACTACTTCTACAGCTACTACTACTACTACTACTACTACTACTACTACTGGTGATGATGATGATGATGATGGATGATGATGATGATGAAATACAAAATAATAACAACAATAAGGACAACAACAATGATGATGATAATAATAACGTTAATGATAATAAATAATAATAATAATAATAATAATAATAAATAATAATAATAATAATAATGACGATGATATTAAAAAGAAGAAAAAGAAGAAGACGAAGAAGAAGAAGAACAACACCACCACCACCACCACCACCAACAACAGCAATAACAACTACAACGACGACAACGACGACGACAACCACCACCACCACCACCACTACTACTACTAATTTTGCCGCTGAAGCAGGTGCTACTTCTGCTACTGCTACAACTACTACTGCTGCTACTTACTACTAC
>CM031629.1:4037378-4039878 GCA_018398815.1 Conus ventricosus | reverse complement strand
TACAGATATGAAAACTCTTCTCTAGCTGCATAAGGGAACCATCGCAATCCCTTTTGAAGGCAGATATATTTGTATTGCCTGCTCCGAGGCCTTTCGCCCGCTGGATCGGGACTCATCAGGGAGACACGGCTGGTTGTGTCTGCGCTCCCGGCGTTGTTTGCACCTCTTCACTCTCCTCCAAGCAGGACCAACAACACTGAAGACAATGAAAACGAAGAACGAACAATCGCTTATCTCACCAAATCGGGCGCGAAATGGATGTGGAATGAATTTATGGTAATAGAGTAGTATGGCACCACAATAGTGTCACAAGCCAGTAACAGCTGATCTCCCTTGGAAAAGCCTGATTATACTTCAGGAAACACAGAGAAAACAGTTATCATCGCAGGCAGTTATCCCTACGGCTCATGATCGTTTCTCCCAATTTTCCCGGAGTCTTATTTCCGGCTTCCGGAGCAGTAATACCAAAGAGACGGTACGCATGCGCAGGACAAGAGTTACGGGGAACAGCGAAAGACCTGATTTCCCTGTTACCACTGTTTCTCTCCACTGTTCATCTCAGGACATGGAAACTGATTGTCAGAAGGAAAATCTGGAGAGAAAAAAAAGTGAGTTATAGTAAAAGACGGGGAAAAAGTTGTTACCTATACAAAAACGGAACATTAGTTATGATCTTGTGGAAAACCAGACAACAACCCTTATTGGTCCTTTAAGGATTGCAGCAATAAAAACTGATTATTGCTCGATAGTGGCCTGTTTTTGGTGTTTTTTTTTTTCTCTGGGGGAAAAATAGGTGAAAACAATACTGTGAGAGGAGAGAAAAAGAAGAAGAAGAAGAAGAAGAAGAAGAAGAAGAGAGGCAGAGAAGGAGGAGGAGGAGGAAGAAAACTATTCTGCGTTTTTGTGTGTGTGTGTGTGTTTTTTTATTTTGCTTAATTTTTTATTAGGAAGTTGGGAGTTTGAAAGGAGCAAACAGAGGAAGAAGAGGAGGAGGAGGAGGAGGAAGAAGAGGAGGAGGAGGAGGAAGAGGGGGAAGAGGAGGTAGAACACTTTTCTATTTTTTTAGATTTTGCTTAATTTTTGATTTAGAGAGTTGGGAGTTTGAAAGGAGCAAACTGTAGAAGAAGAAGAAGAAGAAGAAGAAGAAGAACAACAACAACAACAACAACAACAACAACAACAACAACACCACAACAACACCAACAACAACACCAACACCAACACCAACAACACCAAACACCAACACCAACAACACCAACACCAACAACAACAACAACAACAATACGGAGAACACTTTTCTGGTCTCATTTGTTTTTAATTTAGGAAGTTGGGACTTTGAAACAAGAGGCAAGCTGAAGGTTTTTAAAGAAGAAGAAGAAGAAGAAGAAAAGAAGAAGAAGAAGAAGAAGAGAAGAAGAAGACAACAGAAGACAACAGAAGACGGAAGACTTTTTTCGTTTTCGTTCATTTTTTTTCATTTAGGAAGTTGAGTGGTGGACAAGAGGGTCTCTCACTCTCTCTCTCTCTCTCTCTCTCTCTCTCTCTCTCTCTCTCTCTCTCTCTCTCTCTCTCTCCAGAAAACGCATGTTTAGGGGAAGAGGTGGGAGAGCTGGATATGTAAGGGAGAGGAAGATGAGGAGGAATTAAAAAAAAAAATCCTTTAATATCCAGCTTCCCCACTGCTCCCCCCCCCCCCCCTCCCTCCCCCTCCGTCATCCTGCCCCATCCGCTCCTTGCTCACCTGATGATCCGAGTTGAGCTGCTGGATGAGGTTGTGCCAGTTCTGAAGGTCATAGTTCACGCGGTAGTAGCCGTACTGCTGCACGTTCACCACGAACCAGCCACTGTCGTCCCCTTGTGTGGGGTCAGCTATGGTGTTCACTGCCACACCATCCACGAACATGTGCTGTTAATCATCTCCTGTTTTTGTTGTTGTTTTGTTTGTCATCTATTGTTTAAAATAATTGTTACTTCTGCAAGACACTATGAGCATACAGATTACAAACACGAAACACCACGCGTTTCGGCCTCTTAGGTCTTCTTCAGGTAAAACAAATAACATTCTGGACAATGATAGCGAAGAATGAGCGATCACTTATCTTCTCATATTTGTGCGTAAGATAGGTGTAGACTCCAATACACCCCATGTATTCCTTTATTTTGTTTATGACGTTACCGGATGTTGCTTATCATTTGTTCTTTCTTTGTGTGTTCTTCTTGTTTTCATGATTCCTCTACTGGATATTTCAAGGAGATTTGGTCCGGCAACAATATTGAAATGTATTATGTCATTGTTACGCCGATTTGTCAAATCTATTCCCTTCTTTTGTGGCAATTTGTTTTTCCCTTCCAGATATGAGGCGAGGAAGAAGCCGTCGATAGCACACTTGAAAACATTCAAACTGTCTTCAGTGTCAGGATCTGTTCTCATAAAAATGTAATAATATTATTGTATTGTGATATGAAACGTCTGTCTGTCTGTCTGTCTGTCTCTCTCTCT
>CM031629.1:4012378-4014878 GCA_018398815.1 Conus ventricosus | reverse complement strand
AGAGAAAAATGCGTGAATAAAACCAGTCACTCAACTGACGAATGTTGTGTAGCATTAAACAGTTTGGTTGTTTCACACAGGCAAACGAATGTTATCGATGTCTTTTTTTTTGACAACTGGATACCGGGATGAATTGAGCTGGTGGTTAGAAAAATGTTACTGCAACTACACGTGTATATGTGTCTGTCTGTCTGAACCATGGTACATGCTGTTGAGGCCATTCTGTACAGCTCAAAGTCTATCAAGGATATAAACACGAAAGCAAGCGCGCGCGCACACGCACACACACTCTCTCTCTCTCTCACACACACACACACACACCCACACACAAATACACACACATATACACACACACAGCGCACACATCACAAACACACAAGCGCACACATCACAAACACACAAGCGCACATATTTACACACACACACACACACACACACCACACACTCCTACGCGCGCGCGCACACACGCACACATACACATACACACACATACACACACACGCACGCACGCGCAAACATATCTACACACACACACACACACACACACACACCACACACACACACACACACACGCACACGCGCACATATCCACACCACCCCCACACACACACACGCGCACGCGCACATATCCACTCACACACACACACGCACGCACGCGCGCACATATCCACACACACACACACACACGCACGCACGCGCGCACATATCCACACACACACACACACGCGCGCGCGCGCGTGCGCGCACGCACAGAGTGAACACCTGAAGTCGTACAAAGGAGTGGGGACTAGGGTTCTTAACACGGCAATTCCCCTGCACAATACAGCCCGGCTCAAAACTACATCCCACTGTGACAGAAGAGCACAGCGAGCCTCCCCCTCTGAAGGAAGATAAATTATTAAGTACTCAGAATGCATTCACACTTCTATTGTAACGCTGTGAAAAAGTTTCCCACGACGTGAAAGGGTCTCTCTATCTATCTATCCATCCATCCATCCATCCATCCATTTACCTGAATGCTGGAAGAGAGAGTGGGGGAGAGAAAGAGAGAGACACAGAGAAGAGAGAGAGAGAGAGAGAGAAGAGAGAGAGAAGAGAGAGACAGACAGACAGACAGACAGACAGGCAAAGACAGGAGAGAAGGCAGACGGCACACACAACACACACACACACACAACACACACACATATATATATATATTATATATTATATATATATATATATAGAAGAGAGAGAGAGAGAGAGAAGAGAGAAGTAGAGAGAATGAGACAGAGAGAGAGAGAGATGGAAAGTAGATGTTGGAGGAAGGGGCGGGGGGGGGGAGAGGGGAGGGAGGGGGGAGGGGCGGCAAGCAGGTAAGCTGACGCACAAACAGACCAATAGACATACAGACAGAAACGACAGAAGAACACATTGACGACCAGAGGGACAGAGGGACAGACAGGCAGTTGAGACACCCAGGGACCGCTGTGGACTGGAAAAAATAAGATGGCGGACCGACAGACAGACAATGGGCAGACGGACGGACGGACAGACAAACAGACAACAGGCAAATACACAGACAGACAGACTCACAAATGTCATCAGAAGCGGTGCCGCCATTTTCCACCCATTCTTTGCAGGAAGTCACGGCATCTTGGATACCTGAAAACAGAGACAGAGTGATTTTTAACGGTGATGATGATGATTATGATGGTGATGACGATGATGATTGTTACGGATAGAATGGGTAGTGTCTGCAGGTGTTTGACTGTCTGACTCTCACTCAGAAATTACGGATGCATGCACGACTTTTCAAAAGCACATACACACACCCACTCACCCGAACATGGACAGCCAGGCAACAGAACGACACTTCTTTTTGTTTTTTTTATGCTGGCCGAGCCATCAGACAAACATGTAATATAACAAACGCAATGACATTAATAGGTCGGCACGCCAACCATTAGGCGTACACACAAGACATATCAAAATATAAATAGCTATCAATGCTGCTGGTTCCAACGTCGCCGTAGACGATGACAACGACGAGATGACGAGGACGATGAGACGACAAGGGCGACGAGACGATGAAGGCGACGCAGATGAAGATGACGACTACAGTGTCAAGTCAAGTCCGACACAAGACTCAAAAAAACTTCAGAGCTGTGGCTAAAAAAACAAACAAACAAAAAACAACACTAACACACTCGCGGCGTCTCTGCCGACGACGAGGTGACAGTCTCGCACAGGAGCTGTGGGTCACACACAAACACAACACAGCGACGGTCTGACCAACAGGTCGCTGGTTCAAACTCGGGAGCGGCGCTCTGCTTGGCAGCAGCGGCGTCTCCAACCAACTGGCTCAGCGGGTAGTCGGTCCCGGGCGCAGTGGCAGGTAGGGTAGTATCGGCACTCAGGCCGACCTCTCCACGCCGACAAAAAGGCGGAGAACAAGGGGGTAGACACGGATACGGCCCCGACCCTCGGACAATAGCAGTCAGTCCCCCTCAGTCCAGGG
>CM031629.1:4009476-4012278 GCA_018398815.1 Conus ventricosus | reverse complement strand
CCATTCTTAAACGATTCGACGGCTTTACATTTGCAGTCGAACAAACGAGAGCAAGCATACAATCCAAAAACCAACAATATTATTCATTCCCTTTCTTCGGATCGATCGAGCAACGCACGTATGTTCCTGAACAGCATGTGTGTTACGTAGAAGACATTATCCCCTTTCCCCCTCGCATGCTTTCTCTCGTTCTGTGTTAGTATTTCATACAACCAAAGCACTACCACAATGCTAGGATAACTCTCAAATCGCCAACGCGTCAAATCTCCGACTACTCTCCCCTTTTCCCTCCCCCCTCCCCTCCAACGCAACACACTACAGCGCTAGGATAAATTTACCCACACTACCATACTAGGATAAGCCCCCCCAAAAAAAAAAACACACACACAACAACAGCAACAACAACAAAAAACAGGATAAGCACCCCCTCTCAACCATTACAACACTAGAGTAAGTCCTCCCTCCCCCACTACTACAACACTAGGATAAGTCCTCCCCCCCACTACTACAACACTAGGATAAGTCCTCCCCCCCACTACTACAACACTAGGATAAGTCCTCCCCCCACTACTACAACACTAGGATAAGTCCTCCCCCCACTACTACAACACTAGGATAAGTCCTCCCCCCACTACTACAACACTAGGATAAGTCCTCCCTCCCCCACTACTACAACACTAGGATAAGTCCTCCCTCCCCCCACTACCACAACACTAGGATAAATCCCCCTCCCCCACTACTACAACCCTAGGATAAGTCCTCCCTCCCCCCACTACAACACTAGGATAAGTCCTCCCTCCCCCCACTACAACACTAGAATATGTCCTCCCTCCCCCCACTACAACACTAGGATAAGTCCTCCCTCCCCCACTACAACACTAGGATAAGTCCTCCATCCCCCACTACTACAACACTAGGATAAGTCCTCACTCCCTCCACTACTACAACACTAGGATACGTCCCCCCCCACTACTACAACACTAGGATAAGTCCTCCCTCCCTCCACTACTACAACACTAGGATAAGTCCTCCCTCCCCCCACTACTACAACACTAGGATAAGTCCTCCCTCCCCCCACTACTACAACACTAGGATAAGTCCTCCCCCAAGTAATACAACACTAGGATAAGTCCTCCCCCCACTACTAAAACACTAGGACCCCCCCCATTCTACAACACTAGGATAAGTCCTCCCTCCCCAACTACTACAACACTAGGACCCCTCCCCGCCCCATACTACAATGCTAGGAATAGTCCTCCCTCCCCCACTACTACAACACTAGGAAAATTCCTCACTCCCCCCACTACTACAACACTAGGATAAGTCCTCCCTCCCCACAACAACAACACTAGGATAAGTCCTCCCTGCCCACAACAACAACACTAGGATAAGTCCTCCCTCCCCACAACAACAACACTAGGATAAGCATCCCCGATCCCCACCTCAAGCACCACCAAACTAGGATAAGTCCCCTAATCTCTCCCCCACCCCTCCCGCCCAACATTAACACCCACCATCACGCTAGGATCCCCGATCCCACCTCTCCACCACCCTGCTAGAATAAGACCCCGACTCCACCTCCCCTCCCATCTCCAGCATGCTAGGATAAGTCTCCGACCACCACCACCACAATGGGGTAAGTGTCCGACCCCAATTACCACCCCCCCCCCCCCCTCTCTAACGAGCTAGGCTAAGTCCTCGACTCGCCCTCCCCCCCCCCCCCTCCCCCACTACTCCAGGGGAAGTCCCCGATCCCATTTCTATTGAGCTACGATAATTCCGCTCACACACCCCACACACCCCCCATCCCACACCACACTAGGATAGGGCCCCAATCCCCAACTCTTCTGAAATAAAAGTTTAGAAAGAGAGGAGGTTAGTTACCGCCAAGGCCACAGACAAAGTACAGGACAAGACACAGTGCATTTCGACCTCTTGGGTCTTCTTCAGGCTAAGACAGATGACATTTAGGACAGTGACAACGAAGAACGAGAGACCACTTATCTTCTCAAGAATTTACGCCGAACATGAGAAGATAAGTGGTTTCGCGTTCTTCGTTTTCACGGTCCCAAATGTTATTTGTCTTTGCCTGAAGAAGACCCAAGAGATCGAAATGCTTTGTGTTTGGTCCTGTACTTTGTTTGTCTGTGTTCTTGGCGGTAACTAACCCCCACTCTTTGTAAACTTTGTTTCATTTTCCGCCCTCAGTCGATCCTTTTTGAAACTCTCCTGAAATAGTCAGCTCAGTCTGCATTTCACTACTGACAGGTGGGGGGGGAGGGGGGGGGGGGGGGGGGGGCATGAACTAGCAAACTGCACGTGTCACCAGTACTCCTGAACGGCGCAGGGAAGTGCTGAAGCCATGATGGAAAAAAAAATGTTCCTTATCCATGCGCAGAACACGCATGCAGTCCCCCCCCCCCCCACCCCCACCCCCACCCGTTTCGGCCTCTGTCCACCGCCCCCCACCCTCCACCTCTTTCTCCCTTGATAGTCAACTCGGTAAAGGCTTTTCATCTCAGCTACCCCTCCACACCCCCCCCCCCCCCCTCCTCTTCCTCATCCTCTCCCAGACAGTCTGCTATTAAAGCCGGAAGACAACACGTGACGCATAAGACATCAAGGATCGTACAAATTATGCTGGGCTTCAAGCACTCAAGATAGTTATGTCAACTGAAGACGGCTGGTGTTTCCACGTCGTTCCATGTCACTACTGTTCAGCACTGGAGAGCTTATATATGTGTGTATATGTATACATATGCGTAGGTCGGTTCCTGTTACCAGGTTTGAGGGTCCTGCAGA
>CM031629.1:3989476-4001976 GCA_018398815.1 Conus ventricosus | reverse complement strand
TGGAGGATACTAACTGTCCGTTTCGAATAGATCACGGTGTATCTCGAACGGTCGGGTCGAACTGGATGCCAAAGTCCGTTTGAGACGTACGTTTACTATGACAGACGCTCCGTTTGGGATCGGGTTCGACCGGTACGTCCGAAGCGTACGGGCGGGGAGGCTCGTGTGTCAGCCGCTTAAGGTTGGTGGGAAGAGGAACGCGACAGGGAAGGAAGGACTGTCCGCAGTGTAATCATCAGAAGTGTTCTAGGGTGAGTAATTGACACGTGTTGTGCCAATGATTCTAGGTCTGATGCAACTGCCGACAAAACATCCTGATCCGATTCAGTGCGACCGTTCCGGTTTTCCACACAATGCGTGCTATTTTGCTGTCGCTTGGGCATAACTGCACACCTGTCAGAACCAAGGTCACCTGTGTTCCTCTCTGTGCTATGTTTGAAAAAAAATTAACACAACTGCACGCGCGAAGGAAGTGTGAACATCATATAAGCAGTCACACACACACACACACACACACACACGCGCGCGCGCGCGCGCGCGCGCACGCGCGCACACACACACACACGCACGCACGCACACACCCACCCACCCACCCACACACACACACACACGTACACACACAGACACACACACACAGACACACACGCCCACACACACACAGACACACACGCCCACACACACACACACGCCCACAGACACACACACACACACACACACACACACACACACACACACGCCCACACACAGGCCCACACACACACACACACACAGGCCCACACACACACACACACACACACACACACACACACACACAACACGCACACACACAACCACGCGGCGTGTGAGTACTCACCTGGCAAGAGACCAGGCGTCGTTGATGATCTGAGCTCTGTTGATGGGGTGAACGACCTGAATGACAGACAATCAATGGGGTGAACGACCTGAATGACAGACAATCAATGGGGTGAACGACCTGAATGACAATCAATGGGGTGAATGACCTGAATGACAATCAATGGGGTGAACGGCCTGAATGACAGACAATCAATGGGGTGAATGGCCTGAATGACAGACAATCAATGGGGTGAATGGCCTGAATGACACACAATCCATGACTGACAGTCAATCCTATACAGCACATCGATCATGCTCGTCAGTTCCACTGCCTGCACAGTCTAGTCTCATCCGCTCTTTGAACGATGCCAGTTCGGTTTCGGTTTTCTTACTAGGACTGCATGTGTCTGTATCTCTCGGGCCTGGTTGATGACGGCAGGCCTATCAAAAGCATCCACAGCTTCAACCTCATCACCGCCAGCACTCGACCTCATCACCGCCAGCACTCAACCTCATCACCGCCAGCACCACTTACACTGCTGCTCCTAAAACTAAGAGGGAAACACACTGATGTTTATTGGGTTGCACCCTAGACCGTTATATAGTAGGCTACTATGCTGCTATTGTAGGCTACTGTGCTGATATTGTAGGCTACTATGGTGTTATTGTAGGTTACTATGCTGCTACTGTAGGTACTATGGTGCTATTGTTGGCTACTATGTTGCTATTGTAGGTTACTATGCTGCTTTTTGTTGAATATATTTTCCATCAATGTGACTCTGAATTTCAGCTTTTGCTATAATCTGAGATCAAATGTCTGGCCATAGTCCAGAGCCGCCAACATTTTCAGTGTGTGTGTGTGTGTGTGTGTGTGTGTGTGTGTGTGTGTGTGTGTGTGTGTGTGTGTGTGTGTGTGTGTGGAGAGAGAGAGAGAGAGAGAGAGAGAGAGAGAGAGAGAGAGAGAGAGAGAGAGAGAGTCGGAACTGGACGATTTTTTTCACAACAGGCCATGGCCCTTACACACACACACACACACACACACACACACACACACACACACACACACACACACACACACCACAACACACACACACACACACACACACACACAAGACACACACACATCTATCTTGGCACAACATTAATTCGATCAAAATTATCCTATGGACAAGAAATATTTTTTAGTGCTCCAAATTATTTACTTAAGAAACTTCAAAGTATCGATTGCAAAGGATACAGGCTTGCTCTTGGTGTACCCTTTCACGCATCAACCCTCGGAAGTTAAAAAGAAATTGGAGAATTGCCTTTAGATGAATATCAAAATCTTGCATGTGCAAAGTACGTTCTTAGGACCTCAACACCTGACAACTCTGTCTCGGAAGTAGTACAAATAAAATCAAATAAATTTTCCTAAACGGGCCAGACAGATATCTTCATTAAAGCCAATTGGCTCATATGTATCAGACTTAGTTAAAGAGTCGGAAATAAATCCACAGTGTATTGATGCACAGCAAGTAGTCTCTCCTTACCCTAACTGGGAGATGAATAAACCATATTTTGATATCAATTACACTGATGTGAAGAAGAATGAGAATCCAAATATTATGCAAAGTGAAGTCCGATTTTACCTAGAGAATAAATACCCAAATCATTTAAAGGTATATACAGATGGCTCACTCTTAGATGATCACCGTGCTGGTTCAGGTTTTGTTATACCAGCTTTGAAAAAAGTAAAGTCATACTTCATCGGTAAAAATCGATCAATATTTACCGCCGAACTCGTTGCTATACTAATGGCTCTTAATTACATAGTTGATCTTCCGTTGAACATTTTTCAACTTCTATTCTGCGTCGATTCTCAGTCCGTACTGTATGCTTTACGTTCATTTGATTACAAGAAAAAAATCCAAAATTATCATAGAAATCAATCAAATGATTAACATTTTAAGTTAATGGGAACCAATATCACCTTTTATTGGGTTCCATCACATATTGGATTATATTCAAACGATTGTGCTGATAGAGCCGCAAAAAAAGGTGCAAGGCAAGACAGGGAATCTATAGAAATAAACATCCCATTATCCGTTACAGAAGGGTATCATTTGCTGGAGCAAGCATCGTGGAACAAAGTTTCAAAATCTCTCCATAGGAAGGAGAAATTCTCCGGTCTCTTACTGAATTCGGTTGGTTTAACAAACAAAATAGCTGTGAATTATAGCAACAGTTTCAAATTTAGACACATTACTTCGCCGTCTCATAGGATAAAGCTTAATGCTTTCAAAACAAAATTCAGCAAGAATGTTAAATGTCTGTGCGGTGAACAAATTTCAAACCAACACATTCTTCTGGAATGCCAGAGATTGAGACCTATTTTACCGGCTATTTCTGAAAGTTCTCTTGACAGTATTCTTGAGAATTTTAGTTTGTTGTTTGATTTTGCGAACTGTTTACTACGCAGTCCTATGGGACATTTGTTATAGTTTGTGTTATGATTCAAAATAGTTATTTAAAGTTGGCTTTTTCATACCTTTCTTTTTCTCTTTTTTCCCCCCATTGTATTGCAAAGATTGTAAAAGATGCGGTTTTTTTTTTCGTTTTTTTTTTGGTATAAAGATAACCCACCCACCCACCTCCTCCTCATGCTCCCCCTCTCCAAATCCTTTCCCTTGTCTAATATCACTTAATGTGGAAAGACGTTAAATTGAAGACAACAACAACACATCTATCTATCCATCTATCGATAACGAATACTCTTAAGGCCATAATCTATCCTTCCCCCATGCATTTAACCAAATTCTCCCTTACCTCCTCCCCTTCTAACATCTCTCCTTTATCTCCCTGTCTTCTCTTTCTTTCTCGCTCTCTCTCTTCCTGTGTGTCTGTCTGTGTCTGTCTGTTTCTCTCCGTCTCTGTCTGTCTCTCTGTCTGTCTCTTCATGTGTGTCTCTGTCGCTGTCTGTTTCTCTCTGTCTGTCTGTCTGTCTGTCAGTCTCTCTGTCGGTCTATCTGTCGGTCTCTCTTTCTCTCCCCTCTCTCCTTCTCTCTCTCTCCCCCCCACACCTCTCTCTCCCTTCCTCCCCCCCCCCCTCTCTGTGGTACTGGGTATTCAATCACATACGGACGGGTCAGTCTTGAGCTGCTCTATCAGGGCCAGCCAGTTGTTCTCGGGATAGTTCACGCGGTAGTACCCGAACTGCTGGACGTTGAGGAGCACCCATCGAGTTAAGTCCCCTGGCGTAGGGGGCGCTGGTATGTCGGAGCTTGAGATCGTCACTGTCCAAACAACAAAGACACTGTCCACTCAACGTCCATCTCCTGCCGAATTGGAGAAGATAAGCGATGTGCTCGTTCTTCGGCTTCGTTTGTCCTGAATGCTTTGCATCTTGCCTGAAGAAGGCCTAAGAGGTCGAAACGCGTGGTGTTTTGTCTTGTACTTTCTTTTCCCCTGTTGTCTGGTGGACTCGCTAATAATTCTTTTGGTAAAACAAAGACAGATTTATTCAGGTGTAAAAGTGGAGGGAAGGGGAGAGGGGAGGGAGGGATGGAGGGGGAGGGAGGGAGACGTTTATGCGGCATGTGGGTCCTAAAAATATGTTAATATGCCGATGAGTATGGGGTCGGGTTAAGGATTTTGGTGGGAAGGTGTGTGTGTGTGTGTGTGTGCGTGTGTGCGTGCGTGCGTGCGTGCGTGCGTGCGTGCGTGTGTGCGTGTGTGTGTGTGTGTGTGTGTGTGTGTGCGTGCGTGTGTGCGTACGTGTTTGCGTGAGTGCATGCGTGTGTGTGTGTGTGTGTGTGTGTGTCTATGAGAGAGAGAGAGAGAGAGAGAGAGAGAGAGAGAGAGAGAGAGAGAGAGAGAGAGAATATTGCAAGAGCGTAGAATGAGGTGTGAGGATGGGAGGTATCCCTATCTTCCGGTTGTCTTTGGGCTGTCGGCCATATCTTTAATTTATGTTTGATTGTATTTCTTGTGCCAGCATGTTACAATTGGAAACATGGATAACCTAAATTAGCTATTTTTAAGACCGATTCACCATTGTAAAGGAATTTGTACACCTTTCTATTTGGATCACTGAAAATATGTTGGCAACAACAGCAAAAGATATATCAACATCAGAACAGAACACAGATGTCATATTTCAAATTGTTTCAAGACTGAACGACTACCGGATTTACACAGGTCACTCCGCTAGGAATAGCACTTACTTGGAGCTTTCGACAGACCTCCGTCTGTCTTCTTCAGCGGTGGTGTGGCTACTGGGTGAACTGGCGTTCAGTGCATACGACCACGGGTCGAACCCTGGTCATGTGACTGAACGATGAGGGTGTTGTACACCGATGGCAAGGTGTGTCTGCCCCGGTCCCGGTTGAGTGTGGGGTTATTGGCGGCAATATGTATGGCCTCCTTCACCCCACGCTGAAACCATCTATTGTCACGGTCGAGAACGCTGATGTTTTCATAATCGAACTGATGTTGTTGGGCGTGTAGGTGGGCGCCTACTGGTGATGATTCCCTTTTGTGTTCTGTCAAGCGTTTTCGAAGGTTTCTCTCAGTTTCCCCCAACATAGTTTTCTTCACAGTCACGACAGCCTATTTGGTAGATCACTCCAGACTTGTCCAGTTTGTCAGTTTTGTCCTTGGGGGCGACCAGCTGGCTGCGGATGGTGTTGATAGGTTTGGGATGTACGGAGACACCGGTTTTCCTGATCTTCCTGCTCAAGGTTTCAGTCACACCGCGGACATAGGGGATGGTGACATGTCCTTTACGCCTGGTTTGGTCTTGTTTGGTGGTAGGGTGCGGTGTGATCTTCTTGCTAGCCGGGATGTTCCATGCCCACTTCTCATAGCCTGATATGGTGAGAACCAGTTTGAGGTGTTCCATTTCCTGGTCTTTGGCATCCAGAGTAGAGCAGATGGTGTTGGTCCGATGAGTGAGGGTGCGTATCACTCCGAGTTTGTGTTCCCATGGCTGGTGGCTTTCAAACTGTAGGTACTGGTCGGTGTGGGTAGGTTTGTGGTACACACTGAAGGAGAGGCTGTCCTCTGTCCGTGTAATGAGTGTGTCTAGCATGGCAATCGAGTTGTTCTCCTCCACCTCATGAGTGAATCTGATAGCAGGGTGTTGACTGTTCAAATGGTTAGTGAAGTCTTCCACCAGCTCCATCTTGAGGATGGTCATGGTGTCGTCCACGTAGCGGCCCCAGTAGCGTGGAGGAGAATGGTAAGACGCCAGGACCTTCTCCTCGAAGTCTTCCATGAAGAGGTTGGCTACAATGGGGCTGACTGGAGAGCCCATGGCCGCTCCTGCGGTCTGCTGGTAGAAGTTACATCGGAACGTGAAGTAAGTGGTGTTGAGACAGCAAGCCAGGAGTTCACATATGCTGTCCACGGAAAGGGTAGTACGCTGGGGCAGAGTGTCGTCAGCCTGGAGTCTTGGTTTGATGATGTGGATGCTTTCTTCGACGGGGACGCTGGTGAACAATCCCGAAACATCATATGATACCAGGCACTCGTCAGGAGAAAGGGTGTAGTCTGCCAGTTTCTGGACCAAGTCCGCACTGTTGATGATGTGGTGTTCTGTTGTGCCAACCAAAGGAGACAGGATGTCTGCCACAAATCTCGCCGTCTCATACATGAGGGAACCTCTGGAAGCAACTATGGGACGAAGAGGGAGTCTTTCTTGTGCACCTTAGGAAGGCCGTAAAACATGGGAACATCAGTGGTTGATGGGTACAGTTTTCTGTAAAAGTCAAGGGACAGTCCGCCCGTCTCCTTGAGACGTTTGAGCAGACCATTGAGCTTGGTGGCGTACCTGTTGGTGGGGTCTTTCTTGAGAGGCTGGAAGGTTTTTCTGTCATCCAACAGTTGACTGGCCTTGTCGTAGTACATGGACTTGGGGATGATGACCGTGGACCGACCCTTGTCGGCTGGGAGTATCAAAATCGTGTCGTTTTAAGACTGATGTTTCAAAGATGGAGGAAAGTGCTTCAGAAATATCCATTTGACATAATAATAATAATAATAATAATAATAACGATGATGATGATAATGATAATCATCATCATCATCATCATCATCGTCGTCATAATAATAATAACAATAATTTTCATATTATTATTATCATCATCATTATCATCATTAATAAATGATAATACTAATAGTGATTATCATTGCGCAAGACGTGAGGGGAAAAAATCCCCACTGAGTGGTTTGTTTTGAACAGGAAGTTACCCACATTCTGGGTCCGATCTCTTGAACCACGTGATGTCACTTCCGCTGATGTCATAGCTTGAGTTGAGGCTGGTTACCATGGTGATGGGAATATCCCATTTGTACCTGTGGCGCAAATACACACACGCAAGCACGCACGCACGCACGCGCACGCGCGCACACACACACACACACACACACACACACACACACACCTCTCTGAATTTGAGTCCGATCGACTGTTTTCTGTTTGTATTGAGATAGATGCGCATTGAAAATATGTATCAGAAAACATCAGAATGATATGCGAATCGTGCGCGTCAGCTTGCATACACGTGTGCGTGCGTGTAAGCGTGCGCGCGCGCGTGTGTGTTTGTGCGTGTGTATGTGTGAGCGCGCGCATGTGTATGTGTTGGGGGGTGTATGTAGGTGTACCGTCTGTGTGTCTCTCTGACTGTGCGGTCTGTCTATGTATCTACTTATCTAACTATCAGTCTATTTGTCTGATTATCTATCTGTCGATCCAATCCACATAGAGAGAGAGAGAGAGAGAGAGAGAGAGAGAGAGAGAGAGGAGAGAGAGAGAGAAAGAGAGAGAGAGAGAGTGACGTCGTCGCCCTCGTTATCACCCACCCTTCTCCTTTCTTCCCCAAAAATATACCCACCCTATAAACAACAAAAACAACATTAAAGACAACAACGACAACGACGCCAACAACAACAATCGATCAACCTACCCCCCAAAACAACAACAACAACAACCAAACAAACAAACAAAAAAAGGAACAAGCAAACACACAAACAACAACAACAAAACAACAAAAGGACATGAGACAAAAAAAGATTCAGCAGAGATTCGAACTCTGACCCGAAAGGCACCTGTTCCTCACGGTCTTCCTCTCCCTCCATGCCCACTCCACTCTTCCTTCTTAAAAAAATAGTATCCATCAACAACAACAAAAACAACAAAAAGGATCCAGCAGAGATTCGAACCCTGACCCGAAAGGCGCCTGATCCTCAGGGTCTTCCACGGACCCCTGGCTGGAGGACAGGTAGCGGCTCTGGGTCAGCCTGACCTGGCCGGCGGCGGACCAATGGACGTGGACCACGGGGAAGTTCTTCTGGGTGACCCAGGGCTCCATGAGCTCCGACATGTTCAGGGACTGCCCCTGCTGGCTGAGGTACTGCACAAGGAGCCAAGGACACTGTTCAGGTTCACGTCTTGCACGGGAGCAGCCAGATGTCATTAGCAAACAACAACAACAACAACAACAACAACAAAGGGAGGTGACCCCCACTTTCAGTTCCACGTCTTTCATGGGGAAGCCATTATGTCATCAGCAAACAACAACAACAACAACAACAAAGGGAGGTGACCCGCCACTTTCAGTTCCACGTCTTCATGGGGGAAGCCATTATGTCATCAGCAAACAACAACAACAACAACAAAGGGAGGTGACCCGCCACTTTCAGTTCCACGTCTTTCATGGGGGAAGCCATTATGTCATCAGCAAACAACAACAACAACAAAGGGAGGTGACCCGCCACTTTCAGTTCCACGTCTTTCATGGGGGAAGCCATTATGTTATCAGCAAACAACAACAACAACAAAGGGAGGTGACCCGCCACTTTCAGTTCCACGTCTTTCATGGGGGAAGCCATTATGTCATCAGCAAACAACAACAACAACAAAGGGAGGTGACCGGCCACTTTCAGTTCCACGTCTTTCATGGGGGAAGCCATTATGTCATCAGCAAACACGAACACCACCAACAACAACAACAACAAAGGGAGGTGACCGGATACCTTTCAGGTTCACGTCTTCGTTGGGGGCAGCCAGAGATCATTAACAAACAAAGACAAAAATGGGGAGGTAATCTTTATTCCTGTACTGAAACTGCACCAGAAGCCTAGGACACCCTTCACTTCCACGTCTTGCATGGGAGCAGCGAGATTTCATCGGCAAACAACAACAAAGGGAGGTGATCTTTATTCCCATGCTGAAACAAGTAACTATACATAACCCATAACTTCAAACTTATGCTGCTTCCTGAACTATTTTGCCGGAGCAGATGTTGAAATGTATTGTAGATGGCAAAACCTGTGTGCCAAATTCATGTTGCTTATAGCCCAGAAGGCGTACAGAAGACTGCTCCACATCTCCTATCTCTCACTGTCTTTCAACAGCAGACTCTCTGTGTGTGTGTGTGTGTGTGTGTGTGTGTGTGTGTGTGTGTGTGTGTGTGTGTGTGTGCGTGCGTGCGTGCGTGCGTGCGTGCGTGCGTGCGTGCGTGCGTGTGTGTGTGTGTGTGCACAGAACCAACGGCTCTGTCCGAGAGCAGGTGACCACACTGGCAGGACCACAGGAACCCCTCTTGGCTACGGTCAAGAGAGGAAACACTGCTGTGTCTTGGCCACGTCACACGACACGACTCGCTGGCAAAGACAGTTCTGCAAGGCACGCTTGAAGGAGGAAGGCGCAGAGGCAGGCAGAGAAAGAGCTGGTCAGAGAACGTGATGGAATGGACAACCCCCAGGCTGCCAGAACTCCTGCGAGAAGCAGAGAACACCATGTTTTGGGATGTGCTGGAAACAGCGTCAGACGGAACTCAGGGAGATCGGTGCTGGTCATCTTGCTGCCGGACGCAGCACCCCGTAAGTATGGGCATCTGCTGCTGAGCAAATCGGTGCCAGATGCAGTATCAGATTGGAACTATGGTCATATGCTCTGGGAAAATGGATGCTTAAAGTATCCACACTCTCTCTCTCTCTCTCTCTCTCTCCTCTCTCTCCTCTCTCTCTCTCTCTCTCCTCTCTCTCTCTTCTCTCTCTCTCTCGTTCATCTTCTGTGCCACCTCAGTGGCACTGCACCCGCGCCGCTCATTCCGACACTCCATCCACAGCTACAGCCCGGCTCTGCCCGCCGCAGCCCCGGCACCGCCAATCAAAAGGGAGCAGCAATGTCGAGTCGTCAAGAGGCAACCCAACGGCGGAGACACTGCACTGCTGCCGAGTCACTTCGGTGGTGTTCGGTGGCGCCTGTTCTTATCTAAAAATACGCAAGATATTACCTACTAAGCGCTCTACTGACGACAATAATTGCCTGGTCGCGGAGCGCACGTGAGTGAGCTCTCCCGCTGGTGTGGCTTAAGGTGTCATTACTTTGGAATGATGGGCACCTATGCTAACAAGTTAGTGCTGGAAGCAGCATGCAATTGGAGTTACAATGCTTCTGTGCCAGGCAAACAGCTGCCCCGAGCAATACTGGTTTTAATTTGGGTCACCTCTGCCAGGCTCACCGGCGCCATGAGCATCATTATTGGTTCAGAATGTGGATCCTATGTCGCCAGGCTAACTGGCGATGTAATTTAGTAGGGGCTGGAATTTGGGGTATCTATGCAAGGCAAATTGGGCACCTATCCAGAATGAATCAGAAATTCGGGTCATCTGTTTGCCGGGCAGACTGGAGACGCAAGCAGCATTGGTTTGGAATTTGGGTCATCTGCTGCCAGGGAAACTGGTGCCATGAGCAGTATCGGTACGGAATTTTGGGTCATCTGTTTTCAGGAAAACTGGTGACGTAAGCAGTATCGGCTCAAAATTTGGGTCCCATCTGGCAGACACGCTGGTGCCGCGAGCAGTTATTTGTCCGGAATCTGAATCATCTGTGCCAGGAAAAGGGGAGCTGAAAGCAACATTCTTCCAGAGTAGCGGGGGTGTGTTCTGTACAAATTGGTGCCTGGAGTAGTGTTAGTTTTGAGCCTCAGACATCATGGCTGCTGTCAATCTGGTGCCGTGAGTAGCTTTGGTTTGGAGTCACGGCCATCACCGCGTGGCATATCGGTGCAAATGCAGCATCCATTTGGAATCATGACTACATGAGCATACGGTTCCAGAAGCTGCATCAGTTTAGATTCCTAGTGTATTTCCTTGCTGCAATGTATACAGCGTCGGTTTGCAATTCGCGGGTTTAAAGTGCTAAGAAAACTGGCATCAGATGCAGCATCAGTGTGGAGTGATGGGTTTCTATGCTGGCCATAGCTGGCGCCGGATAGTGCACTAGTCTGGACTAATGGGCATCTGTTGCTGAGCTATCTGGCGCTGAAAGCAGCACACGTTTGGAATCGTGGGCATCTGCGCTAGACAAGTACGTGCTAGACGCAGTATCAGTTTGGAATAGTGGCCATCTGAGCTATTTCAAATACGCTCTAGACGCATGATTAGTTTGGAATCACAGGCATCTGCTCCAGGCAAATAGGAGCCAGACGAAATATTATTTGGAATCGCGGGCATCTGCGCTGATCAAATACGTTTTAGACGCATTATTAGTTTAGAATCGTGGCATCTGCGCTAATCAAATACGTTCTAGACGCATTATCAGTTTGGAATCATAGCATCTATGCTTGGCAAGTAGATGCTGAAAGGAGCATTAGTTTGGAACCACGGGCATCTGCTCCAGGCAAATAGGTGCCAGACGCAGTATAAGTTTGGAGTCATAGCATCTGCGCTTGGCATGTAAGCAAATTGCTTGCGATGTGGGTAGGACATCCGTCTACATGGGCACCCCTTGACACACCAGCCACCCCTTGACACACCAGCCACCCCTTGACACACCAGCCACCCCTTGACACACCAGCCAACTCTTGACACACCAGCCACCCCTTGACACACCAGCCACCCCTTGACACACCAGCCACCCCTTGACACACCAGCCACCCCTTAACTCACCAGCCACCCCTTGACACACCAGCCACCCCTTGACCACACAGCCACCCCTTGACACACCAGCCATCGCTTGACACACCAGCCACCCCTTGACACACCAGCCACCCCTTGACACACCAGCCACCCCTTGACACACCAGCCATCCCTTGACACACCAGCCATCCAAAAGCTGCAGATTCCAATCCCGGCTGTACCAGGAAAAAAAGAGGGGTGTGGGGAGGGGGGGGGGGAGGAGGGGGGAGAGAATTTTGCTGCGGAAGAGCAAACGTGAGTCATGACCTGGATGCGAACCAATCCCATTAGAAATTAAGGAGTTCAGGGTCTGAACACTAGTCTGAGGGAGGGGAGGGGGGGGTTTCTTGCCTGAAGAACTTCCGCTCAAGCTCTTCCTACTTCCCTCGAACCTGTCTTCTGCCCGTCTTGGTAAAAGCTAATGAACAAAAAAAAAAAAAAAAAAAAAAAAAAAAAACAACAACCCAACCCCCCCCCCCCCCCCCAAAAAAAAAAAAGACGGAAGTGACGTCACCTTGTCCAAGGCGTCGAAGAGGTCGGCGTGTGTGGCCACGTCATACTGGTGCTCTTCCAGAAAGACCTGCAGGGCAAAAGGAGGAGCTGCGTGACCTCACACCCTGGACACGACTACAAGTTAAAGGGCAGAGAAGAGAAGGCACTCCCATGACTCTGGATTCATGATTAATGAATGAATGAGTGGAAAAAATGATGACAAAATTAAT
>CM031629.1:3948810-3963810 GCA_018398815.1 Conus ventricosus | reverse complement strand
ATGATCTATGAAAAATGGACAGTGGGTAGCAGTAGCATCTCCACTGGCTGAAGACACCCAAGCATGAAAGAGACATTGCCGCTGCTGACGCGGGCTATCTCATGTTAACGTGACCCCCCGGAGGGCCTTTCTCTGTGTCGATTTCAAGACCGAGAACATCACATCGTTTACTGTGGCGACACTTAAATGTAAAATGACATGGAGAGTTAACTATACATTAAAACACAAACAACAACAACAACAACAAAACACTGTTTGGTGGTGGTTGTTTTTTGTAGCATCAGTTATCGGATCTATGGAGCACCTAAGGCGGTGATTTCTTTTCCTTTTTCTTTTTTTTCCCCTCCCCCCCCCTTTTTTTTATTTCCTAGGGCCGAAATCCACCTCTTCATTTTTTTTGGGTCCTTCGCACTGTGTACTGTTTGGTGTTGTCATCTTACCGGGTATCATGTTAAACAAAACACTGTTATCTCAAAGAACACCATGGGTATATTGTTCATTCAAACAACAACCATGATAAACAGAATTATCAACACATGTCTGAACTATCAACATAATTATACCATCGCGCTGATCAGGTTGCTCAGAAGAAGTAACAAGAGAGTCAGCTTTTTCATACTTTCGGCGAGAATCTCTCTATGGATGCGCTACTGCGGGTTTTTTCTCATTTTACAAACTGAGCTTGTTCCATGTGACGTCAGCCTTTTAGCGAACAAAGGGTCGCCAAGCTCGACCCCACATGTCGATAGGAAGAATATGGTGGCTTGCTTGCTTGTTTGTGTCTATTGATAGGCGTGTGGTGCCGTGCAGATGTGACAGAGAAAGAGTCCCCCCCCCCCCCCCCAAGCTCTTGCGGATATTGGGGCTGGAAATGAGAACACAGAACAGAAAAAAAAGATGAAAAAAAAATACAGAAACAAGTTAAAAGCAACTGGGAGAAATGAATATGGGTGAAAACGGACATCAATGAAACGTTGAGTTATTTGGCGTTCGTTCTATTGGAAACGAAAAGTTCAGATAGAATCAGATACATTAAGAGAGCGCAAAATAAGAAAATGATGATTATCATATACATGATCATATGGAAATTAACATATGATCACACACACACGTACAACACACACGACCCCCCCCCCCCCCCCCCCCGCCCACAAACACAGAATCCCCCCCCCCCCCCCCCCCACAACACACACACACATGGACAACTTACGCATTTCCCAAACCGTTCATCCAATCCGATACCATAGACGTTGCCTTGGTTACACAAATTACGTGATCAAAGCGGCAGGCAATTTCAGTAATCAATGACATCTTGAACCTGCAAAAAAAGGAAGAGAAATAGAAGACAATTGAAAAGAAAACAGAAAAAAAATCCAGAGAATTTGCATCTTCGACTGACGTGCTGTGTGTGTGTGAGAATTTGCCTCTTCGACTGACGTGCTGTGTGTAAGATAAGATAATGTTGCTTATAGCCCAAACCGACCGCAAAGGGCCACATCAGGGCTGGTGTGTGTATATGTGTGTGTGTGTATGTGTGTGTGTGTGTGTCTGTCTGTGTGTGTGATAGTCTTATCAATGTTGCCCGAAAAAGGGATGAGTAAGGGCGCCAAGAAGTTTAAGTCTCTCACTCTGTGCCGATGAACAAGTGGTGTTTCCACCCAGACAGTGGTTACGACATAATCATACCACACAGGCAATTTTGTGATGTAACCAGTGGAAATTGTAGGAGATGCCCTGGTTCTGATAGAATGTATGTTAAATTTTGTTTGCGCTTTTTTTTAATGTTACATAAATTTATGAATATCTAATTAATACATACAGCCTGTAATGAGTCGGCCGAATGTTCCCGAACATTTAGGCAAATTAAGGGTAGTTTTGCTGTTGTTGCGAGCACGTTTTCCTTGGGTCATCAAGTGTGCGCATTCAGGCATCACCAGGGGGGGATACCCGATCGTATACTGAAGAGGGAGATCCTGGAAGTGTTTTCGCATGTCCAGGGAAAGTGACAAGGAGTTGGCCGAGCCTAACAGTCCTGGTAGAAGAAGAGTGTCCCACTTTGAACACTGCTATTCACTGGCTCTCCGTGTGGCCTGAAAGGTAGTAAGGCCGAATCGTGTCAGGTGACCGTCCACAGTAGTTTGACCGTATCAAGCCTGCAGGAGAGTACAGCGACCATTCAGGTCGTCCTTGTTCTGAGGAATGAATGGAATGGCAGCGGGCTATTGAGGGTTTAGCGCCTTGGTGTCTATAGAGGTATTAACTACTTGAAGTATCAGTCATGGCTGTAGAGATGGCCAGCTGTTACGTTCAATGGGTACTTTGGGGGAATCGAACATAGTTTGAATAGGGAGGTTATGCAATAACCACTGGGTGCCCAATCTTTGTTGGCGCTAGCAGCTGTGGTGTGTGTGTAATAAAATTTGTGTAGGTACTAGGTATTCCTTGGTGGATATACAAATAACTAGAGGCATTTATTGGTTACAAAATCGAGTGATGTGTTTGTGCCAGTGATTCCATTGGTTGAGCCAGTTAAACTCGGGTACTCTCTTTCTTTAGAGAACGAATTAAAGGTGGCTTGGAAAACCAGAAGTGTGTACTCGCTTAGTAAAGTGAACTCGCCCGTCCTTCTGAGGCACAATAAATACAGCGAAGCAGAGGTTAGCTGTCCCTCGTTGTCTCCTGGGTGGTGACGTAAGACAGTGGAGTGTTGCTGTAGCCTCGGAGGGCCGACGACGAGAAGAATTGTCTCCCGTGTGGGACCGGACGACAGCAAGACTTTGTCAACCCTTGTGGAGCCTAGACAGGGAGCTGCCGAACAACGTGTGTAGTTTGCAGCATAGAATACCTTTGGGAAGAGGCCCGACAGGATCCCTTTCGTGGAGTAGGGCTCAGTATCGGTGGAGTCCTTGAGACTCATGTGAGGGTGCGACTCAAGCTAGGGGGGGGGGGGGGGGGGGGGGTAACGTTGCCAGTGTCCCCCAACAGGAAGTAGGCCAATCGGTAGGACCCCACAGTGTAGGTCAAGCTTCAGCTCGTGGTCGCACAGTGGGAATGAGAGAAACTGACGGTCCAACTCAATGAATGCCTGCAAGATAATGGACGCTTTAAAATTTGCTCTTCAAGTTTAAGTGTGCAAACTGAATAGTGGAATATATGTCTATCCTAGCTAATTAATAATAACTGAAGAACATAGGGATGCGATTATAGAATTTGTCTGTATGCTGTTTACATGGTTGTAAAGATACAGAATAGTTGTGTTGTGTAGTGACGGTGGGGGCTTGCGTAGTCAAGTTGAATTAAAGTTTTGATTATTTTCTATGAAATGTTAACTGGAATCCTCCCGTCACCTTTGTCGTGGCCCCGATGAAGAGTGACAGAGTGCGTGTGCCTAAATGCGAGAAGCGCATTTAGGTTGTGAAAAAAGCGTAAAAATACTTCTGATCTATAACCCCCAGCATCCCTGAATATGAAAATCATATTGTAAATAACGAGGGTGAGCGTAGTCCGGAGACCCGTCACAAATAGGGGACATGTCTTCGGGATGAACGTAAAATGATCCATAAGTGAATTTGATCAGGTATTTGTTCAATTGCAGAGTGATTTGAAATCCTGTCCATAAATGTGGAAACCTAGATAGTATTGTTTCAATTTCGGGAAAGACGTTAGTCCAAGTGTTGATTGTTATGATCTATATTTTATGAATTGGCTTGTATTTGAACTTGCTGATTTGTTTCAGTGAGGTTGATTGGTGTGTAGGCACAACTATTTGTTCGCCTTATTAAACAAGTGTCGTTGTGGATATCACGCTTGTACTGTGGTTGTATTAACTAGCTGATCAAGGGTTAGATAGCATCAGAATGACGACTGAAGAGGGTGCTGAGACAATGGTTCCCGCTGAAAAAGATGGACCTCATAGAAGAAAGGAAAAGCTTTAGGACAAAAGGGGCCGTAACTGAAGGCATATGTAGAAGAGAACTTGCCCCGTGTAATTCGAGCCCAGAAAATTACCAAGGGAAAAAAGGAGAAGAAAAGAGAACGGAAAAAAGAATAGAGAAAGGGAACTGGAAAAAGAGGAGAGAGAAAGCGAACGGGAAAAGGGAGAAGAAAGATAACGGGAAAAGGAGGATAGAAACGGGAAAAGAGGAGAGAGAAAGGGAACGGTAAAAGGAGGAGAGAGAAAGGGAACGGGAAAAGGATGAGAGAGAACGGGGAAAAAAGAGGAGAGAGAACGTGGCAAAGGTAGTGAGAGAGGACGGGAAGTCGAGGAGAGAGAAAGAGAACGGAAAGAGAGGAAATAAAGAGAACGGAAAGGAGGAGGAGAGAGAAAGAGAGAAGATAAGGACAGTTTGAGTTAGAAAAATTAAAATTGGAGAAAGAACAGGACGGGGACGCACAACCACAAGTGAACATTGCACCACAAGGTCATTCCTTGATCAATAAGCCAAAGTTTGATGATAATCCGGACCATCTAGAGGATTTCATTTCGCAAATATTGAAAGGATTGCAAATGATCAGGGCTTACCCGAGAGAACGGTGGGCCACAAATTTAGTTCGGCGACTGCTGGACAACCCAAAGCAATAGGATGCTTTTTATCTGCCTTACCACCCGGAAAACCAGACAGATTATGAGTCAGGAGCGCGATGCTAATGTTTGTTTCAGAGGTTAATCAATGGAAACCGCCGAAATAAATAGGAAATAGTTCAGAGCACCCGTTCTTAAATCAGTTGAGACGTCATTACCAGTTACCTTTTATCGGCTTAGGTCTCTCCTTAGAACAAAATGGTTAAGGTTAGGGAACATCGAACAAACATTTGAATATCTTTGAGGGAGGAGATCGATAAGGACAAATTTCTCACCACTAGTTCGGAAGAGATGCACACAGTAATTCTTGGCGGAAAGAGAATGATAGAAGTTTAGAGGAGTTAGTGAAAGTTGCAGACAAGGTATTGAATCTGCCCATGATTCAGCGAATTGGGTGAAGGGACGACCAGACGTCCCGTGAATGCCCAGTAACCATCACAGATCAGGGAGAGAATCGTCCGCCGACTCCCTACATAACAGGAGGCAGACCTGAGCAGTTAGAAACGTATTCTAAGTACCCAAGGGCAACAGTGGGGACACCAAGAATGTTAGGGTGACATCACATGTTTTAAATGTGGGCGAGAGGGACATATCGCCAAGGTAATGTAGCGGAGTGCGAATACATTCATTGTTGCTGTTGAATGACAATTCAACAGGAAGGCGGGGTGCCACACCAACTACTAGGGTCAGTTGTAAACGGGAAGCCCGGTGACCCTCATATTAGACACAGGACAGACTCTATCGACAATGGTAGAGCCGCCGGTTATGTCAGAGAGACAGACGAATAACCGGGGAAACCCACCTGCGTGCGATATGCAGATGAATAATTTAAACGGCTACTTTGTGCCATGTCAAAAGTAGAGACGAGATTGTCAGGAGTACTCACACTGCAGCATTGCAAAACAAACTTTCCCCTATCCAGCTTTGGTATAGGGTAGGTATATCCTCCCGAAGCCTAACCAGGCTAGCCAGTCAAGTGGGGAAAGCAAGGGCAGTGCAGGGAAGAAAGTAAAACAGAACGCAGGTGGAGTGCCCAGGGCGCCGCTAGCAGTATAGCTATTTAGGCCAAGATGGTGGCCGTAGTGGCGGTGCCGAGGGCCATGGTGGACGTATGGTGGTTCAAAAAGTAGTTGGCGATGCCGTGGCATTCAGAAAATGTAGGAGCCACGGTGACGGACCTCAGGTCGGGCCACCCGACATGGACCACAAGAGTAACTGAACCAGCAAGCTGGGTGTGGGGGACCAGGGAAGGACATTAATAGACGCAAGGCAAGAAGGTCGAGGTGACCAGCTATCGTTAGGTAAATTGCCAAAGACAGTCATTCACACAGGAGCAGACAATCCAGTGTCAGGAAAGGGTAAAGTAAATAAGGCTCATCAAGTAATGGGGCATAGGCCATGACGGGATTCGAACCAAGGAATTTCCTGCCAGAGGAGAAGGAAAATCGGTTCGGGATAGCGATGAGTGAGGGATCATCTCATAACGATTTTGAAAAGGAGATGAATCGTCGTCGCGAGTGAATGGTGCGACAGGCTAGACGAAGGAATCTGCGAGCAGATTTTTCCACGCGCTCCTTTAAGGACTAAAAAGTGTGAATGGTGCCAGACATCTCTGTAAACTGGAATGCGCAAACTAACATGCTCCAGGTACTATTGGTCGAAGCACAAACGGCGGTCACGATTGAGAGGGGCGGAGTCTGTCAAGGTTGGAGTAATGCACCAGGGTGTTGCTGTTGTATGGGAACAACAGAAGTAGGACAATGGTAGGAAGCCAATGCCTAGGGCCTGCTGTGATTGTGGTGGTGGTGTGAGCATGTCATCGTTACGGACCAGCTCCTGGGTGTAAAAAAAATAAAGTAGCTGTGGCCGTTGTGTTTTAATGATTTTGGATTGCCGTCTAGGGCGGGGTTGAAGCCTATTTTCATTGGTTTTTATTCTCAGTTTTTTGATGCATGATATCAGTTGATGTTGCCTTGTGTTCATTGCCATATGAATGAGTGCAAAGCTCACGTGTTGTGATTTATGAATTTACTGGTTGATATCTGTTTGCTCATGTTGGTTTTGTCACAGCTTCGGTGGAAGTTGACTGTGTGGAAATGTCCTTATGTTGTGAAATCAGGATAAATGCTTGATTTAGCATATTGTGTGTGAGACCATGTGAGCGAGTAGTTAGTGGCCACACGGCCTGAATTTGATTTATGTTAAGTAGCTGGGCCCCCCACACACCTGATTTGAATCGTGATTAGCAGTAATAAGGCCATACTCCTGATTTGGAATCTTGAGCCAATGATGGTGTGGCTAAATTAGAAGTGAATGGAAAGATTAATTACATGTATAGGAACATGCTGATAGCAAACGATATAGATAGAGTTCCTTGAATTATATGTGAGCCAGTTTATGACAGAGTGATTCAATGGACTATCTGACTGACTGATTTATTATTTTAATAGGTACATTATCCAAGTTTTGAGATGTTGATGGAAGTGATGTCTTGAAGCTAGGTGTAGTACTGTTAATATCGACCCATTCAACTGAGTTTGTTTTTATCCAATTGAGAGAAGCATTCGTCTGGAGAAAGTAGATTGGAACAACATTCTTAGGAACGGTGGGGGGGTGGGGTAGTAATGATCGCCGAATGTTCCCGAACAATTAGGCAAATATAAGGTGTAGTTTTGCTGTTTTTGATGAGCACATCCATGGTGTCCATCAAGTATGCGAAATATCATGCTACACCAACATATGGGATATGAGCCCCGAGTCGAAACTGAAGGAGGGAGAGTACTAGGGGAAAGTTTTTCGCATTTCCGAGGATAGTGACAAGAGTTGGTCGACCTGCCAGTGCCTGGCTAGAGAAGTGTGTACCACTTTGAACACAGCTATTCACTGGCTCGTCCCGGTGGCCTGAAAGTGAAAGGGCGAACGAGTCATGTGACCGTGTCACGGGTAGGTGACCGTCAGCTGCCGCAGATTACAGCGACCATTCATCCCCGACCTTGTTCGAGGAATGATGAAGGCTGCGTCTAATGAGTGGTTTGCGCCTGTGTTGTCTATAAGGTAATTAAATCCTTGAATTATCAGTCATGGCTGTATCGAGTGTCCCAGGCTGTTATTTCAATGGGTAGCTTGGGGGAATCGAACATGAGTTTGAATAGAGGTATATGCATTCACCACTGGTTGCCGCAAGTCTTTGTAGGCGCTATGCAGCTGTGTGTGTTAGTATGTGTAAGGTGACTATTGATTCCATGGTGGAATAAAAATGAAACTTGGGATTTATAGGTACAAATCGTGTGATGTGTGTGTGCCAGTGATTCCCATTGGTTGAGCCAGTTAAACTCGGTTCTCTCTTTCTTTGAGAACGAATATAAGGTGCTTGAAAACCAGGAATGTGTGACTCACAAATGGGAAAGTGAATCTCCCGTCCTTGCTGAGGGCTCAAGAAAAACCGCGTGAAGCAGAGGGTTAGCTGTCGGCCTCGTTTGTCTCCTGGGTGGGGACGTAAGACAGTGGAGGTTGCTGTAAGCCTCGAGCCGACACGGAAATTAGTTCCCCCCGATTGGGACCGGTCCGACAGCAAGACATGTCACACCTGGAGGGAGCCAAGACAGGGAGTGCTGCCAACAACGGTGGGGTGTTTGCAGCAGAGAAAAGACTGTGGGAGAAGCCTACATTAGCCCTTTCCGTGGAGAGGGCGAAGTACGGTGGGTCCGGGAGACTCAGTGTAGGGAGCGACTCAGCTACGATGCCGTGTCCCCCAACAGGGAATTGGCCAATCGGGAGGACACAACCAGATGTGGCAGCTTCAGCTCGTGGTCGCACGCACCTGTGGGATGAGAGAAACTGAACGGTCCCAACCAAGGAATGCCTGGCAAGTACATGGACCGCTTTATTTGTCTCTTCAGGTTATAAGTGTGGCAAACTGAAAAGTGGAATATTGACTTTCTGGCTAATTTAAGAAAACTGAAGAACAGGGATGCGATTTATGAAATTGTCTGTAAGCTGTATTACATGGTTGAATGATACAGATATTGTGTTGTGTAGTGACGGGTGGGGGCTCGTAGTCAAGTTGAATAAAAGATGAATTATTATCTAAGAAATTCTTACTGGTGTTCCTCCCGTCACCATTTTGTGCGGGGCGCCCGATGTGAGTGACAGAGTGCGTGTGCCCTGCGAGAGCGCATTTGGTTGTGAAAGCGTAAATCCTTCTGTCCTATAACCCCCTGCATCCCTGGAATATGAAAAACAATATTTTTAAATAACGAGGGGGAAGCGTCTGGAGACGCCTTCACCCAGCATAACAAACTGATGACAATTTCAAAGATAATGCCAGTTTTACAACATCCGCAGATTTGGCTGAAAACGTGAAGGGCATATAGAATCACAAAAGTCACAGGCTGCATCGTCGTAGATGAAGGTAGTGATGTGACTTCATCGATATCCTCATTCCACAGCCTCTTTGTCAGCCAATGCTATGAAACAGACGATGTTCGCAAACCCTGCACGGGAGCTAAACTATGGAACTGCAACGTTCTCATCGAGGGTTGATCCAACCATTGATACGGGACAGATGGTATATTGGTGGCAACCCCAAAGCAATTTAGAACCCTGTAGCTCCAATGAGGATTCAGAAGTAACGAAAACATGTGCCTGATATACAGAGGAAAGGAACAAGTAAAACCTTAGCACAAACCAGAGTCCCCGAAAAAAAAACCAAACAACAACAACAACAACAAACAAAAAAAGAGGGTGAGGGGGGGGTAAGGTCCACCTAAAACAGGGAGAAAAGAGAAAGTACAAAAGAAAGAATGGATGGGCAGATGTAGACACACCCGAAAATCAGCGAACTTCAAAGACCAGTTTGAGAAAATCCACGAGACAAAAAAAAAAATGAAGTCCGAAAAACACAGCGATAAAGAGTCATGGGTGTATTCATGCAAGTACAAAAAAAAAAAAAAAAAAAAAAAAAAAAAAAGGGGGGGGGGGACTGAGCCCCTCTGATGACGTTCCAATAATTATGACCGTAATGCGACAAGGTGATCCATCCTGTTAAATCTGTACCGTAAGAGAGACATGGTTTAATGCCTTGCTCTGACACATTCAATTTCATTAAGAGACCGCGTGATTTTATTGGCAAAATTCAACGACATGAAGGAAGAAGCAATCTGGTTTTGGGATAGTTGAGATCGAAGAATATGAAGAAAAAGAAGAAAAAAAGAAGATAGAACAAGAAGAAGACCAAGAAGAAGAACAAGAAGATGAAGAAGAAGAAGAAGTAAAAAGAAGAAGAAGAACAAGAACAACAACACCACCAACGAAGAACGACAAATAGCATCGTCACAACGGCAACAACAACCACCACCACCACCACAACAAGAATTAAAACAGACGAAGAACAACCTCAAACAACAAAAAGAGGAAGACAAACAAGGCAACCACCAGCGATCCACCACCACCCTCAGCATGAACATACGCCAACATCAACGACACTCACGCTTCCAAGGAGCAGGTCGTCGCAGGCGGATCAAAGCCCTAGTCTTCAATGCTGGTCCACGGGGGGGGGGCCGTCTCTTGTACGAACGCTGTTATTCACACACACACACACACACACACACACAGTGTCAACACACACACACAAACCCCCACACACACACACACACACACACACACAGTGCACACACACTACACACACACACACACATCGTCACACACACACTCACACACCCACACATCACACAGTCACACCCACACACACACATCACACACACACACACACACACACACGACACACACACACACACACAACAATGAAGTGTGCATTAGGAAACTCACAAAGAGCGCGTCTCTCTCCTCTTCTCGTTCTCTCTTCTCTCCTCTCTCTCTCGCCTCTCTCTCTCTCTCTTCTCTCTCTTCTCTCCCCGCATGCTACGCGCACATACTCACACCTTCCGCACATACACGCTTGCCACACTCACACAAACGATTACTCATATGCGTGGGAAAATTAACACATGTATACACATCTACACACGTACACAAACATAGAAACTGGTCCCGCAGAGAGAGAGAGAGAGAGAGAGAGAGAGAAGAGAGAGAGAGAGAGAGTAGAGAGAGAGAGTGAGGAGAGGAGAGAGGAGAGAGATGAGAGAGAGAGAGCAGTGCTGATTTGTCATTGTTCGGAGCTGTACATCTAGACTGACGGTGGTGACTGGTTGAGTTCCTTCGTTTCATTTCATTCTACTTCATTTCATTTCATTTTTATATTATTCTATTTCATCTTACTTTGTTTCATTCTATTTCATTCTATTTCATTTCACTTTATTTTCAGATCTAGTTGCAAAGGGAGGCGACTGCAGGCGGAAATCTAAACAAATTTGAAAAATAATTCAGAAGGCTCCGCCGAAAAAACGTAGACAAACGAATCACAAGACGAAACACGACGCGTTTCGACCTCTTAGGTCGCCTTCAGGCCAGATACGCGACAGCCAGGGATAACGAAAATGAACGCGCCATCACGTGTCTTCATCCACTTCGGCACAAGATGGGCAATTCTGCTGCGCTGTGCTGTGCTGCGCTGCGCTGCGCTGCGGTGCGGTGCGATGCGGTGCGGTGCGGTGCGTGCGATGCGATGCGATGCGATGCGATGCGATGTGATTTTATTTTCTTTTATTTTCTTTTCTTTTATTCTATTTCATTTTTTTTTAAATTTTAGTTGCAAAGGGAGACGACTGCGGGCGGAAATCTAAGCAATTCTAAATAAATGTTGCGAACATTTTACTTATTTTATATTTTTGTGTGTGGTTTAAACGAATTTATTCAAGAAGTACACACAAAAGCAGAACAACATATAAGGCGAGTACAACAAGCAAAATGCTTAAACACGGTACTCACTGAATATAAAACAATGGATGGCTGCAAAAAAAAAATTGAACATGAACGTTTGCATTCAAGAAATAACCTGAAAACAAATAACAACCTGAAACAAGTTTTCAGGGAGGGAAGAGCAAAGCAAGGAAAGGAAAACCAAAGGAACATCCAACACCGAGGCAAAACATTCAGTTAGAACAAACTCTCTGTGCCAGGGCAGGCTGTAGGCCAAAGACCTCTTTTAAGATTGTAATAGATTTGAGATTTTAAGTCACTACAGTAGGTAAGCTCATTGGAAGCAGACTATACACTAGTGTAGCAGATGAAGGAGAAAGAATGCTGAACATATGGTGAAAAAGTCACACCATGAATATGATGAAGGAAATTTATTAGCGGATAAATCTGTTAGACATGCGATAAAATCACCAATTGCAATTAATATTGCAGAGTTTTCAGTGCAGGTTTTGTCTTGGTCCCACAGAAACAAATTTTAGCATCTGCTTTTATGTCATTAGGCAGTAACGTATTGTCCGAGTTCTTTTTTTATATTTCATTTCACTTATTTTATTTTATTACAAGCGGAGGACCAGTGCGCGGAACGTCAGCGACAGACACACCGACAGGAGGGGGTTGGGACGGTAACAGACCTGGAAGTCAGCAAACAGTTCTGTGGACTCCAGGTCGTCCTCCAGGATCAACACTTCTTCGTTGAAGGAATACCAGGGCCGTAGTCCGTTTCCTTTATCATGTAATCCAAGGTTTGAAGAGCGATCTCCAGGGGAAGTAACTCAGCACTGAAAATTTAAGACACACATAAGAAACAAAGAATGTACAGATTGTACCAACCGCGCCTCTCCTCCCCACACACATCACACGCCCGCCGCGCGCGCGCGCACACATACACACACACACACACCACACACACACAACACACACTCATCAAACAGAAATGAATTCCAAAACAAAACGAAACAAAACAAAAACAAACAAGTCAACAAGCTGAAAAAAAATCTACCATCACCACCACACACAGACACACACACACACCACACACACAACACACACACACACACACACACACACACACACACACACACTATACACGCGCGCGCACCAGCAGCAGCCCAACACCACCAACACTACACACAATCACAATCCTCACACTACCTTTCCCCCAAAACACACATACATCTCCTCCCCCCCCCACCCCATCTCCTCCTCCTCCCTCATAATATAACACATTCAGTAACTCACTAGTAAAGCTCAAAGGCATCTTCAATCAGGGCGGCCCGGTTCACCTGATCGAAAACTGGAACATTGTGGGCAATCATTTCAATCGGTCAGTCATCTGATGTAATCAATAAATCGTTCTATCGAAATCGTGCGGCTTGTTCAGTAATCGATTACCGAGTCGTGCTTTCACAAGCCACTAAACCCCTAACGTCACAACGAGTCGTGCTTTCACAGCCATAAACCTAACGTCACAACGAGTCGTGCTTTCACAAGCCACTAAACCTAACGTCACAACGAGTCGTTGCTTTCACAAGCCACTAACCTAACGTCACAACGAGTCGTGCTTTCACAAGCCACTAAACCCTAACGTCACAAACGAGTCGTGCTTTCACAAGCCACTAAACCCTAACGTCACAACGAGTCGTGTTTTCACAAGCCACTAAACCCTAACGTCACAACGAGTCGTGCTTCACAAGCCACTAAACCCTAACGCCCAAAACGAGTCGTGCTTTCACAAGTCACTAAACCATAACGTCACACGAGTCGTGCTTCACAAGCCACTAACCCTAACGTCACAATGAGTCGTGCTTCACAAGCCACTAAACCCTAACGTCACAACGAGTCGTGCTTTCACAAGCCACTAAACCCTAACGTCACAACGAGTCGGCTTTCACAAGCCACTAAACCATAACGTCACAACGAGTCGTGCTTTCACAAGCCACTAAACCAAACGTCACAACGAGTCGTGCTTTCACAAGCCACTAAACCCTAACGTCACAACCCCAGACTGCGTCAATAGAGATAATAACAACGACGACGATGACAATGATGATATGATGACAACGACCACGAGATCGATGATGACGATGACGATAATGATGACGACGATGACGACAATGACAATGACAATGACGAGACGATGACGACGACGACGATGATGATGATGATGGTGATGATGATGATGATGGTGACGACGACGACGATGATAATGATGATGACAGTAATACTACGGCTGCTATCGAATACTTATCCTTATCTCCAAATGTAAGAGGTAAACAAGAACACACTTTCTTTTTCATTCAACCCACGCCCTGGAAAGACACTTCAAACAGGTGTGGTCATGTTGCTTCTAGCCCAGCCGACCGCGAAGGGGCCATATCCGGGCTGGGACTTCAAACAACATGCACGTGAACAGTTTTTGGAAGGAAGAGAACGGGGCGGGCATGTGCCTTTAATGGGTCGATGGTGGAGGTTGGTGCAGAAACGTCTGTGTTTCCCTTGGTCCAGTCTGGCAGAAAACGCCTGTGTTTCCCTTGGTCCAGTCTGGCAGACACGTCTGTGTTTCCCTTGGTACAGACTGACAGAACGTCTGTGTTTCCCATGGTCTTCTGGCAGAAACGTCTGTGTTTCCCTTGGCACAGTTGGCAGAAACGTCTGTCTTTCCTTGGTACAGACTGGCAGAACGTCTGTCTTTCCCTTGGTACAGTCTGGCAGAAACGTCTGTGTTCCCTTGGTTACAGACTGGCAGAAACGTCTGTGTTTTCCCGTGGTGCAGACTGGCAGAAACGTCTGTGTTTCCCGTGGTACAGTCATGGCAGAAACGTCTGTCTTTCCCCTAGTCCATTCTGGCAGAAACGTCTGTGTTTCCGTGGTACAGTCTGGCAGAAAACGTCTGTGTTTCCCGTGGTACAGTCTGGCAGAAGAACGTCTGTGTTTCCCTTGGTACAGACTGACAGAAACGTCTGTGTTTCCCTTGGTCCGTCTGGCAGAAACGTCTGTCTTTCCCTTGGTACAGTCTGGCAGAACGTCTGTGTTTCCCTTGGTACAGACTGGCAGAAACGTCCTGTGTTTCCCGTGGTACAGTTGGCAGAAACATCTATGTTTCCGTGGTACAGACTGGCAGAAACGTCTGTGTTTCCCTTGGTCCAGTCTGGCAGAAACGTCTGTGTTTCCCTTGGTACAAACTGACAGAAACATCTGTGTTTCCCGTGGTACAGTCTGGCAGAAACATCTATGTTTCCCGTGGTACAGACTGGCAGAAACGCCTGTGTTTCCCGTGGTACAGATCTGGCAGAAAACGTCTATGTTTCCCTTGGTACAGTCTGGCAGAAACATCTTATGTTTCCCGTGGTACAGACTGGCAGAAACGTCTTGTGTTTCCGTGTGGTACAGACTGGCAGAAACGTCTGTGTTTCCCTTGGCACAGACTGGCAGAAACGTCTGTGTTTCCCGTGGTAACAGTCTGGCAGAAACATCTGTGTTTCCCTTGGTACAGTCTGGCAGAAACATCTATGTTTCCGTGGTAGAGTCTGGCAGAAACATCT
>CM031629.1:3936310-3943810 GCA_018398815.1 Conus ventricosus | reverse complement strand
GTGATGACATGTCTGTCTGTCTGTCTGTCTGTCTGTCTGCCTGTCTGTCTGTCTGATTGTCTGCAGGTGGGTATGATGCCGTTGAGGGTGAAGGAGGAGGGAAGAGACGGGAGATGAGAGAGCAACAAAAAGGACGTGAAACACACAGATACACACACAACACAACACACACTTACACACTTACACACACACACTTACACACACACACACTTACACACACACACACTTACACACACACACACACACACACACACACACATACACACACACACACACACACACACACACACACAAAACACACACAAGTAGGACAGACAGACAGACAATCAGACAGACAGACAGACAGACACCACACACACCAGTACCACCACTATCACACCTCACTCACTCACACACGCACGAACACACCACACACACAACACACACACACACACACACACACACATCGCATGCTCATGCACGAATTTATACCAAGAAGAAGCACACTCATCAAATAGCATCACAGAAAAGGAAGGAGAGAGAGAGGAGAGAGAGAGAGAGAGAGAGAGAGAGAGAGGAGAAGGAGACGAGAGAGACGAGAGATGATGAGAGGAGAGAGAACACTGAAAATTTATTGCATAACATTTGACATGTTCATTGCAATGTGAATTGTAAGTTATTGTCAAAAGGACTTATCGCTAGGAACTATCTGGTGCGACAGGATATTTCAAGTCTTTAATAAGCACAGGGGAATGTCATAAAAAAGTCTCTTAATAGCACTGTTACAAACAACTTAGATTAGGTTAGAAAGTCTAGCTAGTTCATGCAGACCTTTCCTTTTTATTGAACCTGCTGTAATCTTGCTATTCTGGATTTCCAAGCCAGGAACAAGAACTTACCCAGGTTGACCATAATTGTTTCATTGTCTTTTTTTCAGCATATTATTTATCTGTTCTTTGATGTCATTTAAACTGCATGTTCGCACAAGTAACGTTCCCTATATCGTCATAGACTGGGCATTCAGTACCACATGGATTTCATTTTCTGTTTTGTCCTGGCAAAAAGGGCACTGTTTTACTATGTTCATGATGAGCAAATTTATACTTATGTGCATAGAAGGGTGATACGCCCACCCTGAACCTGGCTAAAGCACATCTGTACACTGATACCCTTATGATGTCTATGTAGACTCCGGCTAATGCAGCTTTTAAGCTATGATAGACACTGAAATTGTCACTGTCTTGGAGGTGGTTAAGCCACCGCACCCCAAAATTTGATTTTAGGCGTTCTTTAAGTTCGCGTAAAGTTTTCTCATCAGTCACGCCCCCAAACAACCATACCAAGCCAAACCCACATTCGCACAATAGCGTCTTCACAGGGGTTTACCCAGTTCTCACGACCCTTTCATGCATCGCCAGCAATGATAAATAGGCCATTTTAGAGTTTTGTGTTCATCCTGTTCAGAACACGTACCCAAATTACTGCACGCATCGTGCCCGGATTAAATAGAAAGAGGGTAACGCCTAGATCACCATATATATATCATTTGGGGTCCTGGAAGGCACATAATGAAGAGTTTGCATGCGTCAAATGTACCTTTTAAATTTGGGGATTCTCCTTGAAGCCCCAAAGCTTGATGCGTACAGCAAGGAAGGAACAATTTGAGAATCAAACAATTTAAAAAACACATTGCTTGAGTAGCGCCATACCTTTTTAAGGTTTTAAGGGATCGGTATGATTCCTCTCTTTGCACGAGACACAAAATCTTCAGTAGCAATATTAAACTTAGCTTTGTTGAAAAATTTAGGCCCAGATACCTATATTTCCCCCACCACTTCAATGTGTCTCCACCTAAGTGCCACACCTCTCTTGCTCCCAAGTGTCCTCCCTTGCGGAAAACAAAAATTTTTGGGTTTTGTTTACATTTACTTTAAGGCCAAGGTCTTTGACTGATTGGTGCAATATGTTGAGCTGATTTTGTAGGCCTGCTACTGTAGATGACAGAAGGGCTAAATCATCAGCGAAAAGCAGGAGGTACAGTTCCACATGGTTTGGCAAAAGTTGTATCCCATGCCTCCCGCCTCTGATTATGTCATTTGCAAGTTCATTAATAAAAAAAACTGAACAGGATAGGACTGCAACAAACATCCTTGCTTCAGCCCCTGAAGGCATTCAAAATAGTCAGTGAGCTGACCACCGGCACAGGGGTACACAAGATTTTTTGCTAGCTTACATTCGCGAAGAACATTTAGCATCCTGCCCTGTACACCAGTCCTAGAGAGCACCCTCCAGAGCATTGAATGAGAGATAGTATCAAAGGCTTTATAAAATCAACAAAAGCAATATATAGTTTGGCGTTTTTTGAAAACTGCTTCTCTATGAGGCGTACAAGGTAAAGATATGGTCACGGGTAGTTGGCCACGCCTGAAGCCTGCTTGAGCATCAGTTATGGCAGAATGTGTCTCTGCCCATTTCACCCAGCCTAGCATTCAGAACTCCTGTGAAAATTTTGCTGACACAGCTTGAGCAACTGTTTCCCCCTATAGTTGTCAGGACTGTCTGGGTCCCCTTTTTATACAGTGGTACTATGATTGACTTGGTCCATTCTTTAGGGAAGATACCAGTGGGGAAAATACGGTTGAAAAGTTTAAACAAAAAAAGGGGATCACCTGAGCCCCAGCATTCTGTAAAAATTTCATTTATAACCAGATCAGGCCCTGCAGACTTTCCAACATTTGAGCCTACATAGTGCCTGACTCATTCCTGTTCAGTTATCAGGGGGTCCAAAATTTCGTCGAAGTGTCATAGTCAATAACCACGTCTTGTTCATCCTCATCAATTCTACACCGAGATTTAACAGTCTAGAGAAATGATAAAACCCAATTGTGTACAGACACCTCCCCCGTATTACTGGCCGAGTTCTTCTGCATTTTTTACTTCTTTCCAAAAAGTCAAGGGTCGGTCGCGGGACTGCTCGAGTCTGCGTACCCTCTCTGCTCTGAGGCACATTCTTTCACTTTGGTCAAAGTTTTATACTGTTTTCTTTGGGCTGTAAAAGTAACTTTGTCTCCATCTGAGTGGGACCCCCTATATCGACTCAATGCCCTGCTTGAGGCTTTTTTACTGTTTATGAACTCTAGGTCAAACCACTCACTGAATGGGTCTCGCTTGGCCTAATCGTCTTTTTCATACACTGGCCTGCCTGAAGGGGGCACCCACAGAATGTTCTACAGCCTTGTCTATATCTGTGTCTACATCTCACATGCATCTCTAATCGCAGCCATGCTCTCTTCAGTGAAACTTGTTGTACATACTGTTCAGCCTTATTGGCTGCCATATATCTTTTCACAAGAAATTCACATTGCTCATCGGGGGCATTCTTGTGTAAAAGAGACAAGGATATCTCTAAAGGCATGTGTACTGATTCGACTCTTTGGCCAAACCGTTAAACTGAGTACTCTTTTAGAAAAATCAGATGACGTTATACAGTAATCAATCACACTATTTCCTGCTCTGATACATACGTAAACTGTCCCTCTCTGTCGCCCCCCCTGCTCCATTATGTATGAATAGATCAAAAAACAAAGACATAGGTCCAAAAGGGTTTTACCAAAATCATTTACTGCAGCATCTTTTTGAATTTCTCGTTTCACTCAGCAGAGCATGTGACTGAGAGGATCTGCAACTGGCAGCACTGAGTCTGCCTCCACATTTACCTGGAACCTACCGTTCTAGCATTCAGGTCTCCAAGCAAAATTAGGTGAAAATCTTTATGTGCGTCCATAAAGCTGCAGGATACAGCTGTCTAAACTTTCTAGGAGGCAGTTCATTCTGCTGTGTCAAAATAGCTGCTACCCTGTGGGGGTAGTAGGTAGCTATCATTATGATATCATGTGTTGTTTGAAAAAACTTCTTTAGCTATTTTTTAACACCACATTTGATAAGGGCTTACAGTTATCACTTCTATAAAGGTCTTTAACCATTTTTTGACAAAAAAACTAAAACGCCCCCCTGAACGTCTACCTGGTGCGATAATTTCACTGCAGAACAAGCATGTTTGTCATGATCAGGAAAATGCTGAGACAAATCGTATGATTTCTCTGTAATTTTTCAACTAGTACTGCTATGCCATAGCCTCTAATGTAGGATTTGCAGTCCCCATCGCTGTTTTTCTATGTAGACCATCCACATTCCAGCGGGAGACACATAATTTTGGGTTATCATTACTTATTGCTTCAGTTTTGCTAACTGTGCTAAAACAGACTGTGCTACTATTACTACCACTGTCAACTGTGCTAGTTTAACTGACCCATCACTATGCAAGGAGGTTTGTTGTAAACGGTCGTTTTGTGGACATTCCCCTAAAGGGGTGTTTTTTGTATTGCTTGTTGAGTCTGTTGTGTGTGCGATGAGCCATTGCTGGTAGTTTTGTGCGTGGGGGCCGACATCTTCGGGTGAGACTGTGACTGGTCTGCACACCCCCTCCCCTGGGAGGATTTAGATGCTTGCTCCCCCGGCGCTTCATGGACTGTAGTACGGTTGTTGATGGCCAGTATGCACCTGGGGAGGGCAGCTGCGAATTTGTGGGAACTGCCATTGGCTCAGGTATTTGTGGGTGTGCTGCCCTCCCCTAGTGCTGGCCGTTGCAGGACTTGGGTCCTGTTACAATGGTGGGTGCCTGGGGCCACTCGAAAGCCACCGCCGTGCCATACGCTGAGTTGATCGCTAGCATGCCTTCCCTGGGTACATCAAACCTTCCTGCCACTGTCGTTTGGCCCCTTGTTGTGTTGTGGTTGTGTGATGGGCACCGGCGGGGGCGCCACTGGGGCCCCAGGCTCCTTTGCTGCCAGCCTGTGAGTGTTGTCGTTGGTTGGATGATTCTCCGATTCTGAAATCTCCTCCGCTGAGTGTTGAAGGTGGTAGATTCGTCCTCCGTGAACAGCCTGTCTGCTCTCAATGTAGCCCCCCTCCCACCACTACGGAGCTCCTTGTAAAATGCCACAAGTCCCTTGCGACGGTTGCTGACCTCCTTGGAGAAGTCCTCCTGATGGACAGCCTGCTGGTAGTTGGAAGTTGCGCGTGCATGGGTCAGGACCAAACCCCGCTGCTTCATGGACTGGAAACGCACCAAATGGCATTGCCAGCCCAGTATGCATAGTCGATCAGTATGTCCGCCGTTATGTTGAGCTGACCGGAAAAAAGTCTTGATAAGCTGTTCACAGGACGCACCAACTCGATTGCTATGCCAAAGAAAAGGAGGTTAGGCTTCCTTCGCTCGGCGTCCAGCCTTCTATCTTGGAGGACAGCCGTTGTAACTGTTCCTTCAAAGATGTTGTGTCCTCCTCGACACGTTCCTGCTTGTCACACAGTTCGTCCAGGTCAAGGCGCAACACCTCTGCTGGGCCCCCCTAGTTGGTCCGCTTGTTGTTCAGCGTTGACTGGAGGAATGCCCAGCTTTTGGTCCAAGCTCTGGGCTAGTTGCTGCTGCCCTTCCTCTAGTCGTTTCATGCCACTGTTCAGAGATGCACAGCCCCGGTGAGGCCCTGCAGCAGCTGTTTGATTCCATTTCTGTGAACAGTGGTTGTAGGGTGCTGTTGTCGCTGGAGTTGCTGAGATTGACTGTCTTTGGTTTGTTGGGTTATCTCCATTTATTTGATTTTCTTAGCGGTGCAGATGGCGGCTGGGGTGGAGGAGGGGCCCTGGATTTCGTTCTATGCACCCAATCACTAACTGAGCAACAAGCATGTCACAGCAATACGATGGATAACTTGTCACTCGAAAACCTGTACTCTTGCTCTGGCTATTGTTGCCCTTTTTGGTTAAGATTTTCTGGAGTATGTTGTCCAATTCTGTTCCTGTATTTGCTGAGTTGACATACCCATCTTACGTGCACAATCAACCAGTTTACTTTACACACTCCTTAAGACAGAGCGAAGGGTGATAAAGCAGATTCGTTCCGATTAGACTTGACCCAAACAGTGAGTAATCTTTACCGGTAGAAACAGCGCCTGCGAGAGCTCAGGTAGGACACGTCCTCTCACCTCGGCGGTCGTCGGTCAATCCGAGAGAGAGAGAGAGAGAGAGAGAGAGAGAGAGGGGAGAGAGAAACAGAGGCAGAGGGGAGAGAGAGAGAGGAGAAGGAGGGGAGGGAGAGGGCAGAGGCAGAGAGAGAGAGAGAGAGAGAGAGAGAGAGAGAGAAAGGGGCAATCCGCTGTGGAAATGAGCACTGAATGAAGAATCCGTAAATCCCTTGCCAGACCTCATAGCACACTCAGCGACAAAACACAGACAGAAAACCCACCTCAAACAACTGAAGCAAGACGCAGAATCTCCCCTCACCACACGCTCCGGCGTCGGCATCACCCACCTCAAACAACATGAAGCAAGACGCAGAATCTCCCCCCACCCATACGCTCCGGCGTCGGCATCAGCAGGCAGCCCCGTGTAAAATCGCTCCTGGGTCAAAATCAGCTGGTTTCCATGACGTTGGACGTTGACCACAGGGTAGCCCATTTGAGTGACCCAGGGCTCCCTAATCCTCGTCTGTTCAGGTCGGGTGCCCGGGGTTTTTGCCGATTATACTGGTGGACAGCGTGGAATGTTTTAAAAGGTACTTTTAAAAGGGGGACACAGAGAGAGAGAGAGAGAGAGAGAGAGAAAGAGAGGTGGAGAGAGAGAGGGAGAGAGGAGGGGGGGAGAGAGAGAGAGGGGAGGGGAAGAGAGAGGGAGAAGAGAGAGAGAGAGAGAGAGAGAGAAAAGGAGGAGAGAGAGAGGGAGAGAGGAGGGGAAAGGAGAGACGGGAGAGAGAGGGAGAGAGAGAGGGGATTTGAGAGGGGGAAAGAGAGAGGGAGAGAGAGAGAGAGAGGGAGGGAGAGAAAGAGGGGGAGAGAGGGGGGAGAGAGAGAGAGAAGGGGAGGAGAGAGGGAGGGAGGAGAGAAGGGGAGGGGAGAGAGAGAGAGAGAAGAGAGGAGAGAGGGGAGAGAGAGGGGGGAAAAGAGAGAGAGAGAGAGGTGGTTTATTGAGATAAGCTTACAAGCCCATTCTCATGGGAAATTGGAGAGGGGATGTTCACAATAATTTGACTGTCAAACAGTTAAAAAAAAAAGGGCATGTCAGAACCCCCCCCCCAAAAAAAAAAAAAGAAAAAAAAAGAAAAAAAAGACATCGCAATGGGGTTAAACCCCTTTACGGAAGAAATGATGTTACACCAATATGATGTCAAAGAAACTGGCAACATGTTCATCCACAGTCCTCACGATGTCGGTGTGAAACAGCCTGTGCTGTTGCTGAAAGTCACTTTCGCGTCGTCTCTGTGAGATGAGTGAAGGCTGTCCATGTTCCTTTTCCTTTCATGTAGGTATGCCAACATGTCACTGACTGTCACACTGTCTGAAAGTTCAGTCTGTGCTGCTTCAGCTGAGAAATGTAGGGATCCTCTGTGCACTCAAATCCAATCACTACCAGCTTGCTTCGACATCTTCAGTGTCGCGTTGCCCGGTAATTTGTCAGTCACAGGTGTCG
>CM031629.1:3921614-3929143 GCA_018398815.1 Conus ventricosus | reverse complement strand
TGCTGTTGTTGCTGGGGGGGGTTTTTTAGCTTACAAATCCCCAACCCCCATATTTAACAACAAACCCGGGCAAGCCCCCACAGAAAAAGAGGAAAAACCCGCCTTCTGAAAAAAAAAGTGAAAAACCTCCTGCATTTAGACCCTTTTTTCTAGGGAAATTATTTTTTAAAGGGAACTAGATAAAGAAAAATTTTTAAGAACTAGATAATTCAATTAATTTTGTTTTTTGAAAGTATTTTTTAAAAATTTTAAGTGCAATTTAAATTAAAAGTAAAGTGAAAGTAAATTATAAGTCTTTTTTTATGCTTTTAATTTTGGGTACTAGTTGGGTTCTTGTTTGTTTTTTAAGTAATACTAGTTAGGTTCTTAATTTTAATTTCCAAGCTAAGTCAGTCAAGGTACGGGTAAACCTTTAAAAAATTTTTTATTTGGGGATTTTATGTTCCCCAAAAATGTAAATATGTTTGTTCATTTTCCCAAAATCTTTTAGCACTTTGGGCCCCCATTTTAATGTGCAAAATTCGTCCATTTTCCCCCCCGGTTTTTTGCCTTTTAATTTTTTTTGAAAAAAATAGGTTTTAAATTTTTGGGCCAAAAAATTTGATTTTTAATGACGTAAATTTTTTTGTAAAAAAAGGGGGGTTTTCGTGCAAAAAAAGATGGGTGAGCTTGAACGAACATTTTAAAACATTCTCAAAAGGCATTTTTGCAGATGCAAACTGGCCCCTTTTCCCTCACCCCGGCCCTTTCTATTTTCACGGCGTTTTGTTTTTTGAGGAAGGAAACCCTGTAATTTTCATCCCATCGTTAATTTTTTTCTTTCTTTCTTTTTTTCTTTTTTTTCCCTTTTTTTTTTTTATTTTTTTTTTTTTTTCTTTTTTTTTTTTTCCTTTTTCTTTTCTTTTTTGTTTTTTTTTTTTCTGTGATGGGGTTATGTGTCATGTGCCCTTTTGGAGGTTTCTTCACCTGTCTTTTTTGACCGTAAAGCGGGTTTCAAGTAGGCCCCCCAGGGGGGTGGAAGGGTTTTGGGGGCCGCTGACTGAATTTTTCCAGTCTTCTAAATTTAATCGCAAAAAAAAAGGCTTTTCTTCGGGGGTTTCCAAAAAGGGTGGTTAAAAGCGGAGATGACCCCGCCCTTTGGTGAACAGCCTGGGTCTTGGGGTTTTTGTGTGGCTGCCCTGGGGATGTAGCGACCAGCTGGATTCGCTCCAGCTGGTCAATGTTTGTTTTGCACTGGCGTCCCCCCCACCCCGGCACCAAAAACGGCGGGAAACTTGTAAGCATTCCGGGTGTTCGGGGCAGAAAAAACCAAAGTGAACCCAAACCCTTTTAAAACTCAGTGATGCGAGTGGGGCCCACCTTTTTTGTCGGGGAAATTTTTGGCCTCCCTTGGGACAAAATTTAACGTTTTTTTTTTTTTTGTTTTTGTTTTTTTTTTTGCCCTTTTTCCCCAGGGATTGGATTCTCGAAGAATGGGGGCCCATCATTTTCTTTTGGGGGAGAGGAAATTTGCACCCTTTTTCGCATTTCCCCAATTCCCTTTCCTACATTTTTCAAAGTTCTTTTGGTTTCTTGCCGTGGTACATGGTCCCCGGATGGTGTAAATAATTCATAATTAGTAAAGCAAAGGGAATCCCCCCACGATAATGTTGGGAAGGGTTTTTTTTATTTGAGGGGGGTGCTGAAGTAGCACCGGAAAGGTGGAAAAGGGCCCTGTACTGTGCCACGGGGGCCCCAGAAAGGGCTGCCCCTTTTGTCAAAGCCTCTCCCTTTCCCAAAACCAGTTTTTATCTTTCCCTCTGGGCGTAAGTTTTTTGGGTCCAGGTGTAGGCGCCCGAAGTGGGCATCATTGGGTCATGTGGGCCCAAAATCTTTGGGCCCCGAAAAGGGAACCGACTGGGGAAATGGAAGTAGGGGGCACAAAGGCACTCACTTATAAATAGATCCTGGCGAACGAAAAAGGGAAACTCAACCCGTTTACCACGAAGGGGAACAAACCCCTCCCTTGACCACGAAACCCCTTTTTCAGAATAGAACAATACAAAAACCCCACCCCCAACCGTTTCCCCCCCTAACCCCCCAGGGGCCACCCATCCCCCCACACATTTCATCCCTTTAAAAAAACTTTTCCTGGTCAGGCTTTTTGGGGCCTTTAAAACCTTTATTTTTCGCTTTCCAGTGATAAATTTTATGAGCCCGTAGCAAACACTGTTAAAATAATTTGTGTATTAGGGGGTTTGGTTCTTGGGAAGGGGAAACTGGTTTTTATCAGTTGACTTGGGGGAATGGTTTCTGGGTTTTTTATGCCTTCTGACCTACCATCTCACTAAATGTGGTGTTGTAGATACTTGGGCCATTCAAACCAAAAACCCAAAAGTACTCATTAATTTTCGCTTTCCCGGGGAGTAATCACCCTTGGGTATCTTTCGCGAAGGGAAAACCCAAAAAAACCCAAACAGCTCACGCAACGTTCCCAAAGGGGGAAATTTAAAATCAAGGGGAAAGGGTGTCCCACAAGGGCCCAGCAGACGATCAGCGAATCGGGGGGGAATTTCTGGTGGTCTAATTTTTTTCATCCAGTGTTTAGAGTTTCCCTTTGAAAAAAAAAAGGGCTAGCTAAACAAATGGGCCAAAATCTATCTCTTCAGAGTTTGTTTTTTGATCGTCGCTTAGATCTGCTCAAGTGAAAGGAAAGAAGAATTTGATCTAGAAAATCTCGCTCAATCGACACAGACACCAATGAAAGAGTTGAAAATGCAAAGAACCCGATTAGATCTACGGGGCCCAGTAACAGCTGGGGCCTGACACGGGTGCTCTCAGTCAGTAAGTAGTGGGGCTAGCAAAATTCTGCTCGCCGTTTAATCATCAAAACGGCAGATAAAATCACCGAAACCCCTTGCTTCCAAAAGTAAAGGTAAGGCCCTTTGCTGCCCTTTTTTTAATTATTATTTTATGATCATTGTTATTCCTTATTTTCATTACTTTATTACATTAGTTTTTAGCATCATCAATCTCTTTTCATCATTTCATCTTATCTAATTATCTATTTATCATCATTGTCATCAACATCATCACATCATTTGAATTTTTTCAATTTTTTTAGGCCCAATCTTTGGGTTATTTTTATGTTGAATGATTCTGTTTTCCCCCCTTAAAAAATTTTAAATAAGAATCGTATTGATTTTTATTTTAAGTGCTACCATCCCAACACGTCCTTTTAACCACGTTATTTCTTTGTCTGTCACGGGGGTTTCTTAGGCAAAAATAGCAAATCTGAGGTGTCTCCCGTTTCTATAAAGACTTCTTTCCTTTTCTTTAGGGCATTGCTGTATTTTTGGTAAAAAGATAAGTTTTAAACGGGAAAAAAAACAAAACAAACAGAAAATTTAACGATGTGAATTCTATTCCCATGTGATCTTTGAGATGGTTTATATGGAATTGGCCGTTGAAAAAGTATGGTTTTTTTTTTGTTCTTTACTTTAAAAAAAACGGTCATACTTAGAAGGAGAACGGTCACAAACACAGACACACACACACACCACACACACACCACACACACAACACACACACAACCCACACCAAAACACACAACCCAATATAATTACAATTGCGTTTGGCACTTTTTCAAAAACAAAACCTTAAAACTAGTTTAGATTATTTTCCCGAAGAAAAAATAGATACTAGTAATTTTTGTAAATTTATTCTAACAGCAGCAGATAAATCATCCCAAAAAATAAAAAGCACAAAATATTAAAAACCACAAAGGAAAATGTTGGGGGAACAAGGGTGTGAAAGCGCAAAAACAAGAGAAAAAAAAGATTTAAGGGATATTGTAACAAAAGATAAGCAAATAATCATGAAAAAATGAAAGGAAAGGTAAGGTAATGTTGCTTATAAGTTATAGCCCAGCCGACCACAAAGGCCACATCAGGGCTGTCACAACGTTAAAAATCAACTCACAAGTCATTCATTCACACAATTCTTTGAAATACATGTGGCAAAGTGGACTTAGGGCAAAGGCAAGAGCTCGATCGAACCAAGGATTTTCAACTTTTATCTCATCTTCGTGCCTGCCACTTTGCACAGATTAATCATGCAGACTAAATCTGCTGGGTGGTGTTGTGGATCAATAGAAGTAGCAGAGACAGCAAGCAACCAGCGCTCAGATCAGCCAGGCAAACAATCTTAAGACCAGCCCAGAATCGATGTTTCTCTTCTCTTTTATATCAGCAAGGATGGTCAGCAAGCATCTGTCAGCGAGACCCGTCAGCAAGAACAACGCAAGAACTGCGCAAGAACAACCACGAACACAAAACACACTCTCCTTTTATACATGCTCGTCGTCAATTGATCGGACGACCAACACTACCACATCACCCTAACAACATAACATCGAAACAAATCTAACGACCAACTCTACGACATCATCCTACCAACATGACATCGAAGCAAAATAATACTATAACAAAACTATCGATAAACGCAATATAATAATCTAATTCTAACCAACAACTATTAAATGAAACTTAATCAAGTTTCCGATGATTTGCTTGTCTTCGTTCCTAAAACGAAATGTAAACAAGTAAATCATCGTAGCAACTAACCCTTAGCAACTGTATCAAAATTTATATTCCCAAATAATTGATTTCTCTTCTTCGTTGATATTTTCGTTATTGATGTATGATTTATGTTTGAACTAAAACAGCTTAAATGTTTGCTTGTTTCGATATAACTTATATTTACCTATCTTCCATGGAAACATATACTATTTTGGATCTACAATCTGATCTTTATGATTAAAGAGCGTTTGACGTCATTCGTTTGTTAAGAGTGATTTCTCTTGTAATAATGGCTGAAAAAATCGTAAATAACTTTTCTTCACTTCTCCACATACATCTTCTAAAAACCCATCCGAAATTTTGTTAAAAATCTTGCAGCCTCATGCGCAGAATGCAGGTTAAGACCTAAGCCTTCATGGACCTTTTCCACACCAGAAAAAAATGAAAAAGACGAGTAAAGAAAGTGATGATGCAATAGATTATGCAAAATTGCAATACTGGAACGATTTTTGTAACTCTGAAGTAAAACATTGTAAGGATATGGGAAAAGTATGGGAAGAACTGAAGGCCATGAAAAATGGATTGACATCACCACAGTGTCCCATAAAAATAGATAACAACAATCACCCACTGCTGAAGAGAAAGCAGAAAATTTTGTAAACCTATTTGTTGATGTCAGTCGCCCTGAGGGTCTAGCAAACACTGACCGAACTTATAGAGAAAAAGAAGAAAGTATATAACATATGATGATCCACCACTAGATAATAATAGCATTAACGTTAATGCTCCTATAATTGTGCAAGAAGTAAAAGAAGCCAGTAGAGCCATTCCAATAAGGAAATCATCAGTTGGTTTTGATGCAATATCTAATCATAATTATGCTAAAGAATTTACCTGAACATCTTGGTTTTTTTTTGGTACTTGCTGAACAGTAGTGACATGCCCAAAATATGGAAACAGACAATTGTTGCCCCTGTTCATAAACAAGGAAAGTCTTCTAGCGACCCCAAAAATTACAGACCTATAGCATTAGAATCACACGTCTGTAAACTATCAGAAAGAATTGTTTTGAATAGACTAGCACATTACTGTGGAAAAAAAAATGACATCATTCCTATTAATCAAGCTGGCTTTCATAAAGGAAGATCTTCTACAGAAATATTAGTGAAATTATCAACAAATATAAAGAAACAATTTGCAAGACGTAAATGTGTCCTGGCTACATTTTTTGACATAAACAAGGCTTACGATCAAGTTTGGCATTCACAGCTATTAAACAAACTTTAAAACATTGGACTATCAGGAAATGTATACAATTATGTTAAATGCTTTCTGAAAGATAGGGTAATACAAACAAGAGTAGGAAAAACATATTCCACCAGTAGAATTTTGTCGATGGGAATCCTTCAAGGGTCAGTGTTAGCTCCGCTTCTTTTCTCATTGCTATTGCATGATTTGCCAAATAAGTTATCTAAAAAAAAGTATTCTCGTTCAATATGCAGACGACATATGCATGTGGATGGAAGTAGCTCTTAAAAAGAAAACTCCACAGCGTGATATAAATTTCATCAAAAAGATCTATCAAGGCGAACTAAATAGGATGGCGGAATACATGAAGTTAAATGGATTAAACTTGTTTATTGAAAAAAAAAAAACAATTCTTTTCAATAGTGGTAATAATCCAGATAAACTGTTTTTACATTGGGCGAAACGCCTCTTAAATACGTAACAGAAGTTAAATTTCTAGGAGTCCATTTTACATTTAAACTATCATGGAACGCCTATATTGAATACTTATTAACAAAGGCGAGGAAAACATTAAATTTTCTTAAAATTATTTCAAAAGAAAAGTGAGGGCAGAATTCATCTACATTGATAACTCTATGTAGATCTTTAATGAGGTCGAAAATAACATATGTCCAAGAAGTAATCTTTAGCGCTCCTAATTACCTATTGAAATAGCTTGAAAGTATTGAATGCAAGGCATTAAAATTGGCACTTGGCCTTCCGGTGCATGCGTCGTCTTCTCGTCCGTATTACGAAGCGTAGATGCTTCCCTTAGATGAATGCAGAGAGTTAGCGTGTTGTAAATTTTTTTATCAAGAGTACAACTAATAAAACGCACATTAGATCTGAAATAAAAATGAGGTCAGATATTGATTTTCCTACTAGAGCAAAATCTATAGCTTCCCCCCCAAAAAAAAACACTGGCAACTTACACATCAAAAAGTATTACTGATTCTGGAGTTTCAATTGATAATGATGCACTATCAATTAGACCGTTATTTTCTCCTATACCACCATAGGAACTTAATAAAGCCCATTTTGATATTGAACATACCAATATATAAAAAATGAAAACATAAAAAAATATGTTAGCAAGCTATATGAAATGTCATGTTGAAAAGAACTATTCAAATTATTTGAAAATATACACAGACGGTTCGTGCATTGATAAACAAACAGGTTGTGCTTTCTTAATACAGACTTGAGAGTAGAGAAATCATTCTGTAATCGGAATTAATAGATCGATATTTACAGCAGAATTAACAGCGGTACTCCTCGCTTTAAATTACCTTTTAAACTTTCCAAAAACAATATTTTAAATTCTGTTCTGTGTTGATTCCAAATCAGTTCTTCAGGCATTAAAAGTTTTTCAATTCACACAAGACCTGAAATTGCAAGACCTGCAACTGCATTGTCACACCCACACCCACACCCACACATTCACACACACACACACACACGCGCGCGTGCGCGTGCATGCAAGCTCGCACGCATACACACACACACAACACACACACACACACACACACACACACACACACACACACACACACACACACACACACACACACGCGCATGGAAAATTGAAGGGACAAGACCTCATCAGCGGGAAGAGAAGTTTAAACCGGGTCTTAAATCAAGAGTTCTCTCCCGTACACAATAAACACCGTCCCAGCTGTCGCC
>CM031629.1:3906614-3911614 GCA_018398815.1 Conus ventricosus | reverse complement strand
TCACGTCCCATGTCATGTTCTGGGTCATAGAAACTCATGTCCACGCTTACGTCCACGTTCTCATGTCGTGCTCTGGGCCCATAGAAAACTCATTTCTCACGGTTCCTCCCATGTCATGCTCGGGCCATGCCCATAGAAAACTCATGATCTCACGTTACTCCATGTCATGCTTCTCAGGCCATAGAAACTCATGTTCTCTCGTTCTCCATGTTCATGCTCTGGGCCATAGAAAACTTCATGTCTCACGTCTCCCTTGTCATGCTCTGGGCCACAGATACTCATGTCTCACGTACTCCCTGTCAGGAGCTGGGCCACTGCAACTCATGTCTCACGTCTCTTTCTCCCCATGTCATGCACTGGGCCATAGAAGAAACTCATGTCTCACACTCCATGTCATGACTTCTGGGCCTCAGAACACTAATGTCTCACGTCTCCCATGTCCATGTCTGGGCCACTGAACTCATGTCTCACGTCTCCCTTTGTCTTGCTCTGGCGCATAGAAACCTCATTGGCTCACGTCTCCCATTGTCATGCTCTGGGCCATAGTAGAAAAGACATAGGAAAATCATGTCTCACGTCTCTTCCCATGTCATGCTCTGGGCCACAGCGGAAACTCATGTCTCACGTCTCCCATGTCATGCTAAGGGCCATAGAAAACTATGTCTCACGGTCCATGGCATGTCTCGGGCCCATAGAAAAACTCATGTCTCACGTCTTCCCATGTCATGCTCAGGGCCCACTGACTTATCGTGATGAAACTTCATGTCTCACGTCTTTCCCATTTGTCATGCTTGGGCCACAGAAACTCATTGTCTCACTTCTCCCATTGTCATGCTCTGGGCCATAGAATCATTGGTCTCACGTCTCCCATGTCATGTTCTGGGCCATTAGAAAATCAGGTCTAACGGTCTCCCATGTCATGCTCTTGGGCCATAGAAACTTCATGTACTCACGTATCCATGTCATGCTCTGGGGCCACTGATAATCATGTCTCACGTTTCTCCCATGTCAGGCTTGGGCCATAGAAACCCTCATGGTCCCACGTCTTCCCATGTCATGCTCTGGGCATAGAAAACCTCATGTCTCAGTCTTCCCATGTCATGCTTCTGGGCCACAGAAACTCATGTCTCACGATTCTCCCTGTCATGCCTACGGGCCATGATACTCATGTCTCACGTCTCCCATGTCACATGCTCAGGGCCATAGAAACTCATGTCACACGGGCTTTCCACGGGGGGTCTCCCATACGGTCGTGCTCTGGGCATAGAAACTCATGTCGACGTCTCACGTGCCAATGTCATGCTCTGGGCCTATAGATACCTTCATGTCCTCACGTATACGTCTCCAATGTCTGCTCTGGGCCTAGAAATAGAAACATTCATGTCTCACTTCTCACGTGCCCATGTCATGGCTCTGGGCCATAGAAAAAACACTCATTTGTTCAGCTTCACGTCTCCCATGTATGCTCTGGCGGCAATAGTAAACATCATGTCTCAGTCTGCACGTCTCCCTTTGTCATGCTCGGCGGCCATTGAAACTCATGTCTCAACGTCTCTCGTCTTCATTGCCATGGCTCTGGGCCATAGAAACTCATGTCTCAACGTCTCACGTTCTCCCATGTCATGCTTCGGGCCACAGGAGATCACGCCGGCACTAATCAAGATCTGGAAAGAAAGTTGTTATTTCATTTTTTATTGTTATTTTTTTTTTACTGATAATATTCAATTTCTTATATTAATCTGTTCAGGTAGGCGTTCATTTGACAATGAACAAGGCTGTCAAGGTGACAATGTGGGAGTCGAGGTAGGATAGTAATGTAAGTAATGTTGTGGTGTTTACTTCTGGATAGGAATAATAATAATGGTGGTGATCTTAAATGTTGATACAAATTAAAATTTTCCCCTTCCCTGACAGCTGCGTTTCTATCAGCGAATAATCGGATGGAGAGAAGTGATTTGCTCGTTCTTTTCGTTGTGTGGAGTATCTGGCCTCTGAGAAGAAGACGTCGAAACGCGATTTTTGATCTTGCGATTCGTTCATCTATGTTATCATTGGCCATAATGAACCAGGAAGCTGTACCTCACATATCGAAAAAAAAAAGTGAGCAGTCCACTTCCCCCGCACGGTGACCCGTTGAACGGCGTTGTATGACCCAAGCAAGAGAGACTCTGTTATGTGCATTTTGCTGTCCGCGCATTGAGGCGTGAGACGTGTGGCGTGAGTTGGATTCGCGCCCAGCAGCCGAAAAGTTCTCACCCATCCCTCACCCTTCCTCCAGCCATCCACGCCCGCTTCTTTTGCCTTTATGTTTTCTGTTGTTATCACACTTTTCTTTTTTTTGTGCTTGTACCCCAACCTCTGCGCCACTTCACAGGCAGTTGCCACCGAAAGCCGCTCATTCAGAACCCGTCCACAGCCGGTCGGCCCCCCCGCAGCAGCACCGGCACCGGCAATTGTCAAGTCGTCAAGAGGCAACCCACCCGGAGAGGAGTCACTGCTCTGCTTGTTGCGACGTCACCTCTGTGGTGTTCAGTGGCGCCTGTTTGATCTAATTACGCAGGTACAACACCTCACTAGCCCCCTAATGACGACAATAATTGCTTTGTCGCGGTTAGCCGGCGTGAGTGAACTCTCCCTCTGTAGGGCGCCCACACGTCCGTTCTTCAACGTCTTCAAACGACAGCCCCCCCCCTATGGACTCGCCCGATACGGTGACCCGACGGAACCAAAACCAAGGAGAGGACATCGGAATTGTGTCGGTAACAATGAGAGAGCATGAGCAGGCAGGGCATGCACGGGCATTCATAATCTTCATCATGTATGATGAACGGCCACAGTATTTGTGACATTTTTTTTTTTTTTAATGCTGATCGATGCGGCCTTTATCTGTGTGAGCGAAGAGAACCATGGGATGATTGTGATGGTTTTGCTACTGGAATTCCATTCCGGTTCTCTGTGGACTACATGACCTGGGCCCGATTTTCTCCTGTGCCCACTCTATACACGCCTTTCCTTTCTATTATATCCCCGCGCCCGGGTTCTGCAGGCTCAACCGGCCGAGCGGCGAAGAGAGAGAGATGGGAGATAGGCCCCCGAGCGGAGAGGGGGGGAGAGGGGCGAGTGGTGCCGACGGAGTAAGAGCGAAGTGCGAGAGATACAGGCACCACCTCTGCTGTGTAGGTTCAGGACGGAATTTGAGAGCAAACACTCTCAGAAAAGAAAAAGCAACATTCCATTATATGAAACACGACTGTGAGGGTGGTCCCAGTTCGTCCCAACTATGTCCCAGGCACAGCAATACTCAACTCTGGGTAGGAGCCGGTCGGGGCAGAAAAACCCACATGAACTCTGATGGTAGTCGAACCACGACCTCCCTGCGGTGAGGGCACAGTCCGCGACGCTAACCACTTCGCCACGCCGGCGGCTGGTTCGTCTAATATACACTTTGTGGAAAGACATAAAACAAAACAACGTGACAACTCCACACGTGCGCGCGTGCGCGCTCCCATGCACAAGCAGCAATCGGGGACGTCAGCGCGGCGCGCTATCACTCACCAGACACACTTTTCACGCGCCGGCGCGCTTTAGCACCACCCTAATATTTACAGACACGCTCACGGAACACGATAGAGAAACAGACATAAACAGGCTGGTTGTGATATACACACATTCAGCTTCCCCATCCCTCCGTCAGACTGCGGATCCTCTCCTCCTCTCTTCATCCTCCTCTCTCCTCCTCTCCTTACACACAACACAATATACCAGGGACAATACCTTTCTAACCCCTTATCTTCCGTCCATTCCCCTAACTTACACAATGAACGAAGTATATCTCAGATCTGGATCTTAATAGCATAAACACCCCCCCCACCCACCTCCCCATACCCTCACCTCCACACACCAAACATCTAAAACGGGAACCACACACATCACGCCACAGACACGCAGACTTACGCACAACGCAACGCCGAGACATACACGCACGCAATGCACGCACGCAACGCACGCACGCACGCACGACCCGCACGTCTACGCATCGCACCGCACCGCACACACACACACACACTCACACACACCCACACTCACATCACACCACCAAACAAAGAGCAGTGCCTTCGGGCCAAGGACAAGGATAGAGAGAATGAAGGAGAGACGAGAGGAGAGAGACAGACAGACAGACAGGTCAGGACAGGTTGGGAGGATAGAAAGGTGTGTTTCATGGGTTGAGAAGGATAGGAGGTCGGGGGTGGGGTTAGTAGGCTAGGGTACGGTGGGATGGAGAGGGGGGGGGAAGAGGGGGGGGGGGGGGGACGGGGGCGGGGGGCAGGGGAGGGGCGGGCGAGTGGTTGAGGGGGCAAAGCGTAATTAAAAAGAATTGAATGCCACAGGCACAGCAAACCGTCACGAGTGGAGGATGGTTGTACTATCTCCACGCGCATCCGGCGATCTTATCTCTGCGAAACGCCACTGTGAATAAAGTCGATTACCAGACCAGTAGGAGGAAGAAGGGAAACCCTACCACCCCTTTTTTCCCCCCTTCTCTTCACCCTTTTGGGGGGACCCGAAGAGGAAGGGGGAGGGGAAAGGGAAAAGGGAAGAGGGACACCGGGAAGAGAAAGAAGGGAGGAAGAGAAGAATAAAAGAAAGAAAGAAGGGACACGAGGACCTAACCCCCCCGAGGGAGAGGAACACGGGGGACCCCTGGCGTTTTGCTTAATTTTTATTATCCGGACCAAACCAGAAAAAGAAGGGAAGACGAACCCCTTTGTAATTATTTTTATTATTAATTAATTTTTATTAAAAAGAGAGGGAGAAGTAGAGAAGTAGTGGAGAAGAGAGAGGGGAGAGAGATAGGAGAGAGGAGCTGAGAGAAGAGTGGAGGGCATGGTGGGGGACGTAGGAGAGAGAGGCGAGTGACGCAGAGAGAGGAGAGAAGGAGATGAGGAGGAGAGAACGGGGAGAGAGGAGGAGGCGAGGAAACGAGAGAGGAGAGCGACACG
>CM031629.1:3899114-3904114 GCA_018398815.1 Conus ventricosus | reverse complement strand
CCAACAGAAAGGAAGTTAGTGGCGTGCGACAGCAGCCTCAGTCGTTTATAGGGCTGAACTCAATTTCATTCTCATTCATTTTGTTGTTGTTGTTTGTTGTTTCGCTTTTACTCACAGTTCGTATGGAACAGGGAGTAGGTTACATGAGAAACGAAAGAAATGCTCTGTGTGTGAGTTGTGTGTGTGTTGTGTGTGTGGTGTTGTGTGTGTGTGTGTTTGTCCGTCCGTGGTCAAAATTGTGTTTCCACTCGCTCCAGACAAAACTAACAGAATATCTCAAGAGATGAAACTTGGCAAGTCTTTCCGAAAAATTTGTAGGTTATGTTCATTATGGGCCACGGATGAAGCCCGAGGTGGTATTTTAATCTGTTATAGGCCGTTACTAACGGCCTCTTTTTAACGGCCCGTAACGGTTTTTTTTTTTCGTCTTTATGGTAAAGGTTGTTCGCTCTTTATGGAATATCTTTAGAATGTACTTGGCCCGATCTTTCTGAAAATTTGTAGGTCAGTTCGTTATGGGTCACGGATGCTGTCCCAATGGTTTTATTTTTCGTTCTATATGGGGTTACTAAACGGCTTTAACGGCCCATATCGGTCTTTTTACGGGAATATCTTAGAAGAAAGTACTCGGCTTGATCTCTTTCTGAAAAATGAATGTAGGTTGTTCAATTAGTGGGTCACAGGATGATGTGGCCCATGTTTACCAGGAATAGCCGATACTAAAGGTAATAACAGCACCAAACGGTTGTTCCTCTTGATGGAATAATCTCACGCGTTTTCTAGATAAACTGGGCGTACGTTTATCAGCTTTGCATTCTTTGTTTGTCAGATGTTGTTTTCCCAATCGTAGAAACAGAGAACATGAAAAATCAGCATGATGGGATGCTGACATTTGATTTATTTTGATTGAATATGAAGTCGGTCTTATTACTTGATATTTTCTTTTTTTTTCTTCCTCAGGATTAGTAATTAAAAGGACCAAGCGAGCTATTAAAAACTAGAGATCCGCGTCACCGGAAGTCACTGTGTTCTTGCAGATAGTTTTTCAGACGGAAGTTGACCGGACACAAAGGGTTGTTTTTTCGCCTCTTACTCGAGATATGTGAATTACTGTTTTTGTTGCCATAAGAACCTGCTTGGGTAGTTTTCCTTCGTGTTGTTTCTTCCCATGCGTCCGTACTTTTGTCCCATGGATCGAGGTTGCCTTCACCCTTGAGCTACATCGATGTCTGACTGCTTCCCCCCCCCCCCCCCCCCCCCCCCCCCCCCCCCCCCCCCCCCCCCCCCCCTCTAAATGAGAAATCAACTGATACGGTTCAACATATCTGTTCCATATTACTAACTTAGTGTTCGCTTTCTCCCCCTTATACAAGGGCATCTATTTCCAGCGAATATTTCTTATACAAATACACCTCGACATCTATAAACAAAACATATAACGGAGTTTGCCCCTTCCACGGGAAACTTGACTTTACCACGCGCGCGCGGCGCACACACGCACACACACACCCACACACAACCACACACACACACACACACACACACACACACAACAGGCTCACTATTTATTTATGTTTTGTGGGAAGGCTGATGTTTATTTCCGTCACATCTGTTCTTGTGATATATTTTCAAAAAAAGCGAAACGTCGAAGTGCGAAGTGAACGAGGTGTGTTGTGTCTGTGTGGTGTGTGTGTGTGTGTGTGTGTGTGTGTGTGTGTGTGTGTGACGTGCCTCGTGCGTGCATGCATACTAATTTGTGCATATGTGTTTTTGCTGCGCCGCTGCGCGCAGCGCGCGTGTGTGTATGTTGTGTGTGTGGTGTGTGTGTGTAGTGGTTCCTCGAATTGCGCATTGTGTGGCAATCGTGCGCACGTGGAGTGCATTACCCCCTCCCCCTCCACCACCCCACCCCCACCAAACCCCCTCTTCTTCCCCTACACTCGTTTTTCTATCCTCTATCTCTCTCTCTCTCTCCTCTCCTCTCTCTCTCTCTCTCTCTCTTCTCTCTCTCCTCTCCCTCCTTCTTTTCCCTTCTCTTCTCTGTCAAAGCACACACAAAAAATGAAAAGGCATCGAAAGCCTCAAACTTCAAGTTCACCCTGAACCTCGTTTGCCACTTAGAGAGTTTGGAATCGCCTCCAACAGTAAGGATAAAACCGTTCGCCTTTTGACTTCTTCCTCGCCATACTTTAACCCCGGACAGTTAGTCTCCTCGAGTTTTTTTGCTTTCTTTTTCTTTTACGACAAAATGACGGAAAAGCGTCGGAAGTCTTTCAAGGACGGTCAGTTTTTGGAGGGTCCCTACAGGAAGCGGATTGGAGAAAGGAATATGGGGTGGGGGAGGTGAGAAGGAAGGGAGGAAGGGGGTTTTGAGCGTTTCTCTGGTCTCACGGGTGCGAGACGGTTCGATTTACACAATATTTAGCAGGGGGAGGTTATGGTACAGTATGGACTGACCGTTGACTGTCTTGGCTTGCTATTGGAAAACTGTAGAAAGTGGTAGCGGTTCATTATCTGGAGGTTGGTACCAGTACAGACACAGTTTTATTCTCCTTTTTTTTTTTCTGGCCACGAACTGGGAAATCCGTTTTTACCACCATCACCCCCCCCCCCCCCCCCCCCCCACCCCCCTCCCAGATACCCCTACTACTTTCTTCGCCCTGGACGCAACTCTTCCTTCCTTATCCACTCTTAGATCGCGGTAATTTCATACACTCTCCACACACACACACACCACACACACACACACACCCCACACACACACACACACACCAAACGCGTCGCGCGCGCGCGCGCGCACACACAACCAACACACTGGAACTGGAATGACTGAAACCAATTTATTGTCAGATTAATCATGGTTTTAAACACACACACACACACACACACACACACACACACACAACCACCCACACACAACACATGCAACGCACGCACGCACGCCGCCCGCACGCAAGCACACGCAAAACGCTCGAACCGGCACTCACACCCATACGCACACCCACACGCTCACACATCTTGCGCGCGGCCCGCAATCACCTCACTCACAGGAAAAAACGTGCATTTTTCTAGCACCGCAACGCGCGCATGAGGCAGGAAAAGGACAGGCGCGCGCCACCCTCGATCCCTGGTCTTTTTTGGTTACGCAACGCTGGGCACGCCGCAGGCTTGCATGCATGCACGCACGCATGGCACATCAAAATGCACTTATACAACGTTATCTCTCATTCCTACAGCCTCTTACAAAGATGGTGTTATGTGTAAACGCGGACGCATTACGAATAAAGGACACTGTATTACACAACATCACAATGCATTTCCACTCTGCACAGAAAAACACCCGAATAACACTACAGTACTACCACACAAACAACATGATCGAACACCAGGAATACGGTGACCATTATAACTGGCCGGTGAATAGTTGAAATTCACCGTTCTCCAGCCTTAGGCCGTTCTAGGTCATTGGTGACGTGAGGATGACGTCATAATTATTAGTCTTAAGGTTTCTTTTCAGAACTTTGGTCTCTAAATGGTGTGTTTGACGTCCATAGCTGCTTAAGGACGTTATTTCGGCAATGGTGACATTAACGGTCCTAATATTCTTAAGCGGTTAAGAACAGTAGCTTAGTGTATGGGTGTACATTTCACGGTCCTGAGCAGTTTAAACGATATTCATCTTTGATTGTGTACTTGCTAGGATTTTTTTTTTTTTTTTTTGTCTCCAACAAACAACGTCCCTGTGTTTATCCGTTCTGTACTCTGTTTTTATGTAAATGTTTACGTTCACAAATTGTGATGAAAGAAGGAGACAGGGGAATTGAAAAAAAAAAAGCGCCGTGTCGGAATAATCCAACAGAAAAACTTAGTTTGAAAGACATATTAGTAACCACCGCACGTGCGCGCTCACACAGGCACATACAATCTCACACACACTCACACACACACACACACACACAACACCACCACACACACACACACACTCTCTTCTCTCTCTGTCTCTCTCTCTCTTTCTCTCTCCTCACACAACACAAACACAAACACACACATCCCACACTCACACACACACACACCACACCCACACACACACACCACACACACACACACACTCTCTCTCTCTCTCTCTCTCTCTCTATCTCCTCTCTCACAGGACACACACACACTCCACACAACACACACACACAACACACACACCACACACACAGAGGAGAGAGGAGATGACGCCTGAGGACTGAGAGAGAGCAGAGCAGTGGCGAGGAGAGAGGACGAGAAGAGAGGGCAAATCCACATACAGAAATAGAGATCAGAGCTGAACTGCCCTCAACACCGAGCGCAAGTCTATGAGATCCACAAAATGCGGACAGGGAATGACGATGCACTGTTTTCTTGAACGTACAACGGTGTCGTGAGATACGAAATAGATACTCAGTAGATGAATATCGACACGGTTAGAGGTTAATTAAAAAAGACCGTTGGCTCGGTAAATGATGAGATTTGCGTAATAACAGCATATGCTCTAACAGAATTGCTTGGTGATGGTTAGATTAACGTTCTGAGAGCTTTAGGGTCTTTATACAACAAGTTCTTGGCTTGGTGAATGATGATTTCAAGGTCCTATTAGCAAGGCTCTTTAAAGGACACTGGCTTGGTGAATGGAGAGAGTAACGTCCTATCAACATCAGGCTTTTGATGGCTTGGCTCGAGTGCAGGTTGAGTTTACTAGCTCGTGCTTTTTTTTTTTTTTTTTTTTTTTTCTTACAGACATGTGCTGATGAATGGTGAGATTAACGTCCTCTTGGCTACAGGTTCTCCAAGAGTATTTTGGTATGAAAAAATGGTGAGATCAACGTCCCTTTAGGTTTTTTCCGGGATCCTTGGCTTGATGAATGTTGAGTGTGACGTTCTGTTACTGTCATTGTTCCCTTTTAGGGTCACCAAGGTCATGGGCGTAGAGAGTGGGGAGATTAAGGTTCTATTAGCCATAGGCAAACTAAACTTGG
>CM031629.1:3891614-3894114 GCA_018398815.1 Conus ventricosus | reverse complement strand
GTCATATAGTCCGAGAGAGGGTGTTGTCATTATAGTCCAGGAGAGGGTGTTTTGTCATTATGTCCGAGGAGAGGGTGTTGTCATTATAGTCCGAGGAGAGGGTGTTGTCATTTAGTCCGAGGAGAGGGTGTTGTCATTATAGTCCGAGGAGAGGGTGTTTGTCATTAATCGAGACTAGAGGGTTCGTTGTCATTATAGTCCGAGGAGAGTTGGTGTTGTCATTATAGTCCGAGGAGAGGGTGTTGTCATTATAGTCCGAGGAGAGGGTGTTGTCATTATAGTCGGAGGAGAGGGTGTTGTCATTATAGTCCGAGGAGAGGGTGTTGTCATTATAGTCCGAGGAGAGGGTGTTGTTGTCATTATAGTCCGAGGAGAGGGTGTTGTCATTATAGTCCGAGGAGAGGGTGTGTTGTCATTATAGTCCGAGGAGAGGGTGGTGTCATTATAGTCGAGGAGAGGGTGTTGTCATTATAGTCCGAGGAGAGGGTGTTGTTGTCATTATAGTCCGAGGAGAGGGGTGTTGTTGTCATTATAGTCCGAGGAGGAGGGTTGTTGTCATTATAGTCCGAGGAGAGGGTGTTGTCATTATAGTCCGAGGAGAGGGTGTGTTTTCATTATAGTCCGAGGAGAGGGTGTTGTCATTATAGTCGAGGAGAGGGTGTTGTTGTCATTATAGTCCGAGGAGAGGGGTGTTGTCATTATAGTCCGAGGAGAGGGTGTTGTTGTCATTATAGTCCGAGGAGAGGGTGTTGTCATTATAGTCCGAGGAGAGGGTGTTGTTGTCATTATAGTCCGAGGAGAGGGTGTTGTCATTATAGTCGAGGAGAGGGTGTTGTCATTATAGTCCGAGGAGAGGGTGTTGTCATTATAGTCCGAGGAGAGGGTGTTGTTGTCATTATAGTCCGAGGAGAGGGGGTGTTGTCATTATAGTCCGAGGAGAGGGTGTTGTCATTATAGTCCGAGGAGAGGGTGTGTTGTCATTATAGTCCAGGAGGGTGTTGTATGTCGAGGGAGGGTGTGTCAATAGTCGAGGAGGGTGTTGTTGTCATTATAGTCCGAGGAGGGGTTGTCAATAGCCGAGAGAGGGTGTTGTCATTATAGTCCGAGGAGAGGGAGGGAGTCGTCGGAGGATTCCCCTGGTGCCGTGAGTTTGGGATGTTTCCTGTGCGCTTTGTTGTGACCTTGAAGTCTGCTGCTCCTCTTCCCGACTCCGTGTTTGGGATCAGCTGTATAGATACCAGAGGATACGAGGGAAGTCGGCCAGGACCTTCATGGGTTGCAGCCGTCCAGAGGGGTGTTGCTGGAGGAAGTACCGGATCCTGAGGTCGTTGATTACCTGAACACCCGGAGAAGGAGAGGGTGGTGGTGGTGGTGGTGGTGGTGGTGGTGGGGGGGGGGGGGGGGTGATGGTGGGGGGGGAGGGGGGGGAGGGGGACAATTCTGTGTGTCGGCTAGGGTTAAGTACGTTCTGAGGACATAAGAGAACTCGATAAGAGTGAATAGAAAGTGACAAATTATGGGTTGCATCTATCTTCAGAAAGAAAAACACACAAAACGAAATAACACACAAAACACATACGCACGCGCGGGCGCACGCACGCACCCACGCACTAACGCACGCACGCACGCACCCACCCACGCACCCACCCACCCACCCAAAACGAAACAACACACACACACACACACACACACACACACACACACCACACACACACACACACACACATCAAACATCATTTTCAACAATGGTTCTGTTCTGATGAAAATACCTACATCCGTGCTAAACCCAACTCCTCTTCATATAAAGTATCAGATTTTTTTTTTAAAAAGAAGATTAACTCACTGCAAAACTATCTTGGAGTCAACGAATGGAATGGAATATTTGTTGACAAAAAGCGAGAAAGACATAATTGAAAAATAATTAGTAAACAAACACTGGGCGAAATCCATCCACACCGATTAATCTGTGCACATCCTTGATAAGAACTAAAATAACAAATTCACGCCAACAAACTTTTAGTGCACCGAAATCATTTGTTGAGAAAAAAAAAAGGGCATGGCATTTAAGACACTGAATCTGGGAAGAGGACTTTCACTGCAAGCGTCATGTGTCTGCGGGTATGACGGAGCTTAAATCTTATCTGCAGAGGAACTTGGAAAACTTGCGTTCGTTTTGGGTTTTTTAAAACTAAGAAATAATGCTGTTGAATCTAAGTGCAAACTGAACGCGAATTAACTCCGATATTGATTTTCCAAACAGGATGAAACCAGTCTCCTCTCAATTACTTTGGCCGCATACACTTCTGAAACTGAAAGGCTCTGTGGGAGCTATTTAAACGGATTCTGTCATCCATCAGACCGTTCCTCTCGGTACAGAAATGGTCACTTCAAAGACCTACGTTGATATTGATCATACTAATTTCGAAAAGGACTACAAAAAAAATGGTTTTAGCTTATCATTTAAAATCTTATATTGAAGAAAAAAACATGCAAGTCATAT
>CM031629.1:3880132-3891514 GCA_018398815.1 Conus ventricosus | reverse complement strand
AAGAACAAAAAATTATGGATTAGTAATAGATCAACAGGCGGGATCAGCATATGTGATACCCTAGGTAAAAACAGAAACACGGAAACCCTTTCTTCTGAAAAAAAGATAGAGCAATGACGTTTTAGAAAAGAAATACACAAAGAACATTAAAAAAAAATCATAGGCAGCAAAGAACACCTGATCACATTTATCATGTAACGCAGTATCAGAATTTCATTCAGTTCTGTAAACGAACTCCCTCAAATATATCTGAGTTTACCAACACTCTGGTATGAATTTTTCATTTCTTTATCAGACTCACAGGCAATTTATTAATTATAGACATATTTGACTTTGCTTCTCTCTCCTGTGAGTATTGGAGGGTTTTTTTTTTTTATCTTGTAAGAAGATGATTTGATCAGAACCGCACCAAATGGACTATACATATGAAAGAAGCAGTACACGGACATGTGTTTGCACGTGCGATTGAAAACATCATACTCGTTACACACACACACACAGACACACACAGACAGACAGACACCACACACACACACACACACACACACACACACACACACACACTTCATCTAACACATACAGCTGTCTTCGATTCCCCGCCTATCCCTTTCTCCCTCCCCTTCCCTCGCCTCTTTTCCCTTTCTCTCATTCTTTTCTCCCTGTTTAATACCACACTGAGTGGAAAGACGTCAAACCGAAGACAACACACAGACACACGTACACGGACACAGTGACTCACTGGGTCCAACTTTGCGGACCGTCACATTTCTTTCTTTCTCTCCTCATTCCTTCTTTCTCTCTCTCTTTTTTTTTCTGTTTTCTTTTTCGTTTCATTTCTTTTTCCTTTTCTGTGTCACGTGGACATTAGCCGCGTTCCTAACGAGGGTACAGCGCTTGTCTGTCTTATTACTGTATTACCACATTACCACAGTGACTCTCTCTCTCTCGCTCTCGCTCTCGCTCTCGCTGTTCCGTAATGGTAATGACAATAAAATATCGTGAATCGTGAATCTCTCTGTTCTCTTCTTCATTCGACGGTGTTTTTTTTTTTTTGTTTTTGTTTTTTTAATAGTTTTTTTTTTCTCCACTTCTGATCCTTCTGCAAAAGTCTTTCCTTCTTACCGTTTTTGTTTTTTTGTTTTCTACAGCGAAGATTTATTTCCGTTTAGAACATTTTAACATCAACAATAATAAGACGTTTAGTGTACTTGCACCACGTATATAGCATAAATTTCAGAATCATGACAAAGTGCTCACGTATACAACACGCATGAAGTGAAATTTGTTGACAAAAGCATCGGTCATTATTGTGAGTGACATTGAAAATAGTTCACATGAGACTGCAAGGCTGTAGTTTACTTGAAACAAAAGCAAAACGTCAAGAACTATGCAAAGATAGCGCACACACACACACGCGCGCGCGCACACACACACACACACACACACACACACACACACACACACACACACACCGGAACAAAAACAGTGGAAACTAAAAGGTCTGCTGTTAAAAGAAATAAGGAAGGGGGGGGGGGGGGGGGGGGGGCGGAGAAGGAAAGAAGAAAGGGAGGGGGAAGGGGGCATTGTTGACGGGAAGGAGACATGGAGTGACAAATCATAGTCAATTATTTTGTGGTTTGATCAGAGTTTGGCGTTTCTTGAACCCCACACCGTCATTTCAGTAACATTTAACTGCAGGAGTATTTATTAGAATGTTGTTGGCGTTTTTTCGCAAGGAAGACAGTGTGCAAATTTTATTATCTTTAAAAATGGGAGTCCTTCAAACGTTTGATTGGCCCCCTGCGATACACAGTTAGCCAGGGAATATGCACAGTGTGCTCTGTTTTGTAACAAATCCCAAAAAAATTCACGATTGACCCATTCCATTTCAGACATAATTTATTTTCTGTCTGGATATCTATTAGTACCAACCAGTTACAACGTGAATTCTGGACCATCTTAGATTAGCCTTGTGGGGATCCTGATTTGTAAGCAAAACGTTTTTGCCCATCTGATATAAGGATCAATGTTTCGTTGGGTTTGCTGTTTTGTTGTCTGTCCCAAACAAGATAGTTCATCGTTTCATCAACAATTTAAACGATTTTTTCACATGTTTCTCGTCTTTCTTCGAAAGATCTTTCTACATTCCGAAGAGAAGCGCAGCGCCACCAATAATGATGTATCGTTGTCGTTACTCATCAGACCCTTCCTTTTATCACAAAATTTGTGAACAGATTTTCCTTTTAGACAATTTTAAAACAGGATGCTCACACAAACACACTCACACACACACACACACACCACACAACACACTCCACTACCACACACACACACAGTGAGGGCGGGGGGGGGGCAGGGGAGGGAGTGAGAGAGTCGTTGGGACATAACGTTTTTGGTAACCCGCTTCAGTTTGGTCGCGTTGACATATTGGCTTGTTCCTACATGGGGGGTGTTATTCGCAGTGATGCTGTTTCTCCATTTCTTTTCTTTCAGATTTTCTTCCCTCGCTTTTCCTTCCCCGGCTTATCCGTGGCTTTCTTCCTTGCCATTCCTTCTTGCATTCCTTCCTTCCATTCTTTCTTTCTTTCTTTCTTTCTTTCTTTCTTTCTTTCCTTTCTGATCTTTCCTTCTCTCGTTCCATGCTTTCTTCTTTCTAATTATTTCTTTCCTTCTTAACGGCAGTGTTCCTTTCAGCTGGTATCCGTCATTCTTATATCCAGTTTTCTTTCTTTCGTCCTTCATTCTTCCTAACTCACTGTTCTGCTGCCTCAATCCTTTTTGGACTTGCGTTATCCGTCCCTTCTTTCGCCTCACATGTTTCTGCATCCTCAAATCCTTTTTGACTTTCGTTCTTCCCCCTTCCATTCTTCGTCAACAGTTTCTGCTTCCCTCCAATCCTTTTTGTCTTTCTTTCTTCCTTTCCATCTCTTCTTTAAACTCCCAGTTTTTGCTTAATCAATCCTTTTTGAACTTTCTTTGTTCCCATGCTTGTGCCTTTTCTGGGCATCCTTCTTACTCACCCCCCCCCCCCCCCCTCCCAGCTCGTACTTTCTTTCTCCCATTCGTTATCGCTTTTCTCCCGTCAGGTTTTCATGTTCCGTCTTCCCCATAGTGATTGCTTTTCTTCCCACTCTTTCTTTCTTCAATTCATTACATAGTTTTGTTCTTTCTTTATCCTTCCACTATAATCTGCTTATCTTTATTCTTACAATTCTTATACCTTTTTTTTCCGTTTCTTCCTTTTCATCCTTCAGGGGCTTTTTTTTATTCCTTCTTTCCTTCAATCCTTATATTTTTTTCTATTATTCAGTCCCCAAGTTTTCCCCAAGTTTTGGCTTCCTCCTTCGTAACCGTGTTTTCTTTTTTTTCTTTTTTCAATTGGGTTTTTCCTTTTTATTGTGTAGCTGTGTTTCCATACTCTTTGTGTTTTTACTTTGCTTTTTGATTCCCGTGTCTGCTGTTACACGCCCCCCCCCTCCCCCCGTGCCCCCCCCCACCCCCCCTTGCTCCTTGCCTTCCTCTCTTTAACCCCTTCCACCCACCCTCCAACGCAACATAAAGAACGCGGTATTGTGGAATTAGGTTTTAGATCAATAGTTATTTGTGCGAAGGAAAAGGGGGGACGGAGGGGCCAGGGGGGGGGGCTTTTCTGACTCACATACGCGGGGGTTCTTGGTGTGTGGAGAAGAGAAGTTACGGAGGCTTAGAAATGGCAAATAAAAAAGAAAACAAGAAAAGGAAGATGTCTCGAAAGCGAGTCCGAAAGAGGGGTCTTGGAAGGGGGGGTTGTAAGGGCGGGGGGGGGGGGGGGGGGGGGGGGGGGGGGGGGGGGGGCAAGGGTTTGGGGGGGGGGATGCACAGGAAAGGGTTGGGGCGGGGGGGGGGGGGGGAGGGAGGGGGGAGGAGAATTTAAGAGGCAGAGAGAAAAAGTTGAAAAAGTGGAACACACACACACACACACACACACTCCACACACACACACCACTCACTCTCCCTCTCTCTCTCTCTCTCTCTCTTCTCTCCTTTTTTTTTTTCTTCTCTCTCTTCTTCCCTCACACACACACACAGACCACACACAACAACACACAACACACACCACACATACACCTATTCATCCAAGGCTGGTCCACGGATGGAAAAGGGCCAACAATTATTACAGGTTTGTGGTCACGATTACTAATAATATAGGTAAATTGGTTTATTAAAACATTGGAATAACTGAACACAGAACACTGTCTGCGTACTTGCAAATGTCCTTGTCTCACAAGATCTATCACATAAATCCAACCCATTCTCAGTTAGTTGCTGTCGTTCACACAATATAGTTGAAAATTTTTAAGGCTTTTCAATGATCTTTCCTGGCGCCATTTTTCCGAAAGATGCTTTAATAAAAAAAAAGGTGAGTTCAGAATACTGTTCGTCAGAAAAATTTGTCACAAAATGATTTGTGGACAGTGGATTTACATATGACTGCGAGGGTGGGGTTCTTTCTTTCTTTCGTTTTTTTTTTTTTTATTCTTATGTTTTCAATATTTCGCTGACTTCTTTATCCTTTCACTTTTTTTTTCGATTCATTCTTATGTTCCTTTTTATTTTCCTTTTATATTCTTCTCACCTTTTTTTCTTCCTTTTCGATCCTTACCGTGCTTTCCTCATTCTTATACGCATTTTCTTTCCAAACCCACCCACTTGTTTTAGACTCTTTCTTTTGTTCGTTTGGTTCTTGTCTGTCTCTGTGCTGGTTTCGAGACCTCCCCCTCCCCTTACTTTCCGTACCCATTGCGTCCAACATTTCACCCCCATGCGGACTTATACTAAATAGGAATGAGTGACCGCTGGAGAGAGATAACAGGGTAATGTTTAAAAGAGGTGAAACCACAACACTAGCAGATTAGAAATTAGAAACTGTCGCGGGAAATGAGAGAGAGAGAGAGGAGAGAGAGAGAGAGAGAGTGCGAGAGAGGAGAGAGGTGAGAGATTCTTTATTTTTTACTCGGGAAAAGTACTGGCTTAGTCTTGTTAGCATTTCTTCATACTTGCCGTGCCTATGTCTACAAAGCTGATACTCCTAAACCACAAAAAAAAATAACTGATACAATGTGTAATTCAAAACATGGTGTGATAGAAATGGCAAACAAACAACAACAACAAACAGCAAACCAACAAACAAACAAAACAACCCACCACACCAAAGAAAACATGTACTAACAATCTAATAGTAAAATTATACATTTGAAATCAAAGCAATTTATAGTGATCAGTCTGGATTTATCCAGGGCCGGGATTTACAATCTACCACTGCTCAGTATATATGAAGCTCCTCGGTGCACAAATTACGGACACAAGTATTCCTGTCCAGTCCCTTATTTTTTGACATTCTAAAGCTTTTGATCGTGTATGGCACCGGGGTCTTCTGTATAAGCTTAAAGCTATTGGAATAACAGGGTGAATTGTTAAATGGTCAGTGACTATCTTTCGATCGGATCCCAGTCAGTAGTAATCGAGGAGACGGAGAAAACTGGCTACACAGCAAAGCGTTCCCCAAGGGTGCCAAAGGATCTGTCCTCGGCCCGCTTCCATTTCTAGATTTATAAATGATATAATCCAGATATAGACTCAGATCATCAAAAACTCTTTGCTGGACGACACAAGCTGGTTTGGCAATGGAAAAAAACACAGCTAAAGAACGTTAGTCTTGCAGGCCAATTTAGATAAAATGCCGTTCTGGGCAAAGCTTGGAAAGTTTAGATTTCAATGAGCTAAAACAGAACTGGCTAAATGTGTTTTCGGGGAAATGCTGATTAGCGTAATCTGACCTTTAGTAGTTCAAAACTACGCAAACTTAGACAGCACAACACCTTGGGGATAATCTTGCAAGATAATTGTAAATGGGGTGAACACATAAACGAATGCTACATAAGCCAGAGTACTGATAAACTGTTTCGTTATTCCCTACCAAGTGACCAGAACGGCTCTAGGACATTTACAAATCATTACGTATACCAAGTATTTGAATTATGCTGACGTCATCTGGGATGGATGCGCAGAGTACCAGTCAAAATGCTAGACGAACCTACAATGGGATGCTTTGCGCATCTTCCTGGATCTGTCGTTGGAACAGTCCCCGAAAAAATTGTTTTAAAGGAAGTCTGTTCTGTATTATAAAAGCAACGCCCCGGAACGAAGACATCATAACTGATAATCATACTACAAGATACTCAAAGGTAGCTGTCCACCTTACTTATCCAAACTTGTTGCCACAGCTCGTTTTTTCCTCACGTCCAACCGCCTTCCCTAGACGAAGAGGCCCCTCAGAACGAATAGACCCCCCGCCACCCAAAACCGATATTTATAACACAACTCTTTTGTTCTATCTACCACAATCCTGTGGAACCAATCTCCACTGCATATCCAACAGTCCAGGTCGTTTCAGTCAGCTCAAACGTACCTTTCTACTAATGACAATCAGTTCCACAATATCTACTATATGGAAATAGGGATGCACAAAGTCAATCATTGTAGTATGCGTCTTGGTTTTGAGTCATTTGAATTTTGACCTCATATACCGGCACCTAATCAAACACTCCTTCTTGCGCTTTTCGATCATCACAAGAAACATCCCGAATTGCTACTTCACTGTCCACTTTACAAACAACACCGAGCAAATACTATCTAAATCTCCCACAAACAGATTTCTATCCGATATTCTCCTGGCATGGGAAATATTCTTTTAAAGTCGATACAAATGCTAAGATATTTTTGGGGGGAAAGGTTCAAAGGTTATTATTGTTCTCACAAGGTTTCGAAAACTTAAACAACAGCCTAAAGGTTGACGGTTTCTAGTATGCTTATATTTCACCTATTCAATTAACGATGCTTTATCTATCTCAATCTAGTTAGGATGTCAGAGGGGCTGGGGCGCCTTACATCAATGTCCTGATTATGTCCCTTTAATCCCTATACAGCGAATATGATACTTGGGTGGACGGCTGTATGCTGAGACGACCAGTGTTGCACACATTCTGTCATGTGCAGACTGCCCGTAGGCAGCCACACCAAAACGGGCAATACCTTGTCACCATTTTCTCTTATTCTTATTTTTCCATAATTTTCATTCTTAATTCTACAATGCAATTCTAAATGTTGGTCTTCTCTTTTTTGTTTACTGTATAGCATTTTTACTATACTGTTATTGTTACCTGTTTTTTCATGTTTAAGTTGTCTGCTACTATGGTTATGTGTTGTATTATAGGCGCAGCAGTCACATGTATATTCTGTTAAATTTCACTGCCAGGGCTGTATCTAAGAGTCCTTCCTTGTTGCCTGGCAAATGTGCTTTGTGTTCAATGTTGTATGGGCCTGGCAATAAAACTGTTTTTAAACCAATTTAAGATACAACTACCTCAAAAAACCAGTTAAGGAACAAGAAGATAGGAATGCATCTAGATGTTAGGCGCAATTCGTATGCATTTGTGAATTTAAAAAAGGTTTAAAAGAAAAAAAAAGGATACGAGCGAGAGGAGAGAGGGGGGGGGCGGGGAGAGGCAGCAAAATACACCGCACCAAAGAGAGAGAGGGACAAATGAGCACGGAGAGAAGAGCGGAGAGGAGAGAGGGGGGGGGGGTGAGGCAGACAAAAATACACCGCCACAACAGAGAGGGAGGGACAAATGATGGCGCCACCATCACACACAACAACACACACAGACCCCCCCACAGACCACGACACAAGACACACACACACACACACGCCCGCGCGCGACACACACCACACACACACACACACACACCACACACACTACAAACACGCACTCACACATATATATATTACATACAACGACTGAAGATTGTTAACCTGCATTGTTTTCCCCCCACTACATCTTGTACAAGCATTCTCTCTCTCCTATCTCTCTCTCTCTCTCTCTTCTCTCTCACTCTTCTATTATTTATATATATATATATTATATATCATATATATATATATTCAAAGAGGGGAGTGTGGGTGGTGGAATGGAGGGTAGGGGGGGGAACGGGAGACAAAGAGTTGCGTGTCGTGGTGATTATGGACAAGGGGGACCCTCAAAAGTATCAACAGGACCAGACAGCCTGCTTAGGCCGTACTTTGCAGACGCTGGTACAGAAAGCGTCAGTACAACAGCGGACCGTCGTGCTAACATTACAGGTTAGGAGCAGGGGGGGGGGGGGGGAGAAAAGGGAGGACAAACGCGGGGGGAGGGCATTAAGAAGGTTGAGGGTATGGGGAGAGAGAGTAGACGAGAGAGATAGAGAGATGAGTGAGAGAGAGAGAGAAGGGGTTGGGGTGGGGTGGTGGGTGTTGGGTATGGCAGGAAAGACGCGTGTGGTGCACCCGCACGTGCACGCACATACACGCGCACACATACTCGCTCCCACACACACGCACGCAGACGCCCGCACGCACGGCACGCTACGCACGCAGACATGTACGTGCGACCGTGCGCTATTCAAACACAACAAGGGCTCACACAAACAGGGCCCGCAATTACTCTTCTCTCTCTTCTCTCTTCTTCTCTCTCTCTCTCTCTCTCTCTCTCTTCTCTCTCTCTCTCTTGACCACACACAACAACACACACACACACACACAACACACACACACACACACAACACACAACTACTTTCCGACAAGGGACGAAAAGACTGGAGGGGAGGTAACCAGACAGCAAAGGGAACTTGAGAGTGATCCGACGATCCCTACACCACAGTGACCACCAGGGGACAGCACGCGACGATATTCTGACCTCTCTCCCTGACACTGATTTCTCGTGAGATCTGACCATTTGCCTTTTTTTTTTTTTCTTCTTTTTTTTTTCTTCTTTTTTTTTTTTTGGTCCTCTCTTCGATCTTTCCCCTCCCTGCGTACTTCCTCCCTCCCCCCTTCCCTTTCCCTTTCCCTTCCTTCCTTCCTTCCTTCCAATGCCCCCAATCCTGTCTTTCTCCCATCTCTCTGTCCTCCTTCTCCCTTTTCCCCCTATTATAACCTCCTACCCCCCCCCCCCCCCCCGCCAGAGCCAGTCATCACGCCTCCCCCCCCCCCCCCCCCCTCCTCCCTCCTCCCCATCCCCGTCGTCCTCTTCCTAATCATCCGCATCTTTCCTTTTCTTCTCCGCTTCTGTGTGTTTGTTCTCACTCACCCCCGTTTCGCGGCGTTTAGCTTCACAACCATATCAAGTATTTGACCCTTTCAGAGTGAAACAGACTGCAACGTTTCTAAAAATTGATTAAAAAAAATAATAGAAATAAAATTTAAAACACACGAGGCAAAAATGTAACGCACATTCCGAATTTTAGTCACGAGGGACCTTCTTCAGACTTCACGTCACGAACAACGGACGGAGAAAAATGTGCAGTCTTTTGTGATTTTATTCAATGAATTATTTTTGTCCTTTTGTTAAGGATAAATTTCGTCACATTTTAATATCTTAAGACCAATCATGGATTACGTATTCCATTGAGATTTAGACCTGTGTGAAAAAAAAGAAAGAAAATAAGCTCCAACCCTCCTCTCTCTCTCGTCCCCCCCCTTTCCCTCTCTCCCTCCCTCTCTCTCTCTCTCTCTCCCCTCTCTCCTCCTCTCTCTCTCCCCTCTCTCTCTCTCTCTCTCTCTCTCTCTGCTACACGAGTATTGTGCGAGTCCGTAAGATACTTTGAAAACGGTGAAAGGGGAAATCTATCTGAATAGCCTTCAGTGGGGTTGTATTTAAGGTAAATATTCAGAAGTTATTCATGTTTGAGACCTGGAGTTAGAAAAAATGACAGAACGCTCGAAAGAAAGTTTTTTTTTTATGTACTATTTTAATAGCTGTCACAAGGCGGATTCATTTATTGCTGTCCACTTCAACAACGTTGTTGAAGAGCGATAGTGGGTGTTATTATCACACCGTCATACTGCACGCCCCAAATAGAACTGTCCACACAACACACGCACGCACGCACGCACCCCACACACGCAACGCAAAAACCGCACACACACACCCACACACACACCACACACACACACACAAAACCACACACACACACACACACACACCGACTCAGCATACGAAGAGTCTATTTTCATTTATGTGCGTTAAAATTACGTGATGGGAAGCAAGTTAATAAATTTATTTTTTGTAAGTGCACTTACAATACTATGAGGTTACATGCACAAAAAAAATGTATTGTTGAATTCTTTATCCTGATCAGTCATTGAAGTAATTAATAAATCCTGTATTGGAACCTCAGGTTGTGTTTGTGAGACTATAATTATCTGCAGGAAGTTAATGAATGGAAACTGTATTGGAATGAATCCCCCGTTAGAAGTGTGCACAAGATTGTTTATACAATGGAAGAAAGAGGCGATTCGCTGAATGCTTTTGTTTAATGCTGGCTCACAGTCATTGAATATTAACGGAACGGGGGGTGGTGTCGAAAGCGTTCAAAAGTGACAGCCAGAACGAAAGGAAAAAAGAGTGATTTATTTTGACTGTGCTTGGACAGTGTCTTGTTTGTTGGTAAATGGGGTTGTGAGTTACACTGGTGTGTTTTGCAGGCGAAATCGGTTCAAGTTTTGCAGGCGGATCAGTTTTTCTCTCTCTCTCTCTCCCCCTCTCTCTCTCCCCTCTCTCCCCCTCCCCTCTCTCTCTCTCTCTCTCTCTTTTCTCGCGCGCGCGTTTCGCGCGCGCGTGCGCGCACACACACACACACACACACACGCGCGCGCGCGCGTTGGGGAGCAGAGAGGGAGAGAGAGAGTATGTAGGTATTGGTCCACAGTACGAACAACCAGATTATTGGGGCTAAGGAAAAGGCAGGATGGATATGATTTCATTTAATAAAGGAGTCAACTATTTTCGGCGGTGGGGACAGGGGCTGAATAAGCCGTAACTTTTGTTCAGTTAAATCTGTGGAGACATCACACATCCCAAGATCTTCCTCGTTATAACCAAAGTATCCGAGAACGTAATAAGTGTAAATATTTTGTAGCACAGGAACATCGTCGGCGGTCAGTCTTAAATGAGAGTTTACTTTCTTTCATTAATTCACATTAAGGAATCCCCTTGTTTATTGATTGGAACCCTAACTGCGTTAGACCAGTCTTTTGGATGTCTTCCAGAAATGAAAACAGCGATTATCTTCCTTGTTCGTCTTGTCCAGTGTTCATCCTAAGTGTCCCGGATGAAAGCTGCCATCCTCTTCCGGTCCCCTCAGGGAGCGGCGAGCCGCACAGTTCAGCGTCGTGGATCACCGATGTTGTCCAGACCCTGCCTCTTGCAGCAGCATGTCGTAGTTCGCTTCTGAAATGATTGAGCCTTTGGGGATGTTGGGGGTGTTATGCGTGTTACCTATGCATGGTTCACATGCCTG
>CM031629.1:3858704-3872532 GCA_018398815.1 Conus ventricosus | reverse complement strand
TGTCTGGCCCATCTCTTCTCAAGGAGGCTTCAGGCCCTCTCTGACGAGCTCTGACTGGTGGTCATCAGGAGTCAGAGGGCTAATTGATGACTTGCTTTTGAATTTTAGTCTTTTTTTTTTCTTCTTCTCGTGTGTACATCATAGTTCTCTGTCTAGCTTGCTCGCAACCCTGAACCGGCCTCTTTGGTCGGCTAGGCTATAAACGATATGATTGGACTGGACTTGCTTCTCTCTCTCTCTCTCTCTCTCTCTCTCTCTCTCTCTCTCTCTTATCTGATATGCTTCCTTGGTTGGCTGGGCTATAAACAGCATGGTTGGACTTGACTTACATCTCTCTCTCTCTCATCTGATATGGCTTCCTCGATCGAGTGGGCTATAAACATCACGACTTGATCTGACTTGCGCCCCTCTCTTTCTTATCTCCCTACCCTACCTCCCTTCCTCTCCCTTCCCCTCCCCCTCCTTCTCTCTCTCTCTCACTTTCTCTCTCTCTCTCTCTCTCTCTCTCTCTCTCTCTCTCTCTCTCTCTCTCTCTCTCTCTCTCTCTTTCGATCAAAGGAAGTTTGATTTAGAGCGATGTAAGCAGATTGGATTCTTTTTGCGTGCATGTGAGTTGAATGTACATTCCACAACGTTTCTCTCTCTCTCTCTCTTCCTCTCTTCCTCTCTCTCTCTCTCTCTCTCTCTCTCTCTCCTCTCTCTCTCTCTCTCTCTCTCGGAGAGCAGGTCTGCCTGGTCCATTTTTAAAAGCTCTAAAGGCCATGTATTCCTCAGTTGTATCCTGTGTTCGTGCAAACGAAATGATGACCGATTTGTTTGAAGTCCTGTTGGTGTCAGACAGGGTTGCATACTAAGTCCAGCCCTTTTCTCTCTGTTTATAAACGAAATAGCAATAGCTATGGAAGAAGTCGGAAAACATGGAATCCAGTTACAGCCTGGTTTGACTGAATTGTTCATGTTATTGTTTGCAGATGATTTAGCTCTTTTATCAAGAACGCCAGCAGGGCTACAAAATCAATTAAGACATCTCAGTACTCTTTGCAAGGATAGGTTCCTAGAAATTAACATAGATAAATCTAAAGTTATGGTATTCAGAAAAGGGGGCTATTTGGGTAGAAATGAAAAATGGTTTCTGGATGGAGAAGAGCTGGAGGTGTAAACAGTTATACTTATCTAGGTTTCACATTTACCACAAGGTTAAGTTTTGCGCAAGGGGTCAGGAACATAGTAACAAAGGGAAAGAAAGCAGTCTGTGATTGTGCTCGAGTGCTTCTCAAACTCAGCGAAATTTCAAGGCAGACGTACTTTAAAATCTTCGATGCTCAGATACAACCAATCTTGTTGTATGGGTCAGAAATCTGGGGTTTTGATGCCATAGAAGCGATCGAAAATGTGCCACGCAGGCGTGTAAGCGTTTTTTTTTAGTGTCTCCTGCCAAACCCCAAACAAATGTATGTATGGAGAGTTAGGCAGATATCCTTTACACGTCAATTCATGCTTGAGAGCAGTCAGGTATTGGTTGAAGCTACTCCAGATGGATACTAGCAGACTGCCCAAACAGGCCCATTTAATGCAACTTAGTATGGAAGAAAATGGAAAATCATGTTGGGCATCCAAGCTAAGAGATATCCTCCAACACTGCGGGTTTGGTTACGCTTGGCTAAATAAAGGTGTTGGAAATGAGCGATCTTTTCTATCATTGTTAAGAGGGCGTCTTATAGCAAACTTCATTGAGGACTGGTCAACTACAGTTAACAGTAGTGACAGATTCTCTCTGTACTGTTCTTTCAAGACAAATTTCATGAATGAACCATACATTGATAATTTGTGAATTAAGCATTTTAGAGATATCATTTCTAAATTGAGAATAGGTATTCTCCCGTTAAATGCCAATATTTTCCGATATACTCAAAACAGTACAACAGATTTACTGTGCAGTTTTTGTAAAACTGAGATAGAAAACGAAATTCATTTTGTTTGTAACTGTCCATGCTACAAAGAACTACGGCTTAAATACCTTGGCTCAAACCAAATAAATGACAACTTATTTGGCGATTTAATGAAATGTACTGATCTCCTATCAGCGCAAAACATTGCCAGTTTGTGCACTATCCCATCAAAAAGCGTGAAATTTTGGTTGAAATTATGAGTTAAATTTGGGTATGGTTCAAGCCTGTTATTTGAAAAATTGTTACGTTAATTGTGGGCATTGGCCGAAATCGAAATACAGTGTGTGGGGAAGGGGAAGGGGAGGTAGGGAAGGGGGGAGGGGTGCTAGTGCATTTGGGTAGTTCTGAGGATAAAAGGTCAGGAAGGGGGGATGGGTGGTTAAACATGTATGTGTTGGTGTGTGGGGGGGGGGGGGGGGGGGGGGGGGGGGGGGGAGGAAGTAGGGGGGAAGAGCTGAGTGTATTTTGTATTTCTCGTGAGTTCAGTTATAATCATGCCATGTGTGTGCGTTTAATGCTTAGACAAAAGAATCTGTGTTACTTTAGGAGTCATGCAAAATGATTTCGATTGTATGATATCTGTTTAAAGGAAAATGTTAAGATTCTAATGACTTCTAAACATTAAACCATCTGGAATCGGAATCTCTCTCTCTCTCTCTCTCTCTTTTCTGATGTGGTCTCTTTGGTCGAAAGGGCTAAAAACACCATTACATGACTAGATTTGACTTGCATCTCTCTCTTTCTGAAATCAACCCTCCCTGCTCTCCCTCCTCTCTCCCTGTCTGTCTGTCTGTCTTCCTCTCTCTCTCTCTCTTTCTCTCTCTCTCTCTTCTCTCTCTCTTCTCTCTCTCTCTCTCTCTCTCTCTCTCTCTCTTCCACCCTCCCTTCCCTTTCCCCTCTCTGTCTCTGTCTGTCTGTCGCTTTTATGTCTGTCTGTCTGACTGTCTGTCTGTCTGTCTCTCTTCATTGATATGGCTTTCTTTGGTTATTTGGGCCCTATAAACAATATGAACACCAAGGCTACATAAAAATGTTGTTATGCTCTGCATAGTTATGGGGGGATTGCCCTTCATTTCGGGACAAGCTCCTAGCATAACATTATCAGTCTCCCAAATCCCCCGAAGTCGGAGTGTGGCTGCCATGTGGCGGGGTAATCAAAAACGGTCACACACGTAATGTTCTCACCCCCAGCTGATGCATTTGTGCCATAGTGTTCAAATACTTCGGCTGTTCGGATGACCCCTGGAGTCTTTTAGCCAGGGTACGACAAAAAACAACAAAACTAGACTTGCATTCTCCCTGACTCAGTCCCCATGCCCCTGTGTGTCTGTCTGACTGTCCGCCTGTCTGTCTGTATCGTCTCTGTGTCTCCCTCTCTCTCTCTGTCTGTCTGTCTGTCTGTCTGCCCTCTCTCTCCCTTCTCACCCACTCAGTCATACACCACGCACAACACACACACACACACACACACACAACACACACACAACACACACACACAACACACACACACACACACACACACCCCACACACACCTCACTACTCTCCACCTTCTTTTCTACCACTCACTTACTCACTCACTCACTTATTCCCACCCCCCTCCTCTCTCTCTAAGACGTGTTAATGCGACCTCGGAAAGGGGAGTAAAGGTGGGGGGGGATGGGGGTACAGGATCAGCAGGGTTTGTCAGAGGCCTTGGAAGCTGTCCAGTATAGTTCGCTTCATGGCCCAGACATGAGTGATAGCAATGGTCGATGAGGAAGTACTGAGGTCAGTCCATCATCCTTTCAGGTGGCTTTTTCATCACGTTTGACCCCCCCCCCCCATCTCCCCCACCCCCACCTCCACCAATCCAGTCTGTCTGTGAGTGTGTCGTTTGCTCCATCCTCCCCTCCCCCCTTCCTCTCTGTTCCTTCCCGTCCTCATCCTCACCCCCCCCCCCACTCCTCACCCCAGTCTCTCCCTCTCTCTCTCTGTCGGCCCCTTCCTGTAAGCATCTTCCCCCCCACCTCTCTTGTTTCTGTCTTTTCGTCTGTATTTCTGTCTGTCTATCTGGTGTCCCTTTTTTTTCTCTCTGTCTGTCTGTCTGTCTGCTCTTTACTCTGTCTCCCTTTTTCTTTATATCTGTCTGTCCCTTTGTCTATCCCTCTGTCTGTCTCTGTCTCTGTCTCAATCCCTCCCTCCCTCCCTCTTCTCTGTCTCTCTGTCTGTCTGTCTTCCTCTCTCTCTCTCTCTCTCTCTCTCTCTCTTCTCTCTCTCTCTCTCATATGCTTTCTCGTATTCAGTTACGTATGCATGGTCTAGAGTGATGCTAGTGATAATTACTTTTAATAATAATAACGCAGTTAGCATGCATGGGACTAGGTCGATTCTACCTAACAAGTCGTTTATCAACCACAGGGCAAATCTAGCTAATTCTGAACATATTACCACTGCTTAACCAGCTAACCTATAATAAGATGGTATGATGTTCGAAGTCTAACACAACATGGCACCATCTTACCTTTGTGAGTTCGTTCAAATGGCGACAAAACGTTAAGATTCGAACAGCGATATTTTACAACGTGTTCGTACTGATTTGTTCTAATCTTCCTTAACGGTTTTGAGTGTGCGTGTGTGTGTGGGTGTGTGTGCGTGTGCGTGTGCGTGTGTTCGTGTGTGTGTGTGCGGTGTGTGTGTCTGTGTGTGTGCGCGCGCGTGTGTGTGTGGACATCTGTATTGAATGCTCTTTCTGTGCCTGCCAAAGCATTCTAGCTAATCCCAAAACCTTAAATTTGTCGTACGAAAACGAATATTCAAGTAATAACTGCCTTTGTGGGTGATGATTCTTCAAATATACAGATTACAGGCTCTCTCTCTCTCTCTCTCTCTCTCTCCTCTCTCATCTCTCTCTCCTCTCTCTCTCTCTCTCTCTCTGTGTCCCTCCCTTCCCTCCCCTCCCCCCCCCCCCTGTCTCTCTCTGAGAGGAAAGTGCTTTTTTCCCGATCATCACTAATCTCGATAGACAAGAGCCTGACTTTCAATCAAATCAAATGAACATGAAATCTAATAAGTATAATTGGAAAGCAATATAATGCATACAGAAGAAAGTGAATGAAAAGTAAACAAGATGCAAAGCATATAAACGTACTCCCAGTAAGAAGTACAAAAAAGAAAAAAATATGTAAATATATATATATATAATATTCGGTCACTATAGCACTTTCTCCCATTTTAGTAATAGAAATTTTGTATGTAGAAAAAAGGAAAAAGAAAATGCCTGCTCTCTCCAGCAGAGAAATGAACCCGGGTCGCCCGTGTGACAGGCGGGGATACTAACCACTATTACCGAGGAACTTACAGAATTTGGTTACACTTAAGTTTATAAACCGTTGTTGCTTAAACTGTACAGCACAAAATTATCATTTATAGCCGTTTAGTAACGGCTATTCTGGTAAAATAAAACTTCGGGCATCATCCGTGACCCATAATGAACATATCAACACATTTTCAGAAAGATCGGTCCAGCAGTTTTGTCTGGAGCGAGTGGAACACATTTTGACCACAGACGGACAGACAGACAGACAGACAGACAGCATTCTTCATTCCCATTCTAAAAGTACTCCCTGTTCTATACGAACTGGGAGCACAAAAAAGGAAAACAAGTGTATACTTACCAACCAACGAACAGATTGAAAAAAAAAACAACGGGCAGAAATGTTAACACACCTGTTGATGTACACACGTGTAGGTACACAGACAAATCAAGTGAAAGACACACGACAGCCGTACAGACGTTACACTTTAACATGCTCCTGACTCTGTTCATCCTTGATGTGGCCATGGTGATCGGCTGGACGGTCAACAACATGACTAAATCTCCATTTCGTTTGACGGAAGGGGGGCAACATGATCAAAATCCATTTCGTTTGACGGAATGGAGGGCAACATGACTAAAATATCCATTTCGTTTGATGGAAGGAGGGCAACATGACTAAATATCCATTTGGTTTGATGGAAGGAGGGCAACCTGACTAAATATCCATTTCGTTTGATGGAAGGGAGGCAACATGACTAAATATCCATTTCGTTTGATGAAGGGAGGGCAACATGTACTAAATATCCATTTCGTTTGATGGAAGGAGAGTAACATGACTAAATATCCATTTCGTTTTTATGGAAGGGAGGGTGGACGGTCAACATCATTACTAAATATCCATTTCGTTTGATGGAAGGAGGGTGGACGGTCAACATCATGACTAAAATATCCATTTCGTTTGATGGAAGGAGGGCAACATGACTAAATATCCATTTCGTTTGATGGAAGGAAGGTGGCGGTCCAACAACATGACTAAAATGTCCATTTCGTTTGATGGAAGGGAGGTGGACGTCAACATCATTACTAAATATCCATTTCATTTAATGGAAGGGAGGTGTGGACGGTCAACAGCATGACTAAATATCCATTTCGTTTGATGGAAGGGAGGGCAACATGACTAAATATCCATTTCGTTTGGATGGAAGGGAGGGCAACATGACTAAATATCCATTTCGTTTGATGGAAGGGAGGGTGGACGGTCAACAACATGACTAAATATCCATTTCGGTTGAAGAAGGGAGGGCAAAATGACTAAAATTAATATCCATTTCATTTGATGGAAGGAAGGGCAACATGACTAAATATCCATTTCGTTTGATGGAAGGGAGGGCAACATGACTATAATCATTTCGTTTTGATGGAAGGGAGGGCAACATGACTAAATATGCATTTTGTTTGATGGAAGGGAGGGCAACATGACTAAATATCCATTCGTTTGATGGAAGGGAGGGCAACATGACTAAATATCCATTTCGTTTGATGGAAGGGAGGGTGGACGGTCAACATCATTACTAAATATCCATTTCGTTTGATGGAAGGGAGGATGGACGTCACGGTCAACATCATGACTATTATCCATTTCGTTTGATGGAGGGAGGGCAACATGACTAAATATCCATTTCGTTTGATGGAAGGGAGGGTGGACGTTCAACATCATGACTAAATATCCATTTTGTTTGATGGAAGGGAGGGCAACATGACTAAAATATCCATTTCGTTGATGGAAGGGAGGGCACATGATAAATTAATATCCATTTCGTTTGATGGAAGGGAGGGCAACATGACTAAATATCCTTTTCGTTTGATAGAAGGGAGGGTGGACGGTCAACAACATGACTAAATATCCATTTCGTTTGATGGGAAGGGAGGGCAACATGACTAAATAATATCCATTTCGTTTGATAGAAGGGAGGCAACATGACTAAATATCCATTTCGTTTGATGGAAGGGAGGGCAACATGACTAAATATCCATTTGGTTTGATGGAAGGGAGGGCAACATGACTAAATATCCATTTGGTTTGATGGAAGGGAGGGTGGACGGTCAACATCATGACTAAATATCCATTTCGTTTGATGGAAGGGAGGGTGGACGGTCAACATCATGACTAAATATCCATTTCGTTTGATTGAAGGGAGGTGGCGGTAACATCATGACTAAATATCCATTCGTTTGATGGAGGGAGGGGGATCGTCAACATCATGACTAAATATCCATTTCGTTTGATGGAAGAGGGGTGGACGGTCAACATCATGACTAAATAATCCATTTCGTTTGATGTAAGGGAGGTGGACGTCAACATCATGACTAATATCCATTTGTTTGATGGAAGGGAGGGTGACGGTCAACATCATGACTAAATATCCATTTCGTTTGATGGAAGGGAGGGTGGACGGTAACATCATGACTAATATATCCATTTCGTTTGATGGAAGGGAGGGTGACGGTCAACATCATGACTAAATATCCATTTCGTTTGATGGAAGGGAGGGTGGACGTCAACATCATGACTAAATTATCCATTTCGTTTGATGGAAGGGAGGGTGGACGGTTCAACATCATGACTAAATATACCATTTCGTTTGATGGAAGGGAGGGTGGACGTCAACATCATGACTAAATAATCCATTCGTTTGATGGAAGGGAGGGTGGACGGTCAACATCATGACTAAATATCCATTTCGTTTGATGGAAGGGAGGTGGACGGTCAACATCATGACTAAATATCCATTTCGTTTGATGGAAGGAGGGTGGACGGTCAACATATCACTAAATATCCATTTGTTTGATGGAAGGGAGGGTGGACGGTCAACATCCAATGACGTAAATATCCATATTTCGTTTGATGGAAGGGAGGGTGGACGGTCAACATCATGACTAAATACCATTTCGTTTGATGGAAGGGAGGGTGGACGGTCAACAACATGACTAAATATCCATTTCGTTTGATGGAAGGGAGGGTGGACGGTCAACATCATGACTACATAATCCATGCTTTAAAGATTGGGAAGGGGGGTAATCAATAAAAACCTTTGTTTGTGGAGGAGGGGGAGGCAACAAATGACTAATACCTTTCGTTTGTGGAAAGGGGGGAGGAAATTAAAAATTCCTTCGTTTGATGGAAGGGAGGGCAAATGATTTTTTGTTTGTGGGGGGGCTAAAAAATACTTCTTTTGGGGGGGGGGGAAAATTTTTTGTTGGGTGGGGGGGGTGGGTTTTTTTTTCTTGGGGTTTTGGGGGGGGGGTTTTTTTGGGCCCCTTTCGTTTAAGGGGTGGGAGACCCCCCCTTTTTTGGGGTTGGGGGCCCCCTTCTGGGGGCCGGGTTTTTTGGGGGGGGGTGGTTTCCCTTTTTTTCCATTGGGGGGGGGGGGGGTTTTTTTTTTTTTTTTTTGTGGGGGGTGTTTTTTCTAGGGGTTTTTTGGGGGTAAAAAAAGGGGGGGGAAAATGGTGGGGGGGGTCAACAAATTTTTGGAGGGGGGGAAAAAAAGGGGGGGGGGGGGGGGGGAGTCTCCTCTCCTTTTCCTTCAAAAAGACACTATTTCCAAAAATGAGTGTTAAAGGACGTGAGTACAATGGCGACGACGGTGGAAGTTGTGTGTTGTTATTTCCTGTTTTCTGTATTCGCTCCGATTCTGCCCTTCAAATATCCTTCTGATGCTATCGTCCATCCTTTTTCTGCTTTCGTCACTCCTTCGTCTGTTTAGTGCTAGACAGCCTGTGCTCACCCCTCTCCCCCAGGTTCAACTCATAGCGCTTTAGCTTTGTTTTTTCGTTCTTTTTTAGTGCAATGTGGTGAGTAAGTGGTGAGGCTATGAAGCATGTCTAGAATAAACACCAGCTGCATAAAACAATGTGAAACAGAATATTTATTATACAAAAAATATAAAAAACGGAAGCTGAAATTGATGGGGAAGGGCGAATTTCGAAAAAGATATTTGCCAGTCATAGTTTTTTGTTTATTGTATGTTCAGCGGTAAAATGTAACAGAGGTGTATACGTTAAAGAAAAAAAAATTCTGTCTGGTACTTCCTAGGAATAAACTGTTGATCTTGTTTGCTCTCCTAAGACAAAGCAGATTGTTAACTGAAGTGGGTCACAGAACGAAGAGAATCAAGACTCTTTTTCCTCGTGCCTGTTCTTTGCAGTTGTTTTTGTTGTTGTTGTTGTTATCATATTATTTATTATCTTAATCATTATTATTATTATCATTATTATCAACATTATTATCATTGTTATTACTATTATTGTTGTTAATTTGTATGTGTGTGTGTGGCGTGTGCGTGCGTGCGTGCGTGCGTGCGTGTGTGTGTGTGTGTGTTCAAAGTATGTGTCGGGCTGCAGAATTTATTAATTCAACACGTTAGTATATGTAATATACAAAACGGATAGAAAAAAGAGTTGAAACAATGTGGTATCTGATTCGGTTTTCTTTCTATTCTAAATCTACTTTATCTGCGAATCAAACGAAATGAATGTTGTGTTAGGGCCTGGAGGTCTGACAAAAAAATATTTTCTAATTATGTACCAGCATCATTTTGCACCCTTGCACCATAACCAGTAACAGTTTGCGGATGGTGGACAAAACAATCAAATGTTCAGTCTCCCAAATACATACAGAGATACGTCAAGGGTTAAAAGAAATAGGCAAGATTTAAAAGGTTAAATTCATTTTACGTTTGGGGGATGTGGAGATGAGTACAAAAAAAACAAACTAGACTGATACACAGTGAACAAATCAAAGTGTAACATTTATCAGAAAATATACGAACATTTAAACAATTCGAACATTTTAACTGTTAAAAACCTGACACATTGATTTAGCAAACAAGCAACCAAAACCGGTGAATTTCTAGAAGATTGATTCTTTAAGTACTTTAAAATAGTCTAACAGTGCATGCACGCCCTTCATATGCGAACATCAGGTCAAGTCAAGTCAAGCCAAATCAAGTCAACAACACTTTATTATCTCCAAAGAGAAATTAAGAGTGGCCATAAACACAACAAATCACAAATCATGTATCACACCCACCCACCCACCCACCCTCCACTCACACACACACAATAATATACACATACACATATATGCAAACAAGCCTTCTGAACCGGACCTTATTGAACGTTCAGTTTTGATTCAGAAGTTAATGGAATTGGGAACGAAACTGTTTTTAGTTCTATTTGTTTTGAATTATGGAATTTGGAATCTTCGTCCAGAGGGTAGGATATTGTAGTGTGGTGTTTTTTTTGGAAAGAACATGAGAACTGTCGGCAGCAATGTTCACAGCTTTTTGTGTGACACGACATTCTTACAATTTATCTCGGCTGTTCTTGTTTTTTTTTTTTTTGCCAGCAATCTTTCCACATGTATTCACCACTCTGTTTAAAGTGTTTTTGTTTTTCCACGCTAAGATTTCCAAACCAGCATAAAAAGCCAAAGGACAAAACTGGTTCTAAAAAAAAACAACGATAAAACAATTCAAGATGTCCTTTTTGACAGCGTGAGACCGAAGTTTCTGAAGACTACATTCTAGACCGGTGTCGTATATAATACTGTCGCCGTGGAATTGTATCGCAGCGATAGCATTTCACGTGAAATATTGTTGCAGCGACAATAATTGCTGGAAAAAAATGTCGCGCGACAACTTTTCACGAAAAATGTCCCATAGAATATTGTAGCTGTCCATAAAATGCAGTATTTCCCGGGAAATACTGTCGCTGCGACACGATTTTATGAGCGACAGTATTATATACGACACCGGCTTTTTTGTGTAGATAAATTGAGTATTTGCATTAGAATTCAGCTTATCATCTAAAATAGTACCCAGATACTAACATTCACCTACACGTTCCACTTTGGTGTTTTCGATGTACAAGTGAAGGACAGGAGCTGGGGTTCTTCGAAAAATCATTCGAACAGTTCGAGCAAACGCTCTGTTGAAAATGAACACATTGATTTAGCAAACAAACAAACAAAATCGGTGAATTACTATAAGACCAATACTTAAAGCACTTTCATATGGACGAATTTATTGTGTTTACGCCCTTCCCATTTAAAAAGAATGTTTAGTTGCAGTTATTCTTATTCCCCCCCAGACTTAAATAAACTGCATACATTCAACATTGACAATAGATAGTGGTATTTCATGATATCAGTGTGTTTCAAAATATCGTGTTAGGGATACCTTGATCGTTGCGGTTTGAGAGCAAAGATAACATAGCTTTGACAGAGCTCTCTTATTCCAGACTGGTTGCCTGCTGTCCCTGACTGACTCGTCATCACACAGTAGACGTTGCGTCTGTCTCGTATTCCCCATGTGTTTATCAGGAAGAGTGGCATGAGCCCGGACATTGTTCTCCACTCAAGTTCATAAAACAAATGATTCTGATCGAACTCACTGTGCCATACGAAAGCAGAATGGAGCAAACACACCCTTCCAAAACTGAGAAGTATGCCAGTCCAGCGAGCAGCTAGAGGGAATCCGGCTTCCAGGCAGTAGAAGGGCATCTGGGAGTCATGACTTGGATGCGGCCAGGCCCCCTCAGAGTGTACGGAGTTCAGAGCCGAAACACTTGTGTGAGGGGGGTTGTTTCTGTAAAGACCTTCTGCTGTGAAACTCTCCCTAGAGTTTCATCCAACTATGCAAAATCTAATTTTGGCCACATCAGTAAATGTATAAGGGAATCATACAATTTTGCTTAACTATTATAGTGGAAGCAAACAAATCTATTTAATCAGATGCCGTGGTGCGGCCTTTCTGTCTGATTAACCACAATGTTCTGACAAAGAAATCTTGCTCAGCCGTACGTTGTAGTTTTTATTTATAATGTAAACAATCGTAATTCGGTGTGTTTGTAAAACGTTCCTAATAAATGTCTCCTGTATTGTCGTGTCGAAATTGTGCCGAATGGTTTGATCTTCATAGAATACAACGTTATACTTGCTGCGTCATTTGTAGAAATATCTTTTAACATACATTTATCAACTATATTTTATCAAGGGATCACAATTTCAGAAGAAAAAAAAAGTATTTCACAATATTGAATATACACTTGGACACACCTATGAAGAAAATGGAACAGACTTGACAACAACAAGAAGAGGGGGGAAAAGAAGAAGAGAAAAAAATCAACATATTCTGCCAGGTATTTTGTAAATGGCACATACACTAGGGTAACGACTGGATCAGCTGAGCATTGAATATGAAGAAAACAAAACAATAACGCATGAAAAGGAAAACACCAGACGTTCGACGTTTCGAGCCATAAGCTGTTTGTCAATGGTGAAGGGAGAAACGGTGGAATCTCTCGCTTGTTATTCCAGCGTTTCCCCATTTTCAATTTGTGTCCACTATTTCCTTTTTAAATGCTAGTGTTGTTGTTGTTTTTTTCTTTCTTCCACACCATTGACAAAAGGTTTATCACTCGAAAGGTCTGGCGTTTTCTTTTTCATGGATCACTTTCTCCCCCTGTTTTCTCTCTATTTCATAGTTTTGTGAATATCGTTCAATATCATCCTTGATATGAAATTCGTAAATTTAACAAAAATAGAGATTACAAAAAAAAAAAAAAATTTGAGAAAACTTCAAATCTTACCAGACAAAACCCATTTACAGCTTTTACCATTGGACGTCTTCGTGAATAACCCATTAAATCATCCGTTATATAGTGCCTGGAAAGGTTTTATCAATACTGATGGTTGGCTGGCCGAGTTTGATTGTGCTAGCGCTTGGAATTGCTGAGAAAATGGCAACGTGAAAGTTCATCACACACACACACACACACACACGCACACACACACACACACACACACACACACACACACGCACACACACACACACACACACACACACACACACACGCGCCGCCGCTTTGCGCGCGCACACACGCACACACACACACACACACAAAACACACACACACACACACACATATGCACGCGTGCACGCACGCGTGTATGCACACACACACACACACACACACACACACACACACACATATCACATATATAATATATATATATATATAATAAGCACACACATATGCACGCGTGCACGCACGCGGTATGCACACAACACACACAACACACACACACACACACACACACACACACACACACACAACACAACACAACACAACACACACACACACCACACACACACACACACACCATGCGCACAACACACACGCGCGCGCGCACAACCACACACACACACACACCGCACACACACACACACACACACACACACACACACACACACACACACACACACACACACACACGGTGCACGCTCGCGCGCCCGTGCGCACACTCAATCCCCCTTCACACACACACACACACACACGCACACACACACACACACACACACACACACACACACACACACACAACACACACACACGGCAACTGAAGAGGGTATGGCTTGAACTCATGTGAATCAAAAACAGGATTCCAAAATAACCGTTAAATTAACCCGTCTCCTTGGAATTCGGGGTCAGTCGACGACCACTGCAAACTGAAGTGAGATC
>CM031629.1:3848950-3858604 GCA_018398815.1 Conus ventricosus | reverse complement strand
ATCCTTTGAATTCCTATGTAGCATTTAACATACTACGGGCGCGTACCTAATTCATCCCCCCCCTCCCTCCCTCTCCCTTGCTTCGTCCTCTCACCTTCCCACCCCCACCTCCCCCCACAACATCCTCGCACACACACACACACGCCACAACGCACACGCACACGCACACACACACACAGCACACACACACACACCACGCATGCACGCACGCACGCACGCACACACACACACACACACACACGCACACACACACACAACACACACACACACACACACACGCATATCCTCCCCTCTGTCCTTTACATGCATCAACCCTCATCAGTCCCTTCACTCTTGGACTCTTCACCTCAACCTCCACACCGCCCATCACTTCTGCAGCGCAACTCTGCTTGAAGTGCAAACCGCTTACCTCAGAGTTGTTAGAGAGACTCCAAGAACCGCGTTGCATATATGTGTGTCTACATGTAAACGTGAGTGCGTGCGTGCGTGCGCGCGCGCGTGTGTGTGTATGTATATATTGTGTGTGTGTGTGTGTGCGCGCGGCGCGCGTGCGTGCACGCTGTGTGTGTGTGTTGTGTGTGTGTGTGTGTGTGTTGTGTGTGTTCAGTTTTAGTGGTTTATTTAATGTCTTTTCATCGCCAGATGATATAAAACACTTATTCCAAAAAAAAAAAGAAAAAAAAGAAAAGAAAACTCCTCCTCACTTAACTTATCATCTAGTACTTTCAAAACCACATCTGATGTATGCATATTACATGAGTGAAATACCCTAGTAGTACACAAATTTGTTGATCTTTGTGAAAATTTTGCAACCTGTGACTGCGAAAGAACCATGGCAATTTCAGCAACATATGAACCATGTAAGACAGCATTTACATTATTAGGTTAGTCATCTCAATACTTTCTCGTGATAGAGCGAGGTCAACACTGAGCATTCTTCAAAAGATGATGCGCAGAAATGTTTTCTCTGCAGACACAAGTAATACCATGAGATATTTAGCATTCCAAGTATGCAGCCCTAATTTATGAATTAATCTAACAATGTGCCTTTGGCACGATGGTTAAGTAGCCATTTTTAACATAGATTCTGCTTATGTAATATATTTTTCCATAATTTGGATTAATTCACAAGAGGATAAAGCTAAGGGATTGTTTAATAAATTTTCAGCGTTTCTATTTGCTCCTTCTTTTGCAAGACTGTCTGCTATTTCATTCCACTTTATACCACAGTAAGATGGGACCCCCCAAAAAAATCAATTCTTATGCCTAGATGTGAAACAACGCAGTAGAGTTTTATTTCAAAAGCAAATCTTTTCTAGCTTATGCGTCTAAGTCTGTGCGCGCGCGGCGCGAGGGTACGCGTACTTGTGTGTTTACCAAACCGTCCCCCATAAGGTGCGTGCGTGCGGTGTTGCGTGTTGGTGTGTGTGGTGTGTGTGGGTCTATAAACCCTTTTTTTTGTTTGTAAATCCATTTTGTATGGCCAGACCCCGGCGTATTTTTGGGCGTCCTTTAATTTTTTTTTAAATGATATAAAGCTTCAGAATAGTTAATTTATTGGAAAAAAAAAATTGTTTTACAGGAGACCCCCCCCCCCCCCCCTCTTCCTTTTTCCCCCAAAAAAAAAACTATTATTTTTTTTTCAAAATCGCCGTAGAACATTTGATTCCTTACAGAAGGTGTTATCGCCCAGTGGCACGTTGTTTGATCTTTCCGAAATTTATGAGGTTCTGAAAGATGCTTTTAAAATTCCGAACCCCGGTTGAGGGTTTAAGCGTAATGTAATGTGGGCGTGCGTTGTGTGTGTTGTGTGTGTGTGGTGTGGGTTGTGTGTGTGTGGTGTGTGTGTGTTCAAACCCAAACTAAGCGTTGATATTAGAAGGAAAAATTCAAAAGGGGATCCCCCCCCCCCTCCCCCACCCTCCCCCCCCCTTAAATTGGAAAAAGACGTGGGTGAAAACAAAGAAAATCAAAGAGAGAAAGAAAAAAGACAGAAGAAGAAAAAAAGGGGAAAAGACAGAAAGAAACTGTGAAAACACAGAAAAAAAAAAAAGAAGGTTTCACCGGTTTGTGATAGAGATGGGTTTGGCATTAACTAGCTTGATTCCAGGCACCTAAGTTTTCAACAACAAAAAAGAAAAATGGGGTACACTCGCCAATTTAAATTTTTTCTGGAAAACGGGCCCTAATCTGTATCCCCCGGTTTGTTATCCCGTAGCTGCTCACATTCGCGGATGTTGTTGGGGACGGTTTAACCAAAAGTCAGTACGTTACTATTACAAGAACCCCTATTTAAAGGGGTAGCTGTTTTGGAGGGAATCAGTGTCATTTTGGGGATGAACTCCTATCGGCCAAGGCCCTTTAAAAGGAAGAAAATCTCGCGTCTGAAGTCTGCAACTTTTTGGGCACTTGGTCGTTTGGGAATAGCGTGGGGTTCCGTGTGGGGGGGCCCCGTCTGTCGCTCTCTCAGTTCTAGTTTTTTTGTGAACTCGGTTCACTTTTTAGGGATTGGGGATTGGTTTTCTTCGCCTCTTTCCCCCCCAAAAGGCTTCTTCAAGGGCCCCCGGGGCCTCCTTCATGTAGGGGGCGGGGCCCGTGTGCTTGGGGGCCGCCCCATCAAAAGGAAGGAAAAGAAGTCGCTGGAGCGCCGCACGAGTCCCTTCTAAGTTCACACAGACTGCAGGCCCAGCGGGCGATTATTCAGCCTGACCGCGAGAGGAGCGCCGCCATGCACGACCCTCAAAAGCGTGGGTCCCAGGCCATGTCATCGTAGTCAGGCAGCGCTCCATCGCCGATCGCCGCACAACATTCTAGGAGCCGTTCTCAAGCGACACAGGCTAGACCCGCCGTCACCCATACGGCTGGAAGGTTCGCTGCTTCGCCTGACACTGACCTCTCACATCGGTGTCCCTCAAGGAAGCTGCCACTCCCCCTTGGTGTTCGCTGCTATGCACACCCCGCAGGAGCAGCGTGGCAGGCACGCTTCACTGGCCTTGTCTGAACTGAGCACCGACAAGCATTTGGGAACTTCATTTCGGTCACGAAGTTTTTGGTTTGTTTTTTTTGTATGGAGGTGTTGACCGTCTTGCTGGGCGGAGTGAAATACATACAGATTAAGAATATAAAAAAGTGCATTGTTTTCAGCTTGTTTTCAGCTTAGACTTACTGGTGAGGTTTTGCTATATGCTGTCCTTTCCAAAACGTGTCATTTTTAATGCGATTGTTTGCAAGTGTAAATTTGATTATGACAAAAAGGATGGGACACACTGTTGCTAAAAACAAATCGAAGTACAAGCACACGCACAAACAGTGCAAAACAGCCGGGTTTGTTTGTTTCGACTCGATACGATTAATTATAGAACTGGCAAAATGTGTGAGTGTTTTTTTTTTCTCCTTTCATAAAAGCTATGGCCGTAGCAGCAGATGTTACAATACAAATGTATTTCCAGTAAGCCAGAGTAAGGTCTGTTCTGATTGGCTGATTATATTACTTTCAGAACAACCAAAAATTCTTTAGCAAACGAACATCTCGCGTATGATTGCATCCGCCCATTCACCATTCCTCTGGTATTTTGTGGAATAGAACGGTCTTTGTCACTTTTTTAGTCGAGCAACCAAAAATGGCACACAAACCCCTCCAGGCACACTGAAATTAAGCGCAAGCAGTTTTTTTTTCACATCACTAGCAGAAAATCGGAGTTAGAGAACCGGACGAAAATCTCCCGAACGCACGCCAGCCCACGGCTGTCCTGAACATAATATGATTAGAGGCGTTTGTACCAATTCCCTCTCCACAATGTTTAGTTGTCGGAGACCCTAAATCCGAAATGAGCAAAAGGAGCCAAAGGGCGTGATGGCCTGCATCAATTAGCAGTTGCAAAGCGCGTGCACACAGATCGTGCCTATCGTCAACAACGAATCCAAGACGGAGGGGGAAAAAAGAAAAAAGAAAAAAGAAAGGCAGTGGTGTCACAAATTAAATCCAACACGCCTTGACCTTCTTTACGGTTTTTTTTTTCTTTTTTTTTTTCCTGCCCTCGCGTTTTTTTCCCGCTCCTTTCCCCAGCAGCGCGTTGGTGTAATTGATTTAATGTCAGCATGCTTTCTTTGGAACATGGGGTGGGAGTGGGGAAGGGGGAGTGTTGGGGGTGGAATTGGGTCGATATCACGAGAGGCTGGCTTGCCAATCAAGCATGTTTTTCATGCGCATGTGTTCTTTTAAAAGAAGGGGAGAATTAGAGTGGAGAGGCCGTTAACGTAAAAAAAAAAAAAGCAAAAAAAAAAAAAAAAAAAAAAAGCTTTGGAGTGGGACTGCAGGGAAGATTCAGAACAAGAGGCTTCTCTCTCTCTCTCTCTCTCTCTCTCTCTCTCTCTCTCTCTCTCTCTCACACACACACACACACACACACACACACAGAATGTGGCTTATAGTCAAGCCGACCGCAATGGGCCAGATCAGGGCTGTCATCGCGTTGAAGTCAACTCACAAGTTATTTTTAAAAAGCAACAAACAAACACTCAACCTCATCCACACAAACCTATGTGCGTGTAAACAAACAAACAACCAAACAAAAGCATGAGCATGCATGATCAGCTCCCCACCCCCGTCCACGGCCCGCACGCTCACTAGAAAATGTCACACCAGAAATGTCAAAACAGCAACGTCAGTTATTCGGGGAGGGGGGGGGAGCAGGGGGGGGGGGGGGGGGGGGGGGGGGGGGGGGGGGGGGGGGAAGCAACTGGGGAGAGCATGGGGTGGGCGAGGGTGTCTCACATGATGGTAGGACAAAACTGTTTTCGAGCAGTCGGTCACACCCACAGAGTTAGAGGGGACGGGATTCGTATCTTGTCTTCTTTTCCCAAGGGTCATCACCTCTGTCAGAGTCCTGTTCGCGCGCGCAGGTGAACCAGCCACCTCCTAGCAAGAGAATCGTACATTTAATTTTGAATGGTGTGCCCATTCGGATAACCAGCCACACACACACACAAACACACACACACACACACACACGTGTGTGTGTGTGTGTGTGTGTGTGTGTGTGTGTGTGTGTGTAGCCCGGTACAGTCATACTTAAAACAAAGATGAAAAACTACATACGTTTCCACGATCTAATCTCTGACGCAGCAGTTTTCTAATTAAAAACCATGTGATTTAAAAAAAAAAACCCAAACAAAACAAGCGTTGTCTTTAAGGGTCTGAGAGAGAGAGAGAGAGAGAGAGAGAGAGAGGTTATACCTGCGCATTGTACCCTACACGGTGTGCCCTCGACTTTGATGTCCAACACCCTCCTCTCTCTCTCTCTCTCTCTCCTCTCTCTTCTCTCTCTCTCTCTCTCTCTCTCTCTCTCTCTCTGTGTTGTGTGTGTGTGTGTGTGTTGAAACATATACAGGTAGATAGATTGATAGACAGAGACAGATAGAAAGACGAATACATAGATAAACAGACACACAGACTGATTGATAGACAGATCAATCGGTCGGTCGATAGACAGACAGAAAAATAGGTAGAAAGAAGCCTTTGCCAGGCGTAACATAAACCATCTGTTTCTAAGTATGGTATAGTATTCTTAACACAGACGGCCATAGCAGTATTTTTGGTTGGATTGCGGTTATGCTGGCATTCGAGGCGACGAGGCTGCAGATGAACTTGCAGTGCCCCCCGCCAGCAGAAGTACTTCAAAACAGCAACAGCAACCCATCAAAACAAATGAAAATAATAAAAACAAACAACAGCAACAACAAACAACACCCCCTACCTCACAACACACACACATGACAACTCTCTCTCTCTCTCTCTCCTCTCTCTCTCTCTCTCTCCTCTCTCTCTCTCTCGCGCGCGCGCACGCACACACACACACACACACACACACACACACACACACACACACGCGCGCGCGCGCAGCGCACACACACACACACGCACACACAGGATGCGCGTAGTTCAACCCTCCGTCCTGCACAATACTTTTTCAGACCATGACTAATTTACTCTGTAGTCTTCTCTTCACCCAAAACTCACTGACCTCCTTCCCCCCACCCCCCACCCCCACCGTCTTCCTTCCTGATATCCCCAATCCCTGTCTTCGTCTTCTCCTCCCTTCCTCCCCATCTATCTTCCCCCATCCCAGCCCAACGTTTGTTCAATATCTTCACCTGTGGTTAGAGAGAGAGAGAGAGAGAGAGAGACCCAGTAGAAAAGGCAACGAACATCTCACGATCGCCGGTGTTTTCTGATTTAAAAAAGAAAAATGCCATGAAGTCGGCTCCGCCCGCTTGTCCCCGTCGCTCGCGCTCTGCCTTGCCAATCAAGTTCTCCCTTACACATAGCGCCATAGACCTCGCCGTGTCACCCACTCGACACCGGCAAACTCCTCATTTGCGGCCGCCTCGAATCCTCCAGTCCTTATCAGGTGTTGGCTCTTTTAATACCGGGGGATTGGGGGTAGGAAGTGGGGAGGGGGAACTTGGAAACCTGGTCTTAATCATTACCCAGCCGTAAGGGGGCGTTGGGTGACAGCCTCGGAGGTAGCCGGTATATCTGATTCTTGATTCGCTGTTCTCTAAATCTCTTTCTGGGTTCCCCACTATCCTTCGCCGGTGGGTGTGCTTGATTTAGCACTCGCAGAGTGAGAGAACGACGTCTGTTTGTCGAGGAAAGCTCCCGACCACCTGGTTTTTTTTTTTTTCTTCTTTGTTTTGTTTGTTTCTTTTTTCTTTTTTTTTCGTCTGAGGGTTCAGACTTTGTCTTGTTTTATTATTGAAACGAAACGCCACGGTGAGGTGATGGGAATGATGTTTGTCTCTTTCATCCAAGTGCTTTTCTCTCCGAGTTTTTCCCCTCTGTCTTTGTCTCTCTCAAAGCAATGTAATTTTTCCTTGCCTGTGAATTGAGGGGTGGGGGGTGGGGGGGGGGGGGGGTAGGGTGGAACGGCGAACGACTGGAGTCGTTATCATTGTCATCCAGTCATCAACGTTGATGTGAACTCTCTCTCTCTCTCTCTCTCTCTCTCTCTCTCTCTCTCTCTCTCTCCCACACACACACACACACACACACACACACCATCCATCTCTCGTTCTCTCTGTTTATGTGAGCCTCTTTGTTCCTGCATGTGGAAGTCCTTCTTTGCATGTCTTAGTATTTGTGTACAATTATGAGCATTCGGTTACAGGCGAAGTATAAAATAATTATGTGAAAGTATCTCCCCTCCACCCTACCCCCTCCCGCTTTTCCACCACCACTGTCCTTCTAAGCCCTCCCCTCCCCCCCCCCCCCCCCGACCCCCGCCCTTTACCTCTCTCTGATCTTACTGGGGTTGACTACACCGCACCCTATCTCCATCCGCACTCACACAACACGTATGAAAGTTCGAGCTGTATGAAAGGAAACTTTATGAAAAAAAAATCGCTCCCTCACCTCCCTCCCCACCCCCCTCCCCTCTCCTTCCCTGTCCCTCTGATGTGTGTGTGTGTGTGTGTTGTGTTGTGTGTGTGTGTGTGTGTCGCGTTTTCCGATCTGTAGGAAATATGTACCCATATGTGCTAGTGTGCTTGTACGCACCTGTGGGGGGGGGGGGGGGGGGGGGGGGGGGGGGGGATGTGGAAAAGGGAAAGGCAAGGGTGTATAAGCACACATTTTGCACACATTTTACCTTCTCCCCAACCCCCCCCCCCCCCCATCCCCATCCCCCCAACCCAGCCCCACGCCCCTCTCATTTTAATCGCTTCCCATCTCCCTCCTACTACCCTTCATCCGAACCCTACCCTCCTCCACTCGCCCTGCCCCCCTTCACTCTCCAGAGGTCCAAACGAGGGCGCCAGAATCAGTAGCAATGACCAGAAACCAAGCCAGGAAGCTGTAGGCCATTCTGTGAGGTGAGTAGAGCCGTGCTGAAACTGAAAGATGATCGAGGCGACTACACTACACCTGACTAAATAAGACTGCGTGTTCTCACGACAAGAAACTTGACGGTCAGTTACCAACTGACTGACCTCCGCCATGACATCAGGACCGACAACCGAGGGAGTGGAAAATCGACTGGTTCGGATGAGGGGAGGATGGGGTGGGGAGGGGAGGGGAGGGGGGGGGGGGTGGAAGAGGAAGGCAGAAGAGAGTGAGAGGGGAATAGGAGAAGGTGGGAATAAAGACGGTGGTTTTGTCTTTGCTTTTCCGCCTACTTCGCCTTCCACCTCACCCCACCCCACTTCCCTCAGCCCCATCTCCCCCTGCTACTTTGTGTGTGTGTGTGTGTGTGTGTGTGTGTGTGTGTGTGTGTGTGTGTGTGTGTGTGACTAGAGGTACTTTTTACCTGAAGAAATAGTAATAGAAATTTTGGCATTTTTCATGCGATGTTAACTGATTAATGTCAAGGTACATGTAAGTTCGCGGGCGAGTGTGTATGTATGGAAGGGTTTAATGTCTGTGTTTGTTTGTTTTGTCATTACAAAATACTCGCTGTAAACGAGAGGGGGGGGGGGGGGGGGGTGGGGGAATCTTGCACCACGAAATGACCAGTAGAGCCCTACCAAATGAGAATAAGAGGAAACGACTGACCTCATTTCGGATTGTTGCAACTTTTCACTTGATCTTGACAACAATCATCTTGTTGTGGGAAAATATGCAAATTTCGGCACATAATATCAGAAAATCACGTGTAAGCGATTTCTATGGGTGTAAACACTCGCGCGCCCCGCACACGCACACACAACACACACACACACAAAACACGAATATACGCGTGTGCATGCACGCAGCAAAGCAAAACGAAACGGAAATCTTTCTCTTGGAGGGAATCTAAAAACTTACAGCTTTTTTTTTTTTTTTTTTTTTTTTTGTAGGATACACTATCTTCTCTAAAATACTGTAGCTCTGTTCACTACATCAGAAATCTGTGTTTTTAACTATTCCATGAACACGATCAAAATAAGCTGGGGGACAGAGTTAGAGACTTGTTGTTGTTGTTGTTGTTGTTTTAATTTTTTTTTTTTTAAGCGCCGTCCAAAATGCAGCATGAAACTAGATCGTAGGTTAAAGCGTCAAGTCCCCCCATCACGGCCACAGGGGCACTGCTGAAAACTATTCGCCGTGTCTGGTATAGTCCATCGCATCGTATGGAAGGCGGAGCCCCAACTCTCCTCCTCTCACCCTCTGCCACGCGTTAACGGCCTCTGAGCTGAAGCATGGGTGGGGAGAGAGAGAGAAAGAGAGAGAGAGAGAGAGAGAGAGAGAGAGGGTTTTCAAACAAAATCCGGCCCCACCTGCGATTCGAACTCAGGATCATCAACTCCTCAGCTTCAGCACTGTGACCGTTTGAGAGCGGGTCTCATCCAAAAGACTTGGGTCATAAGACGAAATTAAAAGAGCGGTGTGGGGGGGGGGGGGGGGGGGGGGGGGGAGGGGGGAGGGGGGAGGGAGAAGAAGAAGAAAAAAGGCTTGTCACGTGAGATCACGCTTACATTGAAGCGTCAAGCATTCTTGCTCCGCCAATCATTGTCTTGTTACTGGGCGGACTTTCTATACTTACATCTTTGCACAACTGCCCCCCCCCCCTCCCCCCCCCTGCCCCCCCCCCCCCCCCCCCCCCCCCCCCCCCCCCCCCCCCCCCCCCACAGCCGCTTTCGCTAGCCTCCCTTCAATCCCGGTCTTATCCCTCCTGC
>CM031629.1:3841450-3846450 GCA_018398815.1 Conus ventricosus | reverse complement strand
AGGTTAAGTGTGGGGCGAAATTTTACTTTGTTTATGATAAGGCAGAGCAAAAAAAAAAATTCAGTATACTTCAATTCTGATGTGAAGCGCATGAAATAGAGGCTGAAAGTGACAAGAGAAAATGACGACAAATTGCCTTTGAAAGTAAATATCATTAGTTCATGTCGATTCTCATGGTGAGATGGTGTGGGCTACAAATGTTTGTCATTGTTTACATTGTTTTATTCTCATCTCCCTGGATATTCAGAATGTTGAAAATATTTCAGGATATTACTATGTTCTAGGGAGACAATCATTGATTGCAAATGGTAGGGCTGACAAGATCACAAATATACTGACGACATAATTTCTAGACTTTAGTGTAATGAATTTTTAAAAGTCGGCTATATTGATCTGCCAATTACAGTTTTGCCAAATGTAAACTGAAAGCAACAACCCACAAAGTCACGATAGGATAACGATTTCATTCTTACTTTGATCTGCATTTTTTTTGGAGGAGGACTGACAGAGAAATTAAGGGGGGGGGGGGGGGGGGGGGGGGAGATGATTTATTATCCTTTTCAAGTGAAGTGAAACGCAATTGGGTTAATTCGCTTGATTTATAAATACCAATCGACTGATTTGTATCGTTTAGTCACATGAACCTTCCTCTTTAGTAGGGAGCATAGGTCTTTACCTGATTCACTCTCTCTCTCTCTCCTCTCTCTCCTCTCTCTCTCTCTCTCTCTCTCTCTCTCTCTCTCTCTCTCTCTCTCTCTCTCTCTCTCTCTCTGTGATTCTGTGTGTCTCTGTCTATCTGTCTTTCTCTCTTTCTGTGTCTGTCTGTCTGTCTGTCTCATCATTCTTCCTTTTCTTTTGTCTTTGTGTCTGTCAGTGCGTCTCTCCGTCTACCCACCCCTCTCCAATCCTCCACCCCACCAGCCGCTTCTCCTTCTTTGTCTGATGCGCACTAAACGTAAGCCGTAATGAGCAAAGTATGACGATTGACCGCAGGCACTGCGCCTCTTGTTTGAAAACCCACCCACTTGCAAAGGAGATTTCTATTTAGACTGAATTCAGCATCACAATAAATACTTTACCCGATAACAATTCTAGGATAACTCTTCAGGCCTTTATCGGATGATTATAACTAAACAACACTAACGAATGTAATGTTACGTTAACTTGTGAAAAATGCACGCACGAACGCACGTACGACGGACACACACATACACACCACCACCACCATCACCGCCACCGCCACCACCACCACCACCACTGATTTGAATGTGCATCTAGAATCGTCTTACGGATGTGCATGCAATCAAAGTTAGTGCTCAATATTCGAACAGTTATCGTAAATCGGAGGACCACAAGCAAGTACATTACATTAAAAAAAAAAGAAAGGTTAATGAGAACGGGGGAAATAGGAATAGGCTTCCTTCGTAACACACTTGATTGCAGTTTTTTGTTGCAAAGCGAGACGACTGCAGGCCGAAATCTAAACAAATCTTAAATAAAATGTTAGCGAACCGCCCAGAGAAACGTGGACAAACGAGTCCAAGACAAAACACAACGCGCTTCGACCTCTTAGGCCTTCTTCAGGCAAGACACAAAACGAATAGGACAACGAAAATGAACGAATTTGTTACTTAGCTTAGATCTCTTCACTCTTCAGCGCAAGGTAGACGGGCGTTGAATGAAAACATTTCATCCAACGCCTGCCTACCTTGCGCTGAAACATTTCATTCAAGGTAGGCAGGCGTTGAATGAAACCTTTTCATTCAGAACTCAACTCATTTGATTGCAGTTCTGTGGTTTGAAATAGGAATAGGCTTCCTTCGCAACTCACTCGATTGCCGTTCTTTGGTTTAAGTCTTGACATTAACATATCCACCATTTAAGTACATGTCTAATTCTGTAGTCAAAATGTAATTGAAGCTGGAGTTACAAGTTGGCTACTGTTCCGTTTATTTATTCATAGATTCATTCATTCGTTTATTTATTGCCTTTTTTATTATTTAATTATTCAACAACCAAACGAATTCCAAATGAATTTATGTGTTGCTGATGCTTTTCGCTTTTCTTCTGAGGATTGTGCAAACGATCCAAAAAGACATTTTACGTGGGTTCTCCGATTGTCTGGCGTTTGCATTCCAATGCTTCGAATACTTCATATTTCGTTTCTAGATGAAGCGTAAATCACCGTTTTTAATCCAGTCAATCCAAGTGGTTGGTATAGTGTGACCTGCTTGAGCATTGTGACAAAATCGTTTCAGTAGCCTGTTTTGATTAAGCAAGTTTTGTATTTGATGAAACGAGTATACTTTTTTTCTTTCTTCTTTTTATATTCGATCATCTCATAATCAAAGTGACGTTGTCTTCCCTCCTGTTTTTTTGCTAGCATATTTTCTTTCTGTATTTGTGTGTGGGAAAGTTAATTACACGCACACACGCATTCGTGCACGCACTCATGCACGTACGCACGCGCGCGCGCGCACACACGCACGCGCGCGCGCGCGCCACCACACACACACACCACACACACACACACACTCACACACTCCCCTCACTCACTCACTCACTCACTCACTCACTCACTCACACACGCGCGCGCGCCCGCGCGCACACACACACACACACACACACACACACACACACACACACACACACCGCGCGCGCGCGCACTCTCTCTCTCTCCTCTCTCTCTCTCTCTCTCTCTCTCTCTCTCTCTCTCTCTCTCTCTCTCTCTCAAAGAAATATCTTATTTTCTGTTTTCAGAACAGCTTGCTTGAAGTTCAACTATTTCATCAGTTCAGACAACGTGCTTAAATTTGCCGAAAGAAAGGAACATCATTTGTCCATTTCTCTATCGTAGGTTCTTCTTATTAACTGATAATTCAAGCATTCTGGAATGATTATATTAACAATGTATCACCCCACCATCTGTACATGACCCCATGGTGTGATAGTTCATTCACTCTTCTTAAATGTTCTTTGATTGCTATCTTGCTATTGCCACACAAAATGTACATGTGGGCTCCAGCATTGTAGTAACTTCAGTGAGAACTTTCACATGCCTTAAAATATCCATAAACTGGTGGGTCAAAAATATTTTAACGAATACTACATCATCATGTACACTGTCTTAAGATTTCAGTGTTTCTCGCTGCTATAGTCTATTTCTATGAGCAGAAAGCCTTTTGTAAAGAAGATTCCCGCAGTTTCTGTTGTATCCTGGTCTTAAAATTCAATAAACTAGTTGAACATTTTTGTTGCTTTACTAAAAAAAAACAAAAACAACAAAATATGTATCTTGAAAAAAACATATTTTCAGTTTGTTTCTTTCCGAACCCAGAACACAGACCCCTTCCAGGGTTATCGCCACAAGAAAAGGAGATCGTGTCCTTAAGAAAAGCATTAAAAACACACGTATACATATATAAATAACGCAGCGGCTAAATTGTTGACGTCCTCAAGGCAGAAACTAGGCCACGCAGAGGGCGCTAAACATTGCGCGGAACTGATCATTCTCAGTTGTTGTTTTTTCCCCAAGGAAAGAAAAAAAATCATGAAAATGGAATAATGAAAAACATAAGTGGCTCGCTCATCCAACGGTAACAACACCACACACACACACACACACACACACACACACACACACACACACACACACACACACACACACACACACACACCGCAGTAAGTAAAGAATGATCACACACACACACACACACACACACACACACACACACACACACACACACACAACACACACACACACCGCAGTAAGTAAAGAATGATTCCCAACTACTATGGTGCAGTGGTTAGCATTCAGGGCTCATGTGGACGATGTGGGTTCCAGTCCATCGTCAGAATTAATTTCTGGGATTTCTTGACCTTTGGGAGGACTGGACATACGCAGTCGATTTTCATCCAACTTAATTAATTATGCGTCTCGCGCGTCGGGCATTTGCCCCAAATTTCCTGATCATCGATTTCATCTTCATTTATTATTACTTTTTTTTTAATAGAAAAAAGGTTAGATTCTTTGTCCCGTTATCACTTCCCTGCTGCTGTCATGGTTATCTTATTTCCTCTCTAGGTCACGCAAAATGTACAAGTAGGCTGTAGCATTGTATAGTCACGCCCGTCCGAACCTGAAAGAGTTTTTACCATGTTGCCGAGGCGGCTGTAAAGACGAAGCAGTCTTGTGCCGTTTGCATACAGGCCACTTGTTTTACACCCATTCTTATCTTTTCAAAGGTGAAGAAGCTCCGTGGTGCTTCCATGTCATGTACCTCTCACAGTGAAACACATTTCTTTTAAGATGTTGGGACTTGTACGATGTGAGACAAACACTTTACAGCAGACTCCATGAAAACTTTGTTCAGACATGTCCCACCTGACGTGATCTTTGAAATCTGAAAGAGATGAACATTTCCCATCTAAGATTTTTAACGAAGTTTCTGGTGCGTTTTTAGAAGATGATTTTTTTTTAAAGGGATGTGTGAATGTGTGGGTTTTTTAATGACTTGTGAGTTGATTTTAACGTGGTGACAGCCCTGATATGGCCCTTTGCGGTCGGCTGGGCCATAAGCAACATTAGCTTACCTTACCTTGTTCAGGCAAAACGTGCTGAATTCGTGTCTTGAGTCGCCAGCACTGGCAAGATCCTCGGGTGACCCATGTCGGATTGGATGTGCTGACATCCTCCAGAGGTCTCACGCATGCAGGGTTCGTAGCTAAATACACTTTGTCAGTAGTCTATAAGGGGCTTGATAAAAAAAAAAAAATCGTCTCCTGCGAATGCCAACCAGAACAGACACCCCTCAACGCCGCAGCATTGACATGGTTAGTTAGCAGTGCAGCGTCTGCTCCGGTGGGTCTGATGCCGACTTGATACCGAGCTCTCCTTGCAGATCGCTGTTCTGCGGCTACAACATGACCGATCCGAGTGTAGCTGTGCACTGACGGGAAGCAGAAAACAATGGAATGAGAGTAATGTTTACAATAAAAGA